>OZ022580.1:23863511-24051011 GCA_963669155.1 Arbacia lixula | reverse complement strand
CCTATTTTCACCCTCCGTTGCCATCGCCGACAGACGGTCTATCATGCCCGGAGAATCCCAACTGAAAGTCCCCTTTATTTTGATCTATGTTTCAAACACATCGCTATTCTCATCGAAACACAAGGGACGTGTGGAATAAATTCAAGAAATTGAAAATAGGGGAGGGGTGAAATGGCAGGGGGGGGGGCAGCTCGGAATCAATCAATGCCGTCTTGTATACATTTCTCATTATCGCTTAACGTCTAACAAGTTATTTGCTTAGCGCTGGTGTAATTATGACGCACGAGCTGCTACGGTCTTTATTGCATGTATATTCATTATGTACGACGGTTACCAAATATTTCATACAATTCACAGTACACGTGGTCGCGTTGTTAATATGGTAATTAAGCCAAACAGTCAAGGTGATATATATCTTTTCTTGCAGACCTAACATAAAACGTTGTATCAATACAACGTTATCTCTTCATCTGCCATAAGTGAATTTCTCCACAAGTAATACACGTAAATGCTATCACTGATCGAAAAGCCTTCTTTAGTCCGACACTGAAAGAGTCGAAATGAAGAATATACCGTACAACATATACCCTTACATCATAGCAACTAAAAACTTTTTTTTGTGGAATTATACCATAGGCTGTTATCATCATTATTTTTGCATTTAAAAACAGCGTGATATACATGTATGTGCATGGCAGAACAAACAAAAAGGGACGCGTAGGATTTTCGAAAACAAAACAAAACAATGATCTAAATAGTTATGACAAGAGGCACTACCATCACAATTCCAGCGATAATAACATGATTAATGAGAGAATAACACTATCATAAAAAGCACTTTGATTTTTTAATGGGGCCGTCTAATCATGTAGTCTCATACACGCAAACCCTTGAATCGACAACTTCATTGTGAATTTCGCGATCTCAGCAGCGAAATGAGGTCAATTTTGTTAGCATTGATATTTGAATTGATAAGAAAACAATATTTAGTCAAAAGGAATAAAGCATTCTAAACCGAAATTTTCATTTTCGTTTCAAAACGAGGCTCAGCCGAAGATGCGAACGACAAAGAGATATGTTTTTCATTAATTTGGTTTAATACCAAAACACATTTTCGTTTAAATCTAGAAGGCAGATGTGTGTCGTTTGGGAATTGTTTAATAAAATGTTGTAATTTTGTGCAAAAGGAATGAACTAAACCTTTAACATAATGTATGTATGCATAAACGTACGTGCCAGGCTTCTGCGCTGCACGCTGCATACTAATTTATTTATGTAATTCACGGATGAATGCAATTTTACATAAGCAACCTCTATCAATGATTGAGATTTTCATTTGTTACGGAGCGCGCAGCGTCAACTGATTGCTAGATCATTATGTTTCGATAAATTTTTCTTTCATTTATAATATACGCTTGTGCAATACAAGCACAACTTATGAAGAGTTGTTTGTCATATGATTTTCTAGTATAGTTGTAACGGTCACTATCATTAGCACAAATCAGTTAGCTGCGACTGTAATGACGAATGCATGCCGTTATTGTTACCCGTTTTAAAGGTATATAGGGTTAATAGTGGTTAAAAATATGAAACCCGTAATTAGTGGAATCTGGCATGACTGTGGGTCCAATGTGTATTTGATTTCAGGATGCCGTAAAAGAATCGTCTCCTATTGATAGCGACAGAATGTGTATGACATATTCATCATGATTACTCATTTCGTACCATACTACTCCATACCTTTAAAATGGTTTAAAAGCCTCAGTCAGATTTTTTTTTCTTCTTAAAAACGCGTTTCAAACGCTTTGGATTTGACCCTTGTTGTGTTCCGTGCGTTGTACTATTTCTCGTTGCTCGTTTGAATCGCAAAACATCTTATGTAATGGACTTACGACAACTTCAAGCACTTTATCAATCTGATATGCATAGGATTGGGTGAGGGGATGGGGAGAGAGGAATCCGACTACATGGTCATGTTACCGTGGCGTTTCAAATTGATGCATACGTTGGTAAAATTATGATTTTCAACCGCTGTACGTCTTTTCTTGCAGCTGAAGACTTAACCAGTGTCTATAAGTTGATATCATCTTGTCACCAATTGAACGTTGACTAGTTTCATAAAATAAAGCCTTGTATGATCATGTGTATAATCTTTGCGAAATCAATTATCATTTTTTTTCATTTATAATACAAAAACAAAACATGAAGGCCAATCTAAAAATAAAGTATTCACACACCTTTACCAGCTGCTAAGAAGCCTGTACTTAGTCATGTTAGTGTATCAGAGTTGATAATGTAACAAAAGGAATATTAATACAACGTGGCTACTTAATAGACTGCAATGTTATACCATTACATGCACATGCGAAGATTGACAACGCTGACAGCGATGTTACGTAGTGCATCGATGTATCGCAGAATGTCTTAATCATTACTACATTTTAAAGAGCCTCTGACGAAATTTCCGTAACATTGTCCGATATCTTAATACCGTCCTTGGGAATTTGACCTCCAAGATGAGGAGGAGACATGCTCCATTCATGAGGACCAGACCACATGACTTGAGAAGAATAAAGGCCACTGCCCTTGCTGCCATCTTGTGGGTTTCTTAGAATAATTAAGCATCTTCGTGTCTGAGACTGTGATGATACGATGTGCGTTAATTGCCCTGATCAGCCATTGTGGGGCGAAGCAATAAGATGAACGACCCGTCTCGTTGTAGTCTGGAGCTCTTACAGTGCAGTGTTTTGCATTTACATGTATACATTGTATTTGGGGCCACTAATCGAGCAACCCCCCCCCCCCCCCCCCCCCCACCCAAACCCCAACTACCATCGCCGAGAATAAATGACGATAATTGAAATAATGATAATAATAATTCAAATATAATGAATAAATGTACTAAAAAGTAATCCACAAAAATAAACAACAATGACAGAAATAGAACAGGAATGATATATGTATCGACAAATGTGAATAAATGCATGTTCATGTAGCTCCTAAAACTCTTAGATTATACTTACTTTTATTATATGTATTATATGATATGTTATTAAAGCATACTATTTATGTCATGTACATAGCGCCTCTCACTGGCATAGCTCACAATCGTGTTTATATCGTGTACGGTAGAGCGTAATATATATATATATTCACACGTACAGTTATTCACAAAGGTTTTCACGTCTAGCAGGTCTAGTGATTGCGAGTGTAAATAAACATGGTTTTTGGAGGTCTTATTTTGCTGAATTTTTTTCTCACATTTTGGCAAACCGCTTTCCTTGATTTGCCGACCTTTCTTCGAGTCAACTTTTTTGTGAAGGGCTTACGTCTCCTTTGACCAATTCATTGTTACACAGGTTGCACACACGAATCACATAAAGCAGAATTTATTTTAGCGCCCTTAGGATTAATCATGATTTATAAATTCCTTCCTTCATCTTCGAATGTGTCTTTAATTCGATATTGTCTTGCATGTTTCACTTGACGGCTTTCAGTGCTCTGTTTTATTCCATAACTATGTTAGCATAACACATTTTGTTTTTAGAACGTCGTTATCATGTTTTGTTCACCACTATACGTGTTCATCACAAACAACTTGTTTTTGCTTTCTGCATCATATCATTTAGCAGTATTGTTTCGAAAACCTGCATTTCATTTACATACAAATTAGGATGTTCAAACCTGGTGGTAATAACCTGTTATCAAACCATGCGCTGGTAGGTGCACAGAACAAAAATTCTAAACATTTTAAAAACATGGACACCCCTTAATTTCAATGAGCTTCATGCATGACATGTGCCCCGTCTGTGTGTAATCTACATTTAATTTAGTACTGATGTACCCGCTATCATCCCATACTACAATTGTAATGTTTGATGATGCGACATAAAAGATAAATGACACCATAACAAGCAACGACGTCAAATCTTTGAAACCAATGCGTTCGTCGAGCCGGTGTCATATTGAAAACATCACGTGTACACAATAACTACAACACCGTATCACAACATAGCACTGAACATATTAGTTCTGTTGGGTTAGATCAACCTGTTGCCAGTTAAAAAGCAGATTAATATACTACTTGTTGAAATACATCGTAGATTATGAAAATTGTATGGTTTGGTTACTCAAGAAGCGATGTTTCTGTGTACCGAGGCCCTTACTTCAATCGTAAAATACCGTCTTTGTGCGCCAGGCAAAATTTTATTATACGAGATGACTTCAGCATAAGATAAAGTAGTTGTCAAAGTATAGTTGACAAGATATTACACGCATATCCAGGAGATAAAATTTATTGTATGTACATGTATACCAATTTTGATACATATTTATCAATATCATTACATGTAGTATTATATATGGTAATTTAAACAGTCACTTGCAAATAATTTTTGTTATATCATATCAAAGACTAGCTGGACCAGCACTTGTGCTAACATCAGATTCCCGTTAACAACTTCAGAATCAACGTTGACTGTTTTATAACACTGTTCAAACTGCTGCCTCACAAGGAACATGCTTTGTTCATTGTTAGAGTTGTTTTTGTGAAATGCATGTTTTCCTACTGTCCTACTTTTTTGTTAATTCAGTCATGTACATCCACGTTTTTTTTTATTGCTATTGTTATTGTTAGTAATAAATTGAAATTCATTCCTGCAACATGGAGTAAATGGCGTTTTGAAAGTTGGGAATAACCTCATGAAGACTGAATACACCAGTTCGTAGTTAGCTCTGGAGCAAGTTTGGTCACTATGACCTTTCCCTTTTTCATTAGGATAAACAGTTGATTAATATATCATTTCAAAAGGAGATGTTACGTAATGTGCTTACCCGACATAGCAATTTGCGATATTCAACCTCTAATAAAGGAACCATCTCAAAACAGGTGACAAGAATAGTAGGCTACGGTCTGTGAACAATTGGGAAAGCTTCTATTACATTATTTATTGTAAACTAATTGTTGTCGTTTGGCCTGTTGTCAAATACCCCATGATTGAACACCTTGGTGTTCTTTTATAAATTGGATAACAAGCATATTCTAAAATAACTTATTAATGATGATGCTTATCTCAGTGATTTAAAAACCAACAAGCTGGTTTGGTCACTATGACCTTCATCTGCTCATGCGCAAATTGTAATTACGAACTGGCTTATTCATAACTAGAGCTACATGATATAATAGATTATTATTAACTTGCTCGTTGATGACGTCACGGTCATGCCATGACCTTGAAATCCAGGAATTGATAGGTTGACATATATCCCTATACATGATGAACATTTGATAAAAACATGGCATATGCATTGCTGAGATGCATGTGACACAACAAAAATGGGGGGGGGGGTATGGAAAAGAAATAAATCATATTAAAAATGAATAAAGAAAATTCTTACGAAATTAAGAGGTGATCTGTCATTCATTACAGACCACTTAATGAGACAATGTTATACTACTGTCCAAGTAATGCGCAACTACTATCATGCCCATAGAAAGTACAATTGTGTGTGGTAAAAGAGGCGTTTACCACCGTACGTGGAAGTAGAGCATAGCATTTGACAGCATATCGGTGACAGTTTGAGACACATTGCTATTGATGAATGATGTGTTGGGGTTGTTGTATCTTCAATCACGTACTATTCTTTCCTCGTTCGTTACCGAAGAAACGTGTTGACCCCTGTTCCACTTTAACTTAATGAGAATGATATTGAAAAAAAAAGGAATACTTACGCCAATACGAATTGCATACAGAAAAACAATGATTTTGAAAATGATATTGCTTCTTTTATAGAGTGGAAGTAGAATTGCTATCATAACAAACAAGGATTGGCTCATTTCATTTTGTTAGTTGTTTATTCTATGGACGAATCACTTGGCATGACGATGTGTACACATATCAGTGGCCTAAATGCATACACAATTAAAAATACATTAACATTGGATAACAATTATATTTGAATAGCATAGGGGGTACTAGGGAATCAAACATCTTTACATTTGTGCTTCTCAGTTTGATGTAAGCATATTCATAGCCTTCAAATGGGGTAGGAGTTCAACGGAATGAGGAATGGATTTTCAGAAATATTGCAAAAAATACACACTCATTATTTGATGTTAAACACGAGTTCAGGCACGCAGTGGCTGCTGTACGTGCTAAATCTGAGACAACATTTATTCAGAACATTAAGATGCATGCGCCCGCCCAGTCCCATGCGTGCGGCGTCACTACCGTGACCTTATATTATATATGGGGATATTATTCACTTTTCTCCTCCTCCTCCTCCTCCTCTTCCTCCTCCTCCTCCTCCTCTTCTTCTTCTTCCTCCTCCTTTACCTCCTCCATCCCCGCCTCGTTCTCGACGTGCTCTCATATTTAATACGATGACAGAGTCCTCCCGACTTCCCTCCCATACGCCGTACGCCGGGGGAATAGACTTCTTGTGCCGTTAAAATGTTTTCAATTTAGCCGTGCATCAGGTCCGCGTATAATGTGCAACGATGCCGCCCTTGTAAAGCCCACCCCCCGCCAACCGCCTCCCCCACCCCCTCCCCCCACCCTCAACGCTTTTTCTTCTCTCCGCAGTGCCTTCAATACAATCTTCCTTACTCACAAGCGCCGTGTTACACTCCGAGGCGGATGCGAGATTTTTATTAACTCGTTACGATTTTTTTTCTTCATGCGTGCCTGTCAAGTGCACGAGATAAGAAACATGCGCGTCTATATGATAAGTACTTTAAATTGACCTCTGACCCTCTTTGTTTTTATGGCTGCGCTTACCTCCGCAGATATAGGGTCCTCGTGCTCGAGTATCATTAGACCACGGAGAAGAGGGGATGTTGTGCTACTCATAGCAACGGGCAATTGAACATCACCGGTATCAACAAAGTATTGTGTGCTAGTACATGCATAAAAAACATATACCTTTGAGCTTCATGTACATGCAACCTAAGGCACTATGTTTCAAACGAAGTCCAGCCGTGTCCGAATTTATTGCCGTAGTGCATTTAAAACCAATCCATATCAAAACGTCATGATAGTTTCAAGAAATGCGTGTTCATTTTTTTTTCATACTGCCTGTAAATGTCCTGCATAATTGAATAAATGATATACATGGTCTAGAGTTACCTCCTTGGTGTAACCATGTGTTGTGTATTAGTACATGCATCACATGGACTGTGCACGGGAGCTACTCATGTTAGACAGTTCTCACAATTCCCATGTAGTATCAGTACAAATGTTAATAATCATTTCATAACGAAAAGAGAATAAGAGCAATGCGTGTAGATGTATATCTAAATATTGTGTGCACATGTCGTAATTGCATTGAGCACCAGTTGTATTCTAAAATGTCACTGTAATGTAAACATGTTACATGGCATGCCTGCGTAACCATTTTTTTTACCAAATAACCACGAGATTATGTCATGTTTGTTACGCACTATTGTGTTATGAACAACCGAAGTATCTATCCATCATTTTCATAAAGCATCGTGGTAGCTTTATCCTCGTGAATTGAAGGGACACAAGAGACAGTTCTTTGACTTCTGGCCAGCTAATTTATTTCGGATGCATCTCGCAAAACAAAGATGAGAACGAGGACAACACTTTAAAGGAGCACGTCATACAAATCGATGCATACAACATGCACACGTCATCGCCTATCTAAACTCGTTTCCCCGACACTCTTTAACACTCCAAGTACCAAGCCAGGACTTTTTACACATTTCACTAACAGTTTTAAAGCTTGCACGTAGACTACCAGTGAGATGATATCAGTATGGTGGTAAGTGGGGTGGAAGACAAGGATTAAAGGGACAGTTCACCCTGAAGTTGGCTTCAATTCAAGCAGAGACATGAAAAAGATTATAATCTTTTGACATGCTCTCCCATAAGAAGTGCGCATCATAATTCCATAAATTGTTCTTTTTCTTTCTTTTGTTTGAGAACGGAATGATTTCATCTTTATAATGATGATTTATAAAGATGATTTCATTTTCATACAGGTATGGGTGTAAAAATGTATTTCTAATGCTGTATCAAATGCACTGGTAAATGAAAACATATCTTTTTGAGAAAATGCACATTTAAAAAAAAAAGTACACAGCATATGGGAGAGCACCTCGCACATGACGTCACAAAATTACAAACTTAAAAGATCATAACTTTCTTATCCTTTGACGGATTTCATCAAACCTTCACTAATGTGTTTCTTTCATATGTCTGCTTTGACTGAAATCAACTTAATTTCAGGGTACAGTATCCCTTTAAGGAGAGAGTGGCGAGTTACCGGCTGCACCCGTTTTCGTCGTGGATAAACCACTGCAGTGACCGTGACATTGATCACTTTCAATATCGAAACAATCTATTGCGGTGGGCTGTTTACTCCCTTTTGCGGTAACTGCTTTTAATGAAAATGCGTTTATGAATTTCACCCCGTACAATCAGGGCTCGAGTTAGTCGACACTTTAAAATTCATGATAAATGACCACTTGTAATAAGATGGGATATTACAAAACAAACTGGTGGGGCTCATGGACGTATTGTGAGCAATAGTAACATGCCAAGTTTACTTTTATTAAAGGTGGGAAGGGATCATTTAATTGTCATAAGCAAGTCTTTTGATACGAAGTATGTTTTTATTTTTGTTTATAAGAGGAAGAGATGGCACATAATATCACCTGCAAGTGTCTGCATGTATTTCATTAAAAGGGTTCGGATGTTGTTTCAACGAATTCGTCTTCTCCTGAAGCGGTACGCGGTGCATCATGGGTAACACGTGATCCAACTCTCTTCTCATCTCGAATCGGTTATGACTGTTTGACTTTGCGATCGGGCGCGAGGCCGCGAGCTGACTTCCTACAACCCCACAAAAGTCATAAATCACAATCCTCGTAGTATTGATCATGACCGGGGCGACATTATTGCCGAACCAAGGACCATCTTTCATTTCAATTACGTGACTTTTCCCGAACATTCCTATCCCCCTAGTAATCTCCCATCGTCGTCGATTAGTGCACTTATCACTCGCCTTGCCCATGTTTAATACCCAGGCAGCTATATGAAATACAGTACGCTAGCCTCTGCCTTATTCATCTTAATCACTCACCTATCATTCTCGACCATTTTTTTTCTCCTCCACTCGACATCTTCCATTCTCTCGTTTGTTTTCACGTGCACCTGCCTTATACGGTCTGTCCACTTTCAAATCCCCTAAGAAATATGACATACCGTCGATTTCTATTTTTCGCTCCAAGCTTTTAAGGTGAGTGATTTTTTATCTTACGAGTAGGCCATGTTATTGTTGATAAGGGATTGGAGCGAAGAAGGAACAACTATTGGGTACACAGAATGTCGTATGGAAGGGGGAGACGACGAATTTCACAATACTATTTGAGTTATCTTTGAACTAGATTGATATTCTGTATATGACATGATTGAAGCAATTGTTCAAACTAATCTCAAACAGCACTTTTTTGTCTGACACATGGAAGCATGCATTAACTTTTTTAAGACTTTGTCCCCGTCTTATACGGAGATGCGATTGGACTGAATCGATCGCAAGAACAAATCCCTGTCTCTCACGTGCAAAGTTACGATTTATATAAATCGCATTTCTTTATAAGACAGGACTCTGATTTCTTACTAAAAGTATCAGCTTGAAAGTAGGGCGGGCGGATATCAGCTACACACGTGATATGTGCTATACCGTATATGGGTGCTACACTGGAACACGATAGATGCCTGAAACAAGAGATGGTTTTGCTTAACTCTCAATCATTGTCAATGTTGCCGTTTTGTACACCACATGTACGTACACGCCCAAAAGCTACGTTATAAGTCAAAGTGATGTCTGTCCTTCACTGTCAGTATATACATACATGATAAACTTTATGCACACAAACACGCTCCGGTTGCCCTGACAATATTTGTATGTATATTGTACATGGTGGTCATGCTAAGCTTACAAATTTGTTTTTCTTTGAACTTAACCTTGTTTGAATTACTATATGCACAAAAATAAATGATGTACGCCATGACCGCACCACTACATTCACCTTCACCCATTCCACCAGTTTGCCTGTACCCCATCCTCTTATTACCTTTCTAGCTCTCTTTACGCATCTGTGTAACCAGGTAACTGGCTCTATCTGTTTTTATTTCTTTATCTCTGTCGCTGACTCTGTGTAACTTGTGATATTATTTATGTGATCTTATTCCCCGTTCCCTTTATCTCTCTCTAACCCCCCCCCCCCCCCCCTATATGTCTCTCTCTCTCCCACGTGCACTTTCTCTATATATCTCTCTCTCTCTCTTCTTCTGTCTCTCAGTGACATCCCCATTACATGTCACAGTTCCCGGTTATCATAGTATGGTTATAAATCCCATCTTATTCGCTGTTGATATTCTAAAAGCACCTTTGGAAGATCCGTCTACACCTATACCGTCATATTGGTAATCTTTCAAATCCGTCTTTCAAATCCTTGTCTCCAGCAAAGGCGATCAAGCGATCATCCCAAGCCATACGTACCATTCTTCAAAATCCACCTTGGTTAGAACTCCTATATCTGTATGATATAAAGAGGCGTTGGATTAACATAAATCTACACTCTGCGTAGCAGTGCATCAGTAAGGTATTAAGGCAACCGCCAACGCGACACGATCCGATCAGAAGCACGACTATAATTTATACGCGACAGGCTGACTCGCAGATCCCGTCATTGGATTTGTACGTAAACTTGACGTCATGTTTCCTGGCGCAGGCCCTTACGGTCGCCGAATCGTGACTAAATCGTGTCATCTGCGGTGGCCCTTATGGAGGAGTGCGCCTCTTACGTGTCTTACCATTCTAATGTCTAGGGTATGGCTTTGGGAATTTGATAAGGGGGTGAAAGCTCGATGGTGATTTCGATGTTGAGAGCTTCATCATTTTATTTATTTATTTTATTTATTTAGATTTGTCTCGAGCCTCCATCAACCTCCTCCTCCCTCCCCCCCCCCCCCCCACCCTCCCCCTCCGCCACCCCGCAACCTCGCCACCCGGCTTTCCTGTCTTTGTATTCAAATCATCATGCTAGGCGAAATCTCCAAATGTAAACCGTGGAGGTGTTTTCCACTTTTAATGCGCCATCGAGGCATTATGTATTGCCGGTAATACACACCATTCCCATAAGGGAGCATGGTGTCTGGCAGAGAATGACTTAATGCTGTGTGTACACTCTAATCTTGTATGTACACTTCAACGTTCATCGCAACTCAATTTACTTGAGTGGTAGGACAAATCTAATAACCCTTAACCCTCGTGATTAATGTTAGCATTTGTATTTAGCGTGTTTAGGACAGATTAATACAATAGCACATTGTGATCTTAATACGTAATCCCCATTGTGTGAAGTTTCGGACGCTTTTGACTGCTTGCACATTATCAACGTAATATGCACTCCACTGGGTAGCAATATACCATTTTCGTGGTGTATGCTAATTACATTTACGTCGTTCAAACAATACGTTACTATAAGTAATCCCAAAGCTTCTCCGAGGTTTGTCCGAGTAGCGACAACACATACATTCAGCATGTTCAGAGTGTATGCCATCCATTGAAATTGGATCGCGAAATACAGATGAATGTAATAACGCGTCACTGGGCAGTTGAGGGGAAAGTTGTGAATATGTTTGTTAAAAATCTCTCCTTATGAATATAAACGTACGCATACGGAGGGTCGAATGTATTTGATGGAAGGGAAACGCGGTTAAGTCTTGCTATTAAGCAGATAAGAATACAGAGGGAATGTCACACAACCGTTCCATATATTTTAGAATATTTGCATTGATTTGTCCGACATTTCGTCGTGGAAGTGAACTATGTCAACGGTACGGCCCCTTCTTTTATTTCTGCAGATCGATCAAAAGGGGGAAGGGATCATAAGAACAGATTGTTATGTTTAACAGAAAGAAATAGATCGAGGGACGTATGTGGCTATCTGGTTTCGATGATATACCGTTCGTTACTCGCTGATGTTACATCATGCTGTTGTTGCATATTTCCTAGTGAGGCGTTTTGGTTGATTACAAAGGTTTGATCTTTTGCAACCGGAAATAGAGGTAATAAAGAATACGATTAACATTAGATTGATGTTATGATATCTGCATCATTTATTGAATGTACTTCGTTTTTAGGTTTGGACCCCGGCTAAAAAAAAACTGTATTGCTGATCTAGGCATATCCGTCATCAGTCGACTATGAATCAATACAATAACAATAAAATGTAATGCATCAATTCATTTACTCGTAAATCGTTATCGAATGGACTCACAACGACATGAACGAGATGAGGGTTATTCTTGCTCTTCAGAAATATAATTTGGTAAAATTTGCAACAAAATAAACATCGGAAGAGTTCATTGGCAGATGTCGTATGTGAAGACTTCACTGTTTTCGTCCCCTTCCCTCGCGATATGAATCAATATCATACGGCCCTAAAGAGAGAAAAAACACCGTCCCTAATCCACACGTAACCTTCGTTTCTGTCGAATTAATATGATAGTCTCTTATAATTTAGGTTTTATTACCATAGATGCTTTTAATGAGCTATCATGTACACGTGGTCGCAAAGACTATATTGGTATAATGCCGGTAATTAAGGATAGCGAGTTGGTTTCTGCGGGAATGTTATTAGTCTCGCGAAGGAGTCGTTTCAGCTTCGCTTTTACGCAGTTTGTCGAGTTAGTGCTTAATTCAAAATTAATACATTATCTCAACAGGCCGTTGTCATAATCTATTCAAATTTAATGAATAATGTAATATATGCTTCACCTGTCTTAAGTTAATTTAAAAAAAAAGATTCCATGTACTTTGTAAGTACATGGTAACCTGCTTTAGCGACTATCTGTGTAGAAACACCACCTGTCGATATAAAAGCCGCTTTTGTAATTTTCTTTGACTAATGTTTCTCACTAAAAGCCGTGTGGAAATAACCCCTACAAAATACTATTTGGCCTTTCTATACTGGTTTTACTGTATTCAGTTATTATTCGTCGGACAAACCTGGGATACGCTGACATAGCTACTGTGGGCGATGATTTATTTTGAGAGTCCTCCATAACATGTGGAGGCATTGGGGGTACATTTAGGTATGGATTCTTCTCCAGAAACGTAATCTTTCCACCGGGAAAGCTAGTCGAACATTTTTCCTGACTTGGCAACAACTGAAGTATAGGTAAGGTCATGCTATTTCTACTCAAAAAAGGGACAAAGTCACTGAGACTGTATAAGTGTATTAATCTTTGTGTGCCAAATCATCTGATGCTATTTGCTTTTTCTTTGTATCACTCTGTCGAAATGTACCATTGGAATATAATGAGTGAAAAGTGAAGATATATATACCTTTAAATTCAAACTGTCAATGGTTAATTTGCTAAAATGTAGCTGTAGTATAAAACTATCATGTGTGTTGAAAGATTGGGAAAAGGTTGGATTTGTGCTGGCTGTAACAAGATGCTGGTTATACGGTACATGGCGTGTGATTCACTGACTGTCTTCTCTTGTCAATATGGTGCGCAGACAGATGCCAGTAGCCAAGGGTATAGTTTCGTGATGTCATCGGCAAGGAGCCGATTTCTGTCATTTTCCCATCCCGATGTCGTCACATAAGCCTGCGAGCAAACAGCGGGCAGAGAGGTGTGTGTGTTTGTCTATGTGGGTGTAAATGTGGAGGAGAATGGGTGGGGCGATGCGATGTGGGATGAAGATATAACGCTGCTATACACTTTAGCAATGTGCAGGGCTACACAAAAACACCTCCCTTCATGTGTGACTACTTGTTTTCCATTTTTCTCCCCCCCCCCCCCTCTCTCTCTCTCTTCTCTTTCTCTCCCTCTCTTTCCCTCTTTCTTTCTCTCTCTCTCTCTCTCTTTTTCTCTCTCTGTCTGTCTGTATGTTTTTCTATCCCACTGTCTGCTTGTCTGTCTCTGTCTGTATGCCTGCCTGTTTCACTCCCTTTCTTCCGCTTGCATATATGTGCGCATGTGTGTGTGTGTATGTGTGTGTGTGTTTCTCTGTCTGTCTGTTTGCCTGGCTGTCTCCCTTCATATCTTTCACCTAATCTCTATCTATGCAATAAAATAAACATGTACGTATGAATCCGTACTCGTTTATATCTCTCTCCCTCTCTCGCTCTCTCTCTCTCCCTTTCTCCTTTTCTCGCTCGCTTTCTCTTGTTCGTGCTCCTTGTCATGAACGTGTGACTTGGAGAGAGAGAGAAAGAGAGAGAGAGAGAGGGAGAGAAAGAAAGAAATAGGGGGGAGAGCGAGCATATATAGGCTGACAAGATATTCCTCTTTTGTCTGTTTGTGAGATTGTCATTCCCTCTAACTTTCCCCTCCATTGCTATTTAGAAAAATACTATAATTCCGCTTTTGTTGCAAGCATTTGACAAAGGTTTCTTCCAAGTAAGCAAATATAAGTCCCCCTGATAGCATATCCTTCAATTATCTGATCAAATAGTTGAACGGCAGAAGATGAACCATTAATTAACAGGAGACCCGTGTTATCATGGACACGAGAAACTAGCTCTTTTTTGTAGATGCCTGTGTGAGACAGAAATATATAAGTGTAAGGTATACATGTATCTCAGAATCTAGACAAATCAACAAATGAACTAGATCAATGTGGAATGTATATTTTGTAGTCACCTACCCCGTGCCATGCCAAGCAAGTTCGTATATATGTATGTGCGTGCGTATGTATGTGCGTGTGGTGAGGGGGAAGAAATTAGACACCCAAGTCCTTTAAAGTTCAATCAAAACGATTGGCGTTATCCATGGGTAACCAGGTAACGGTAACAAGGTCCGGTACGTGATGAGATGGTAGACACTTCCCACTCTAAAGAAGCCCCTCCATATTCATGATAATACCCAGATTATTGCACAATCACGTTTTTTCGCTGAGGATTCTCGTCTCGCCCATCCCTCTGTATCATCATTTCATTTGTACATGTGTAGACTGTAGTTCAGCAAAACTGTGACAGTGTGGTTAATTTATTACGATGCTGCAATTTATGTTGCCCATTCCTATACTGAAACCACTACTACTACTACTACTACTACTACTATTACTACTACTATTTCTGCTACTACTACTACTTCTACTACTACTACTACTACTACTACTACTACTACTACTACTACAACTAATACTTATAATAATACTACTGATACTACTACTACCACAACTAATACTAATAATAATACTACTAATACTACTGCTATTTCTTCTGATAATGCTGCTACTGATATCAGTACAGTCATGACAGTGCTAGTACGATCAGCTTTCAAAACGTGAAGCCGAGTTCTGGCATGTGTTTTACCTAATTTTTGGAGATTCTCAATACAGTTTCTGTTTGACATATTCAGCAAAATGTATTACTAATTTTTTACTAATTTGCACATTGACATTACAATATCATAACTTGTCATTAATATAATTTACTTATTTGAACATTTTCTGTCTGACTATTGTTCCGTGTATACGTAATATTCTTAATGTTAGCAAAGTACGTTAAACAAGCGCCACTCATGTTATAGCTCAATTAAGAGAATACACCTTTGTTAACACTAAGTCGATTTTATACCTATTGAGATGAGTCTGAAGCGTTAAATCTACATCTATACAGATGAATAAATTGCCGTTTCCTTAAAGAAGAGGACACAAATGGCAATTATGACTGATGCGCCATCCAAAAAGAGGATCGTTGTAGAACAATTCCATTACCTCGATACAACCCGATAGTACCCATAGGTCGAACGAGATACGTGAGATACAACGATACAACGAGATATGGAAACGCATCGTTGAATTTGCCACTGGAGCTATAGATATATTCTGGATAATATCATATTGTCTGATCGGGACAATGGTGACTTATATATCACTAGTGTACTCCACGCCATTTGCGCGCGTGTACAATTGTGCTGCATTGCCCCGCGGCGCCGTAAAGTCGTCACGTGACCCGCTGGAGGCGCCATTGTTTTATGTTGCTCAGCTATTGGCGCTATAACGACAGCGAGATGATTATGTTATATACAAATGCAATTGCGTTGTTATGATCGAGCCTTTATCATTTATTTTGTTACCTCAGAGGTATTACCATCACATGATCATATTTTCATTTTAAATGGCTTGCCACATTACACTAGGATATACACGAAGAAGAAGACTTGGTTTCAACTTGTTGTCCTTCATCTAGTACATTCTAGTTCTTCACTCAAAATGCATTGTTACCAACATGAATCTTCCTGTTTTTAAAATTGTTTCATTCGTATACAGTATCAATAACTCAGTTTCGTTCAGTGATATAATGTGATATTTTAACCGGAAACTTCTTTAAGGTATTAACCAAATGGTCGATTTGACCAAAACGACCGTCGAAATGGGAATTGAAATGCTTGCACTATATTCGTGTCCGTTTCTTGTGGCATGTGCCATAAGCATACACCAATCCGTTTGGGCATAAATAATGAACAAAATACGTGTGGTATTTCACGGCTATTTTATGGCGGCCAGATCATGCGTACGTGATAATGCTCCGTGTAATTTCTTAAGTGGAACCGTGGAAGTGTAAATACATAAATCTCGGCAGGTTTACATGATCCTGATCAATGGTGGCGCTGAACGACAAGTCCACTGTACTTCATCAGAGCGAGGCGGTTGTAGCCTTGCTTTCAGTCTGTGGGATATTTCAAAGAGTTGAAAACCAATCGATTGAATGTATAGTATTCCCCTTATATCAGCCCATATCCTCTGTTTTCCAGTGTACTAACGCAAACCGAAGAAATCCAAAAAGACTATCACAAGGCTACTACGCCGCGATTTATTTTAGTGAAGAGTTTTGATTCAAACATGTCCAACAGCCTTCAAGTGAAGCTAATATTCTCCCATTTGGGGGGTTGTGCTCCCGTTTACCAATTCATTCCATGCCGCGTTCTTTTCACAAGAACACGGGTGATGATAAAGATATCTTCTCCGCACCAAACGCCATTGAATGCGTCCAGATGAATACATTTCTTTTGCTGTGACACCCGATACCTTTGAACTATATTCTTGTATGCATTACTGATATTGACCACATTTCAGAATGATTGCAGTAGTAGGGAAATTGGCAACATAAAACATAAATAACTTAGTGTGTCTATATGTTTATTTTCTATAGATTTATTTTGATAAGACTCAACATGCGTGATAGATTAGTTTGTTACCATTTCACAATATTGTGTTACTTACACAGATCAATCTTGAGTTGAGCTCGAGTGTTAAAACGAAACACCCCACTCCTCCTTGGGCATTAGAAATATAAAACTGTAAAATGTTTACAATATGTGTTCAAAATCTTCATCCAATCGCATATGTATCTTTAAGTGATCGGTGTTTCAGAGACCAATTGTATAGAAATACCACCTGTTTATAAAGACCACACTTATGTCAATAAATTGAATAAATTTTCTCAACAAAACCTGTATTAAGATGATTATGGTATCTTGCACATATTTGTACAGACCATTATACTTGTCTCCCGCTTGAACCGCCTTTATATACATGTTACGCTGTATTGGTTAAGTTAGAATGAACACGATTAGCACAAACTTGATTTATTGTTGTGTTTATGAGATCACGAGGAGGATTAGGAGCGTTTAGGCTATTAAACGGCCAGGGAGGGGAACTGAGCGGCGGTCAATTGGTAGTCTGGAAGTATTGATACATGACGCATGCACGGTTTTTTTTTTCAGTTAACCCTTTCCGACCTCCTGCCGTGCTAGGCAGCTGCATGCTTCTCTACGGGGGGTTGGTGTTGTGTGCGTGTGTGTGTGTGTGTGTGTATGTGTGTGTGTGTGAGTATGTATTCCTGGCAACACGAATCCAAGAATGGTACACATTGGGTTAACCTTGGAACACAGCAGGTGATTGGGAGACGCGCTTGACCTTCACATCCCCTCGTCCCGTCCCGTTCCTCAATCTTCCGACTCGAACCAGTCTTGACATTTCTCATTATCACGATCCAGCCTCCCGATTTTTTTTTTCCGACTCCATCTTCATTTCATATCCAAGGCTTCGTTTTTTTACTTTACCCACTCATAACACGCACAGCAAGGAATTGTGTGCAAAGGTGACGTCATATCTTCGCCGACGACGAGGAAGAAGAAAAAGTAAATCTGGTTACCATGGAAATTCTACCTACTTACCGTCGAGAATTTCATTCAGAGTCCGTGCGGCAAGGACAAGATTGTGACAAAATTGAAGAATGCCACTCCCCTCTCCCCTCCCTACTCCCCTCCCCTCTCCCCTTCTTATTCTTTCGCGGTCATGCCTACACTACAAGCATATTGCTATTCAGAACAACCACTTCGTTTGGTTATGTGTAAGCGATAGAGTTTCGATGGAGAGCGATTTATTCCTACCTTTTCCTCATCCATTGATATTACAAAAGAAATATTGTTTTTGTTTTTTGACCTTTTGTTCTTACTAGGTCCGCCGCCCAACACTATACAAAAATCATTTGGGATGCATATTGAAATATCTGATGCATCTTTGCAAAATGGGATTTCAGCCCCTTTCCATGTGTATGAGCTGGGCATCGTAATATTCTGTGAGTACAGAGAAATGATAAAAATTGAATGGAAATGGCATATTTCACATTGCTCGTTTAAGTCTTGTAAAATAGAAGGGTTCATGAGATTTATGTTTTTATAGAAAAGAAATCTTCACTTTCGAAAGTGTTTTTAAACGTTATTGACCAAATTAGTTCAATAATGTTTTGATACTATATCCTTGTTTACGTAGTGAAATGATCAGTGAACTCAAGCTGAGAAGTTAACTGCCAGATTAGAAATGCCTCAAATTTTGCTTTAACGTCATTGACCAAATCAGTTCTACAATGTTATGACAAGATCTCATTGTTTGTGTAGTAAAATGAGCGGTGAAGTCAAGCTGAAAAGCTAACATATTTAGAGCCCTGTCTAATTAAAAGTGCAGCGTATTGCCTAACCCGATTGTTCTACTTATGATTGGATCACGGGCACCAGCTCGTCTATCAATAATCCATCCACGATGGTGCTATTGAAACCATGTGCTGAATGCTGCAAGAGAACTAGGGGAATAACAAACATGTGTTTAGTCTACATGTTAGCCACTTTATTTAGGTGTGTGGTAAAAACAGCTTGTTGTACGATTAATTCCTACAGTGTCAAACAGCAAGTAAACGTTGATAATGTCTTGGTTATATAAGTCCATTTGCCTCTGTCAGGCAAGAGCTATCTTTGATTGATTTGTAAATATTTTCCTTCAATCGTGTTTATTTATCTGAGCATTTGGCGAATAATTGTATTCACTACTGCAGAATCATACCGTTTTACTTTTAGCTGAACAGCAATTCAGTCTTTCGTGGCATATCCTGCATTTATAGTATTAAAATAAACAACTTTCTGATAATACTTTATTAATCATAATCTATCCATTAATCCCAAGTAAATCAAAATATGATTTCCATTAAGAACATAGTCATCGAACGAAACCAACACACACCTTAACGCAAATTGTCTTTACGATAATGAAGTCATTTCACGTTTTTCTAAATTTAGCAAGACATAGAGTATTTTATTTTTAAAAGTTTTAGTGTTTTTATTAGGCAATTTCCTGAGGCACAGTTGGCTGAATTTGGGGATGGTGCGATGAACGCTACTCCTGATTTATTCAACAACGTGTGTGCGATTAACAAATTAAAGCATTCCTGTACCAGTAAGAAACACAAGACCCAGAGAACAGGGGCCATATTCATGAAACCTTACTAAGCCTAGTTAGTTGCTAAAGTGCATTCATTTTAGTATCTTACTAGGCTAGTAAACTTTCATGAATACGGCTCCAACCCTCCATCTGGCAGGGAGTGAGTTAATGATACCGAATTCCGACGTTGTACGGAGCAATGTCTGTTTGACCTTGTCTCTGCGTTGCTTTGTGCGTTGGCATTGACAAGTCTGCAAATCACATAACATCCGGGCTTTACAGGGAGTTTTTTTTTTTCTAGTTTAGCTCTTCAGGGAGACGAACGTACTTGGAATTTCACAATTTCAGGGCTTGTAATGTCAATTATTTATCGAGGTTCGTTAATCATGTAAATGTCACATGATTTGTTCTATTGTTTACGTGTTATTCAAACACTCACTCACAAAGTCGTCTCCCTAGATTTTTCAGCTTTTAGTACCATATTTTGAACTCCCTTTGGGTATAATGCTTTTATCACTTCGCGTTGAGGATAGAATTTGTCACATTATTATGGTAATCCTGTTAGAATTTCGATAGAAATCAGCTGAAATTGATGCCTTCGTGCTTGCCTTGTACATTACCCTCTCTTGCGTCGTATTGATTGCGGGCTCTGCGGTTACACACCCACGCCCATGAAAGAAAGTCACCGTTCTCTTTCTTCGTCTCAGTATCATCCCCTCTTTTTTTTCCTCACCACCCCCACCCCCCACCCCCTTCCCCCACCTCTCTCTCTCTCTCTCTGCCGCTCGCCTCAACCCCGTCCCATTTCTCTTACCCCAATCATGCCAATTTCCCTAATTCCTCTATATTACATTCTCTCACTCTGTCACTTTTTCTATATCACCGCCTCTCTTATATCTCTCTCTTTATCTCTACCCAACCCGCCCCATTCTCTCTCACCTGATCATGCCTATTTCCCCCCTCTCCTCCCTCTATCTTACCCCCTCTCCCCCTCTCCCACTCTCCCACTTGTCCATCTCACCCCTCTCTATCTATGTCTCTCTTTATCTTTTTTCACCCATCCCCCTTCTCTCTCACCCCATTATGCCCACGTATTTCTTTCTACCGCATTTATCTTACCCTCTCCCCCCACTCTCCCACTATCTCAGTATTTCTTTTCCTCCCCTCTCTATCTATGTCTCTTTTTATCTCTACCCACCCCTCCCCCTTCTCTCTCACCCTATCATGCCCACGTTTCCCTTCTACCGCATTTATCTTACTCTCTCTCCCCACTCTCCCACTCTCTCACTATTTCCATCTTACCCCCTCTCTATCTACGTATCTCTTTATCTCTTCTTTTCTGGCGCATTTATCTTACCCTCTCTCAATATTTCCATTTACCCCTCTCTATTATTGTCTATATATGTCTTTCTTTCACCCTACCCAACCTTCCCCTTCCTCTCTTATCCCCATCATGCACACGTGTCTCTTCTACCTCATTTATCTCCCCCCTCACCACCCTCACCACCCTTACCACCACCCCCTCCCATCTTCCCCTTCTCTGTCTACGTGTCTCTCCGTCTCACTCACTCTATCTCCCTCCAGCTAACTCTCGTTTCAGCTCTTCCCCGTTACGCGGTACTCCCCGCGTTTTAATGAAATTGCGATAACATATAAGTCGCTGGAAAAGGTTGCATCTACATATATCTTCTTCGTCACTTCTCCTGCTGGCTCAATACATTAACTTCCTCACAAGTCGCCGATCTGCCGGCTTCCCGTTTCAGTGAGTCCCGAATGGAAAACAATTTACATATTGTATGAAATAAGTGCACATATAAGTGAATTAATTCACGTATTGTCTATCTTTAGCTTGATTATTGTGTGTTTCCCATAGCCTAGAAAACAACAACATTTACATTACACCATGGAATTGAAGGGGTTCAAATATCTGGGCCTATGCGTGGTAAAATGACTTTTAATCTTCTTCTCCATATCTTTCCACCTCTTTCTATTTCGCATTGTATTCGTTATATCTTTCCTCCCACATGTTTCCTCATCTTCATTTCGCCCCCCCCCCTTCTCTCTCTCTCTCTCTCTCTCTCTCTCTCTCTCCCTTTCTAACTTTCATCAGTGCATACCATTTTATTTATATATATAATCTCCATTATTAACATTCATCAAAATATGTTAAAAGAAACGATACCAACAATATTGGATTCAGTTCATATTCGATATAATTGCAGTATCCGATATGGTTTAAGCGAGACCACCCTGAGGGAGAACGTAGATCATACTGCTTATACAGTGTTATATACCAAAAATCGTTGATTCATTAAAGAGCTTGATTAGCCCATATCGTCTCCCCAATGCTTTGACTTAGACTCAGGCCGAAATAGTATCCATTAGTTGTGTTTGTTTGCTATCCGCTATTAACTCTTCCGATGTCAGGCAATCGCTGTTTGGGGGCATGCATGTCCATTACCGGTGCAAAAACGCCTCAATAGCACATGAAGGGTGAAAAAAAACCTTCTTTCGCCAAATGAAGGTTGGCTCGTTTCGTAAATAAACATCGTTGGCACATTATAATGGGATGGGCATGAAAGAAGCAAAAACGCCTTTGTAAACAAGGAAAGGAACATCATACATGTATGTCATCAAACAACTTCAGCGCATTGTGGTGTAGTAGTGAGAGGCCTTGACTCTCACAGACGGATCCTGGATTCAAGCCCACCCCGGTACTTACACCCTTGGACAAGGTGTTTTGCTCATGTTTGTCCCTCTCAACCCAGGTAAATGGGGACCTGGCAGGAATAAAGTATTTCTGAACTAATTAAATCAACTAGCTTTTAGCGCTACATACTTGGCTGTTTGGCTAAAACCAGGGTAATAATCAAGCGCTTTGGGTAGTATTTTCGTAATGAGAAAGCCCTATATGAGAACCGATTATTATTATTAAAGTAGGCAAACGACTACCTGACTTGTATGTTGTAAATATGCATTTATGAACAACTTTAATAGGTTTATGGGTGATAATTTCATTTCAAGGCATTTTACAGAGACAATTGTAAAAAAAAAAAAAAAAAAAAAAGTGTAAATGTGTACGATTTCATTATGTTTTCGTCGCATTTTTTTTTTATCTAGAATTACTGCAATATATTTATGATGGCATACATATATATATATATATATAGAGAGAGAGAGAGAGAGAGAGAGAGAGAGAGAGAGAGAGAGAGAGATGAAGAGAGTGAGAGAGAGAGATATATTTATATATATATAAAAACAAGTCATGGATGGCATTATGAATACACTTAAATGATTTCGTTAAAATTTTATCAGCTCTTGCTGTATTAAATATATCATATTGAATGAAATATATACCTTTATGAACGGTTCATAGAGAACAATAACAAAATAAAACCAGAAAAAATGCGAGAAGCATTTTATCATAGAGGCTCGTGTGCACTTAAAAACTTACATCTTAAATCCCGTGTTATAAATCAAATCTTTTCAAATATCCTCGCTGATTCTGCTTTGGACATTGGAAGTCAAAAAGAATACAAAGGTTTTTCTTTCTGATCATTATCACTCTCTTACTTTCTCTCTCTCACTCTCACTCTCTCTCCTCTCTCACTCTCTCTCTCTCTCTCTCTCTCTCCCTCTCTCTCTCCCTGCTCTCTCTCTCTCTCTCTCTCTCTCTCTTTCTCTCTCTCATCTCACACTCCCCCACTCCAACTCTGTTGCTTTCTCCTTCTCCCTCTTTTTCTCTTCTGACTCTCTCACACACTTTCCCCTCTCCCATTCTATTCGAATATTTAATGGAATGAGCCCATCATATGTCGTAAATCCTGGAGCTCATTGACGGCAAATTGTTAGATTGGGGGTTCTTTCAGGGGAAAGAGCCGTGACCACATCGACAATATGTTTTACATTAGCATGATTACAATCGTCTAGACGTTAATCATAATTAAAGTTTAACATGGTGCTGCATAAAGGTTTTCATTTCACCCGCGGTGGTTGATACGTATAGGGAATGGACATTTAACAGATGAGCACGGAGATGAGGGCAAACACAATACCTAAACGAAACGCACACTATTTAAGTATGAATATAGATGAATAGAAGAGTGATAAAATGATGTTTTTTAGGCTGAAGGACATTAAATATTAATATTAAACACAAAGCATAAAGACCAGAGCCATAAGAAAAAGGAGTCAAATGAAAGGAACCTATAGACAAACATAAATCAAGGCTCATAAAAATTGATAAAAATGGGGTGCACGATTAAAGGTTAGTGATGTGATAATGATGATATGACCTGACAATATTTAAGACATATCATAAGACATATCAGCAAACAATAGCGTTATACATTACAATGAATATGACACGAAGGTAGTAATTCCATGGACATGCAAGATGTTATCACTGTCCTCGAAGCTCTTAACCAGTCCTCATATTTGCTGCAAAGTCATGTTACTCAATTTCACATTTATTTTGACATTTGTTATCGCAGGTCACCGAGTAGTTTTCTAATGTCCTCTTCATTCACACACGTCTGTACGTGCCGGAATCTGTCAAATTTCACTCAGATCATCGGAATCTGCAGGTGTCATGTTCTCGTTGTCGAACATTCTGGTAGAACGATAGCGTGTCTGGAGTGCCATGCAATCACCATTAATTGCCTCGGAAATGAACGCGATATTACGCTATACGTCATTGGATCATTTGTAGCCATGATAACCAGCGCCCCTTCTCCACCGACGTCTATTGTAACGTCAACATTCAATATTTAGTGAATATATATGATTCCCTAATGCCGCGTGGACTCGGGTGTCACGTGATCAAGAGAGGGTTTCTGAAGGTAATCGCTTAACAAGTAGAGCGGCCCCCTTTCGGGGCCAGCTAATGATGACATTGGAAATTTGTTTTGTGATTGATCATAAGTGTTGATCCCACCTAAATGAAATAGCATCGGTGCTTCCCTTTTTGTGTATGTTCCAATCTTTGTCCTGCGCTCTCTCTCTCTCTCTCTCTCTCTCTCTCTCTCTCTCTCTATTGATCTATCTATCTATCTCACTCCTCTCCTTCTATCGTTCTCTCCCGCTAATCACGTAAGTGTCTGTCTTTCCGTTCACGTATTTATCCGTTTGGTTGTCTTCCACCAAATTTGTCTGTCTCATGTCGCCTCCACAACTCCATTTTCTGTATCTGTTTCTAACTCATTTTCATTTTTCGTACTGCCAACTTCATTACTATCACACTCTGTTTACACCACCCTTCTCTACCCCCCCCCCCCTTTCTCTCTCTCTCCCTCTCTCTCTCTCTTTCTCTCTCTTTCTCTCTCACACACTTTCCCCTCTCTCTCTCTTTCTTTTTCTCTTTCTCCCTCTTTCCCTCTTTCTACCCCCCTCTCTCTCTCTCCCTCTCTCTCTCCCCCCTCTCTCTCTCTCTCTCTCCCTCTCTCTCTCTCTCTCTTTCTCCTTTTCTCCATCTTTCTCCCCAACTTTCTTCATATTCGCTCCTAAGAACAATATAATCACATAGCAAAACACGATACAAATATAGTTAATGAGTCGCCCAGATGCTGAATTCGAGAAAAAAAAATCTTTTTTACTGGTATGGATATTATTATGCTTTACGCATTGACAATGCTACAAAGTAATTTTCATTTTAATGTCAACTATTGAACTGAACTAAAGTCCACTTACCGTTGTTCAGTTCAGAATAATTGTGTCATTTGTATTACTGGATGTCCTAATATGTACTCGTAAAACCAATGTTTGTATTTGAAAATGTGTTATAGAAGTTACTTCTTTTTTAATGTGTGTATCCATAAGTGTTTTATCGGTGTATGCGTGTGTATGTCTTTATGGGTGCACTCCTCGTATTATACATATCATGAAAAACATAATTATTTCAGGGTGATATACGTCGCTTCAGGTACTACGATTGCAGTGTCATTAGTTTGTAAAGGCTAAACATGGAGCCACCACTACACGGGTGAACCTGAGTTCACTTATTCATCACAGATATAAAACCAAACTTGTGAACTGGTAAAGAAAGCATATGCCGTTTCTCTAGTCGCTTAATACCGTGCCCCATGCAATATGCCACGATGGCACATCGTAAAGAACATGGTATCCTGATGAGAAACGGGAGGAAATATTAACACGGGAATTCTACGTTATCCTTTATATGTTTGCCAACCAGGCAGCGAGTAATTAATTTATCCTTAATGGACAAATAGCTGATTGGGCCCGCGGTGCCTTAACGGGTATACCATTTCAGAATGGTTTTGGTGGATACCGCGCTTAATTCGATTGGGTTTGGTATACAACAAATGCTTAAAATGATAGCCTGTCCATTAGGGATTGTATAGTTTCGTGCACTTTCTTTTTTTTTTCATGGTAATTATGTGAAGCTTCTGTACGTCATGAACCAGATCAGTCGCATTTTCGAGTATTATATCCACATCGAGGGGTGAAGTGTAGTAATAGAGCAGGCAAGTAATTAACACAGGTGAGGCGGTGGTATCGTTTATTTAAACGCTGGGAGAGGGTGGGGAGATGGAGGAGACTGAGAGGGGGTGTAATAAGGGGGGGGGGCGGAGAATAATGAATTGACGTTTGATAATCATAATCAAGGAAATAATAACAAATTAAAAGAGAAACAAAGAGAAGAAAAGAGAGATAGGGGAAGTAGATCGAGAGACAGTTAGTGGAAGAGAAGGGGAGTGTGTGTCACAGATAAGAAAGAATTGGCGTTCTGTAATCATAATCAAGATAATGGAAATTTAGTAAAAGAGGAACAAGAAAGAATTTAAGAGGGGACAGGGAGATAGAGAGAGTGGGGGGAGAGGGGAAGGGGGACATCAAGAGAAAGGGGAATGACTAAAAATGGTTTTCGATAACGGCAATAAAGATGATAATAATAAAGTAAAATATGAACAAGAAGGAGATACTAGAAGGAGGGAGGAGGAGGAGGGGGAAGAGAAGAATGAAAGGAAGAGTTTCGGGGAGGTAGGAAGGAGGAGAGAGGAGACGGATAATAAGAATAATTTGGAAACAAAGAAACGATAGAGAAAGTGACTTGGCCAGTCTGACTCCGCTCGTGGAACTATGATTATTGATTGTGTGCATATTTGTGTATGTGTGTTTATGTGTTTGTTAGTGTGTCTGTGCGTATACAGGAGGGGGATATGAGATTCCACAGGTACAAATATAGCTTTGATGTATTTATCTTACCTACATGTGCACCGCATTGTAAATCAGCTCCTTCCCAATGATTAGGTATCATGTTCTGCGATGAATGCGCGCTATGCTATTATGTTGATCGATGTGTACTCTGCGAAAGACTTGTGACCTTGAGTAACAATATTGACTTTCACATAAATGGAATGACTGTGAAGCGTTGGTACCGACGCTCTCCAATTACTGTGGAAAAATACTCGGGAACATCAATCATGCAAATGCGTTCATGTTTCAGGTTAAATTATGAAAATGAAAAAAAGCAACACTATACTCCCATAGCTTACATTAACATGTAGTACAAATCGTAAGCATTGCACATGTTGGAGAAATATGTTTCCCCCATTAAGGGTATATACAATTGTATGTTATATTGTTTGTTTATGTGATGATGATAAAGGCAAACTATCGATTGAATATTGGTACTAATGAGGAATGGTTGCGCTTGTGACAACTGTGAACTTTTTTTCTTCACAAGCGCACTTTCAGTTTTCATTCCAGTCCTCGTACTTTGCGCGTAATTTGTTTTCTTCCAAGCTGAGAGCGTTGTCCTACCCTCCCCCCTCCGCCCATCAAAGGTAATCAATATGCTCTAGATTAAAGCTTCAATTTGATTCAATCCGAGGAGGAAACGTCTTACGAAAACATAAAGGATGACATTTTCAATCTAAGAACCAACAGCAAGCACCATAACAAAAGAAAAAGGAAGCAAGGTACGGGGCGGGCAGTCCGAGGCGTATATACTCTCTCTCTCTCCTCTCTTCTCCAGACATCGCGTCCGTCGTTTCTCAGCAATCATAATTATGAGGCGAATCTTGTCGGAGATTTGATGCATGTTTTCTATAAATATAATTTCCATCAAGAGGACGATGAATTTCGGAGTTATGAGATTGCAAAGTGAATTTCGCCCCTTTTCCTGATTGCAACCTCGCATCAGCTCTAATGGATTAGATGAAGGGAGACGGGAATAGGGCACCTTAACGTTCCTGACAAGACCAGAAAAAGGGACAATGATAAAATGTGTTGTGAGGCCCGGGCAGTGGCGTATTAAATGTTTGTGTTTGTTGGGGCGAAGACGGATGAGAAGGGGGAGGGGGAGCAAGGCTTACGACCCAAACTCATAAAAAGGAAGGAATGGGAAATGTTATTAGTCCCCTTTTGCACTCCACCCCTATTTTTCTGTACTAGAAATGAGAACAGGGAGACAGCATTTTATTTAATCATGATGGCCGTAATGGTATGAGTGTCCCAAAAACTAGAGTAATGGTCGCAAGAAAAGTCATCCTATTTATCTTTTAAAAATGAATGGCCCGCTGTCATTACTGGAAAAAAAAAACAGCCGGCGTATACATAATCGATTTTGATTGAGCAACACGCCTGCAAATCAACAATCAACGTCAACAACATAATTAAACACAATTTGTTTATGTGTGTGTCATACCAGTCATACAGGCAAATCGTGCAACCTGACATGTTGGCTGGCGCATTTTGTGATACAGATTTATTATCTTTTAGCACATTATACAGACCTAATAGAATAACATAACTTGAGTAGAATGCGTCAAAGTAAATCCATCAGTTCGTGCATTATTTATTAGTAACACTGTGGCAAATGTAACAAATAAGCAAAATATGCCAGACGGAAATGTATACTGGGTCACAATTTGTGCAAACTAGAAAAACACTGTCTTCAGATGACGGTGAGAAAGATGAACTGGAGGCAATATTTAATCTCTGACCCCGTACTTTACGTCACGTGTCATTGGAGCCGTTTAACCTCGAAACGAGGCCAGCACAGAGAGATTGCCAACAATCTCCAAACTGATTTATAAATCCGATCTTCTTTATCGAATCTATAGCGATACAGTTACAGGCTGTCACATGCGATTTGGCTTTTTACAGAATTAAGACATCTCCTACAACAATTCTGTGATCAGACAACAGTCAGTAGGGGCTTACTAGAACGAGAATGTGGAGTATCAGACAGTTTTTTGTTTGTTCTTAAACTTGCCATTACTGGTGTGGGTTTTTTTGTTTTTGTAAATAAAGGTTTTTTAGGGACAAGTTAAAACTGAAATGTAACAAATAAGAAACAGTGTTTTGCTCAGCAAGATGTGCTTGGAAAAATAAGATTCGTAATTCTGAAAATATATATCCAATTCCATTGTTAATTGGTACATGGACGTGCGTTAGATAAAGATGGGTTTATCACTTGTTTGTTTTGAATATCACAAAAACAACGATTCGGTTCGATCTTTAACGGAAAGAGATAGTAGTCGTAATGAGTACAGGAGTCGTCATCACAAGAGATCTTGGCCATGTTGCATACAGGTCTTCAATTATTGTAGCTTATCATGAGTGCTAACCTCTATAGCAACATGTGCAATAGTAAGAGCTCATTGGGTGTTGCCATGGTAGTTACCGTTGATGGTAAGTGAAAAAGTTACAATAATTGAATACTTTTATGCAACATGGCCCTGTTTAGATGTCAGCATGGATCGGGATCGTGTTTGATGTTCAGAGATTATTCCTTCCTACGATCATTAAACCAAACAAGGATATGATATGTCATTACGGCAGAAAGGCCCAGCCATGATTACGAGCCCCATAATCACTCCATACCTTTAAGGCAAGAAGCCAGATCGGGTCATTTGTCTCGAACGGTTGCCTTGCTTGTTAGTCCAAGGGGCTCAGCAAATCGCGATGTCTCTTTCTCGTCGGTTGAGTAGGAGGTGGCAAGCTAAATCCGTAGGGATGCTGTAGTCTATTTTACGAATGCAATACCAATTCCAAGGCTAAGTGACAGGCACAGAATAAACGAAAGGCATTGATCACGGTGAGATTGTATGTTCCTTTGATTTATATATTTTTCAGAAGGTAGAGATAGACTGATGCTGTCTCCTATTGTCAGGATTGTAATCATGTGGGGCACTTTGTACGTACATGATCTAAGGGTAAAATCAAGACAAAAATGATTTTCGAGAATGTTTGCGTGTGTGTAAAGGAAAACTAGCGAGGAAGTCAGACGATACACAGTGCGTTTATTTTAATCTCACTCCTTTTCCAATGTTCGTGTACCTCCTCAGAATGATATAGAAACAATAGTGAAGATAATGGCATAGTGGTATAGGATTTGCTTCGTGTGATCGCCACCCCACCCTCGATCTCTAGTGCCACCGAGGACACCGCTGGTCTTGACCCTAACGGCTCGATGTCAAAACCAGTGTTGTTACTGTCTATTCTGTTGCGATAAACCAAGTACTAGAATTTGAAGTAGTATAGATACGACTCCGTGCTTCCAACCCAGTTCTCCCAGCATTGTTTCCCTAGTGTCCCGTAGGTTGCTCATCGTCGGTATCCAAGTATCTCCTGTACTTTTATCTCTAGCCGTGATATCAGAAGAATTACTGGTACTGATAGTGTATCGTACGCTAATATTGTTTTGATGATACAATAATTAAGTATCGGAACTGGTATTGTTTTGCAAATATCGGTCGTGCAACCGACCCGTCCGATCCCTGAGGATATTCCCCGGTCTTGACCTCTGCGAGCCTGTGACAGCGCCAGCCGGTATTTATGGAATCTCATCTTGTCCTAACCCCTTGAACCTTGAAGAGAAGACAAACGTCTGATCGCCAGCACCTTGTTTTGAATCGTGGATATTTTTTTTCTTCTTAAAGACGGATAATGTGTATAATTTGTTTGTTGGAAATATGGTGCGATAGGATTCGTACCTTACGTAGTAGGTTAAGTCCATCTGTCATGGCAACGGATCATATGCCAGGTGTGTCATGTGAAATGATATCGTCTCTCTTTGATGTAATACTATGATAAAAAGAAAAGGAGTATATACTGTGCATGCTAAACTTATATTTGTTATTGTTTGGAAGGTAATGGTGATTAATATTATGATCATATGATAGAAGTATGAATAATTGTAGCAGTAGAAGTAGGAGAAGTAGAAGTGGTAGTAGTAGTAGTAGTAGTAGTAGTAGTAGTAGTAGTAGTAGTAGTAGTAGTAGTGGTGGTAGTAATAGTAGTGGTAGTAGTAGTAGTAGTAGTAGTAGTAGTAGTAGTAGTAGTAGTAGTAGTAGTAGGAGTAGTAGTAGTAGTAGGAGTAGTAGTAGTAGTAGTAGTAGTAGTAGTAGTAGTAGTAGTAGTAGTATTAGTATTAGTAGTAGTATTAGTATTAGTAGTAGTAGTAGTAGTAGTAGTAGTAGTAGTAGTAGTAGTAGTAGTAGTAACAGTTGGAATATAGAATTAAAGAGCAGTTGTCCTGGATCTATATTGAAACCAGGCGGAATATGACATTAATAACAATGTGAAATAATGACAAGCGAACCATTAAAAAAAGGACTGCACCATAGAAAAATGAGACAGGCGATAAAGGAGATGACAATCTCGAAAAAAAAAAAGAAGCAGAAGAAGATAGAGAAATGCCAAAGCTCCTTCTGTTTTCTTCTCCCCGTGTGGCGGGCGGAGGAGAGATGAAACTAAGAGTGATGCTTTCCACCAAATGTGTTCCCATCTCGCAGCGAGACGTGAGTTCCATGATAAAGCTATTGGGCTGACGAATTACTAGGTGCATTTCATACACCGTCTCATTTTGATATTGGCAACCTGTCCTGCATCAAAAACGCCGAAGAAGAATGTGGAAAGGTTCCCGTGTCCTTTCCGTAAACTTTGTACCCCCTTTCGCTGAGGGATGCACATATAGGTGCCCCCCCCCCCCCCCCACACACACACACACACCTTATTCCCCCTTCGGATCACGGGGTACACCATCTACCGCACAAGTATACCAACCCCACCCCTTTTTTTTTTTCAAAAAACATATTCAAACACTCATGCAAAATGGTTTAATATTCAATTCTTTGTTCTGAGTAGTATTTTTCAATCGCTGATCGGTTCTACGAGCACGGGATGACCCCTATATTCCGCCCCCACGCCCTCAAGTCCATAAGTCCCTGGCTGCGCCCCTAATGGCAGGGGCTCTCGACACGGCCATAAAAGACCATCCATCAGCAGGCTTCTACTTAGGCATTGCCGTGACAACCTGCCCGCGGCACATCCAGGTATTGGAGGTTAGTCTTTGAGCTGTGTGCGCCAAATTCTACCCCATATTTCGGGGAAGGGTGTGGCTCAGGAGGAAAAAAGTGTTCTTCCTTACTATCTCCGTATTTTAAATGATAATATTCTCACTATTCGTTATCAAGTTACTCTGATGAATTTTGTTTTGAATATGCCTTCAGTATTCATGTGCTATACATTTTTTGGTATATTTGCTATATTTTTTATTTGTACATCGAATCAGCAAAATTTACGACGAGGTACTACACGTGCTACATACGAGTGCAATATAAGTTTACGTGCGACACTTGTAATCAGTCTGAATTTGACTGTACTGTTTGCATATGAGGACAATTTATGCTGCAATTGGGATTTCGTGGAAATGTGGTCATGAACACTACTCGGTATTTAAAAACGTCGTTTATCATTCATGGTTCGTTGAAAATTGTGTTTACACGACATTCATGTTGTTGTTGTTCTTCTCCTCCTCCTCCTCCTCCTCCTCCTCCTCCTCCTCCTTCTCCTTCTTTTTCTTCTCCTTCTTCTTCTTCTTCTTCTTCTTCTTCTTCTTCTTCTTCTTCTTCTTCTTCTTCTTCTTCTTCTTCTTCTCTTTCTTCTTCTTCTTCTCTTTCTTCTTCTTCTTATGATTCTTTCCGCTATTATTTCCATGACCTAATGAATCAATTTACGCGCGTCTTTCAAAAAGATGCGTACATCTTTTACCACCTCCACCAACGACAACGGCGAAGCTTACCCGAAATTTGCCTGAAGAGCTACGCGTTGTCACGTGTATGTCACGGTTGTCACGTGTATGTGTTATTCCTCATATTTTTTCGTGGGGTAAACATCCTACCTAGTAAATTGCATCGAAGTCTGGAATGAAGACTATGCAGGGCAAGGAGTTTTTTTTCAGTGTGGTGACATTATCACAAGAGAGATGTGTCGGTCGCTGAAGTATATTTACACTATACCAATTACGGTAAAATCAACCCCATGGTTGCGCACACAAGCATACAAAACGCGTTAAACGGTGCGTTTCCACAAACCAACCTTGACTTAGTCGCGCGTGTGCTTTGAGTAATAAACCGCCTTGGGCACGGTATGGATCTTGTGTCAGGTGTTTATGTCATTGCATGTGATGGAGTAGCCAGCTGCGCAAAGTGGTTACCGTGCCGAATGCTGCACGCAGGTGATATACTGAAATGAATCGCATAATATTATGGCGTAGTGGGAACAGGCTTCTAATGTTGCATATCGCTGTCGAAGCTAGTACGCATGCATTGGGAGTGAGTGTGTTTATAGCAGGGAGGTGGGAGTTGAACCAATGGTTATAGAAGGGAGTTGTGCTCCCAACTCCCTGGTTATAGCGTGCGAGGATAACATACCGGTACGTCCATGGTATTTTTCTTTCAATCACGGACGTTATTGTTCTTGAGAGAGAACGCAACGACGGAACAATGGTGGATGGTATATTCTCCTGTGTCCTCGTTGAATATTACATTAATGCGAGTCTGAAAGCGTATCGCACCAAAACAAAATATGGTACTCCAATATGTAAGAATGCTCTTACATACTATGATATCGCGACAAAACGAAAGACTCACATGGCATTACAGAACGATCTTGATTAAAACTGCCTTCAACATGAACATTTCCTTTATTACACGAGAAAGGCTGTGCATATTCCCCGGCATATTCCACAGAAAGAAAAGCTCGCTAGGTTGAATATGTTTTCATAGCCTTGGGATGAGATCACATTATTCATGAGACAATAGTGGCCAATAGTTTGAGGCTCATGATATTTAGCTGTCTGATTAATCAAATGCATTTAAGGATGGCAAAATGTATACGAGAGGGACGTGTACGTTATTGTCATACGGTGCATATGTGCTCGCATGATACAATACATGACTCATGAATATGTTTGAATGGTGCAATCAATGTGCGGTTGTTCTTCGCTATGTTGTTCTATTAGCCGATCTAAAAATAAAATGGAAGTTGTGAATTGCTTTGCGACTATAGTCACACGACACCTTTCTCCGACATTTTCAATTAGGTCCCCATGACATGATTAGGACAAATCCCATATATCGCAACTCGGCATTCCCACAATAGTGTCGGAGCACATATTTTCAATATGTGCGTGTTTGTGTGTGTGTGTGTGTGTGTGTGTGTGTGTGTATGTGTTTGTACGTGAAAATGTGTGTTTGTGTGTTGGGGGCATTATCTAAGTAGATATCTAATCATTGAATGCGAATGTGTATAATCATGTTGAATCTGTATTTGCTTGGGATTGATTACGCTTATGCAATATTTCTTTGATGACATTTTCAATAGAAACCTACCCCCCCCCCCCACACACACACACACACACACATAAAAAAAAAAAAAAAATTCTTGTGACTCCTATCACATTGTATTACAGCTAAGTTGGTTCTTTAAAAAAAACTGCCAGCTTAAGCAATAATTACATTCAGTTTAAGTCTCACCGTGACTGGACCGTAGACAGGATTGATTAAGGTTGATCGTCGTCCATTTCAGAAGTGTACCTATATTAAGCAAGGTAGGGAGCGTAACTCTTCCGCTCGCTCTGATCGAGTGGAAAGGTTTTTCTTCTCGTATTGTTGTTCTTGTAAATCTAATGAATGGATGGTGACAACACGTGGAGAGGAAAGATTATCGTTTAAAGGGGTCTCGTTATTACTCTCAGACCCGTGTGCATCAATATTGGACATGTTGGACGTTGTAATGGATATCCGAAGGCAAACGTCACTTCAGAACCAGAAGTGTGACGTCATATGTGCATGTTGTCAAGCCAGGGTATAGCGAACAGCGGTGTTGAGAGCGGGGTTTCCCATTGTGAGTGCCCGACACTAGCCCGTTAGACAGTGTCGGACCAGTGAAATTCGCACTTTCAAAGCAGAAGATGACTAACTAAACAGTTCAATAGATTTGAGCAGATCTCCTCAGAAGATTGATAATAATAATAATAATAATAATAATAATAATAATAATAATAATAACAATGATAATAAATTCTTAGAGACGCATAATACCATTCAAATAGTCTCTATGCGTGTGAAAGTAAAAATTGGTAAAAAAAAATGTGAGAACTATACAGTGATAACTATAATAACTAAATAGTTAAATAGATTTGAGCAGATCTTCTCTTCCCAAGCCTTACCCTACGGGGAAATGAAACATATATCATTGCTTGGGAACACAAATCTGTGCTTTTAGATATCATAGTGGATGCAATGATGGAACAAGAACGTAAAATATGTATATTGTGTTATCTATTGTTTTTTGTTAGAGTTTAGATCTTTTAACAAAATATATATTAGTCGTCCGGATGTTCATTGATATCTTAATTCTAATTGTAACTTGTTCTCCAGTGACATACTATTTCATTTAGCCCTTTGTGTGTCATATACTGGTGCTCAGTGTGATTTGTGTATAATTATTTGCTGTGTAAAAATGTGTTAATTGTTCATGTGTCACTTGTTGGACTTTGGCTCAGGAAAAATACTAGAATCGTAAAGCTATAGAATAAATTTACCCAGCACAATTAACAGTTGATGAAGGTCAAAGGCAATCCGAAAGTACGTCATAAGCCGACATTGTGACTTCTTCTCTGCCTGACTTCACATTGCCCTTCTAGATTGGTATGTGTTACCAGTGCAAAAGGCATCACTAGAGCGCATGGAGAGTTATCAATGAATGTGTGTGTGTGTTTTGTATCCCAATCGGGTAGTGAGAGTCCAATGTATGAAGATTAGGAGAATGGTGTTTACCATTTTCAACGGTTAAAAACAGGCCTTCTCGAAGCTATTGTACTATTCAACCTGTCATCGCGTGGTTGTTTACTATTCTTTGGTGTTGACGGTACGTCCGGGGAGACTGAGCTCCTTGCCTCAATTTTTTTTTCCATTTATGTATAACAACATCGTTTCAGCCAGAAGGCAGAGCAATATTGGTAACTTCTTGCATGCACAGTATCCCGTTGCTATGTGATCAGTAGCCTGGATATCTAGCGTACGTCTCCAAGGATTTACATATTTTGTGTAAACCGTGGGTTCAGAAAAACACCTGCGCATATCGCACATTTTTGTCCAGTTACGAATGCCGCCATACACTGTATTTTCAGGGCAGTTTTCTTTCAAAATGTGTGAAGGAATGAATGACAGCATGGGAATCCCATTTACCACGCTTCTACCGCCGTGGCCGCTAGATGAGGCATTATGTTGTGTGTGTTCATGCGACGGTAATAAGCTATTTTCGTAATGTATTCAAATCTTTCTCCTTACTGGGTAAAAACTCTTTATGGAATTCACGTACATCTAGTGATTCAGTTTAAATTGGTAGAACGTACTTTAAATGTATTAGTTGTTGCTACTCGGTCAAAGCTCGGACAAGCGCTAGGGTTACCATTAGTAACCTGTTGTTTGAACGACGTGAATATAATTGCTACCCAGACAAACCTCCGAAAAACCCGAAACATGGTTATCATTAGCAACGTATTGTTTGAAAGACGTGCATACAGTTTACTTAACGAAAATAATGACATGTAATAAAGTATTACTTTACTGTCGGCGTTTGAAGCGTTCGTTACATACCATAATAGCTAGATATATGTAAATATATGGTCCATTTTTCATGCAGACAGACATGATAAAAGACACGATTAGACACTTCAGCTCGTTGGTGACGTCATATATAGAATGATATGATGTTTGAGGATATATAATGGCGGAGCTTCATAGAGTGCAGAACATGTTAATTAGACGTAAAGAGCAATACCCATTATAACGAGGTCATCACGCGTGTACATGCATTGAACGGGAACTTTTGATATGACGTGGTCCCCACAAGACAAATCAAATAGTATTCTGACGTCCAAACTGTTAGATATTTATATTTATTATGTTGGCATTGTGCATGCATTGAACTTGTCATTATCTAGTACGACTCCGGTTAGCTCAAACTTGACAAAAGGGGAGAATTTAAAAGTAGATAGTACTTTACGTACCAGACGTCTTTTTTTACACTAATGCTTTTAAAACCCCAATAACAGCATGCAGTATAGGCTAGGCAGGACGTTACAATAACGTTGACGCAATACAATGGTTTGAATAACATCCAGTGAAGGCGTGAAACAAACCAAAACGTTTTGACCTTTCGACCTCAAGCTCCAAACAGTATACTGTATTAGATTAGCAGGCTAGCGATTGGTTTGTAGCTCAGTCGAAAGACCGTCGTGCCGACACTTTAATTTCTATTACTTTTCTTTCTTTGATTTGGAGGTTTAGCTCACATCAGTCTATATGCATAAATTCCCAAGGTTTAGCACGACGCTATATGGCCTAGTGGGTAAGAACCGGGACTGACTCACACTCAGATATCGTGGCATGGTTCTGGGTTCGAATCCGTCTCACTCCATTATAAGTTCAAGGCCTTGTGTCCTCACCTAAAGGGTAAGAGCCCCTGGAGTTCGGAGTTTCAGAAGCGCAGGGAGGGACTTGCGGTGTGCTGATCACCATACCAGAAGGGAACTAGAGTACTAGTTGCTAAGGGTCATCGACTAAGTGCGATTGGGCCCGAAGTCACGACACCTGAACTCCTGGCCACCACCTTATCATGTCCAAGGATGCTACGCTTCATACATCCTTGTTATGACAACATCGAGACGTTAAATGTATGCATGTCCCTAAGATAGTTAGGTCTGTATCCAGAAATGTCTTTCACATCTAAAGCATTACTCACGGGCAATGGCTGGATCGTTTGTCTCTTTATTGGGAGGACACAGCATGATGAAAGAATGATGAAAGCTCTGTGGAAAATTAGGGTTTGATTGATTTCTACCCGGCATCAGAGCTGGCGTTTCATATGTAATTTATCCAATAATCCTGCCAACCTGCAAATCTCCACGTGCAATGGAGAATGTCCTCTCGTCACACACAGTCGTGACGTAGTCTGCCACAAGTGCTTCTCGGGAAGGGATACATTGAGCATTGTGGCTGATGTTGATGTAAGTCTCTTCCCGTCTTTGTTGCCAATTGTATTTCCGTTAACCCTCTGAGTCCTAAGCTAGGAAAAGCCCATTGACTTATCACACTCATTATGCACCTAGGGATTGGGAAGGCTCATAAATAACACTTTATTTCTAATTATTCAGTTTTATGCCCGCGCTGTAAGACTTGCCGTGTCGTATCATGCAGATAACTTGAGCTTTCCCAAGGCACGAATCAATATTAAAGTAATTAAATTGTAAGAACAAGACTTATGAAGAAGAGCCACTGTCCGCAACCACGGCTGTCGGCAAAGCAGTCATTTAATTAGAAACCAGCACGGAATCTAGTATGTGGGAACCCTGATCATTAATCAATCTAAATAGTCACTGCAGGCACGTTTTAGTCTAACGACATTAACCTTGGCTGAAGCGCGCAACCTAATGAAGCACTTGTTAATTGAATGTGGCTATGGTAGCGCTAACGAGAAAAGAACGTGCGTGATATTTTTCGTCACGGCTACAATATCCGCTTGAATGATCGCTGCGTGTAGACAATACCTCGGGTAACGTTTTTTTTTTTTACGTAAGCCGCGCGTGAAATGGTACACCGTCGTGTCATCTATATTCCGTGAAATCCGACAAAATTGGGGCAGTAACCTAAATAGTAACATATCAGCTAGCTTGGTTCTGTATAATCATACGGATCAGGCTACCAAATCTTATGTTTATCCTGCACCCCCCATGAGTATGCGATTTTTTTTCTACGTTAAACTTTAGAAGCGGAATAATCTTGAGGTCGGTGAAGCTGAGTGATGGGGCGAGTCGATTGTTTTCCAGGCCTCCTATTTCATGCCAGCTCTTCTATCCCTTTCTTCCTCTTTCACAAGAATAACAAAAAATGGATTCCGTGGATAATAATAGCACTACCGGCCCAGGCCAAAGTTCTCAAATGTTGCAAAGACGGTGTGTCGCGATATTAAGAGCGGTTGCCAAGGGAAACGCTTCGCTTGAGGCAGCCGCGCGCCTTATGAAGACTGAATATTTCAGGAAATCTTCTCCAAAACCAACATGCAAGTATTAGCATCTGAATATAAATGACCTTTTCTTTTACTTCATATAGCTATAGGGCGTACTGTACCATATAGTCCATGTATCACCAACAGCACATACCACGATATTAGAGTGTTAGATTACCGTGACTGTGAATGTGCCTGACATGTGCTCTTAACAGTACGATGCATACGCGATTTCGTCACGTTCACCTGGATTTTGAACTACGTCATGCACAGTCCATGTTTCAGTCACAGACATAGTTGTGGCAGTCTAAAATTCTTTGTTAGCAAAAACATAGATGTTCAAAGAAATGGATATCCATCCCCTTGAACGAGATTTAATTCCGCCACTCAATATTCATGAATGGCAGCTTTTTTTAATACTCTTATATAATGCATACGTGATTGCGTCATGTCCACCTGTATTTTACAAAAGTCCATGCATATTCCTAAACATGCATCGATTCAGTTTTCGCTAATGAACTGGTAGTTTTGTCACGGAGTTTTTGTTATGTAGTTAATGAGGACAAGCGAATATGAAATTTGAGGCGTTTCTGGATGAAAACACTGGGCGCGGCTATGCACATGTTTTCATGTTACTTGCAGCAACGTTCCCAGCAATTTTTTCTTTGTATTATGACACTGTATGATGCGGAACAGCATGAAATCGAGACTTTTCAACTGCAACTTGATATCACGTTTAGAACCCATTTATCTTATCGTAACAATGTTGTAATAGTAGATGTGTTGTATCAATTGCGCAAGCATCTGTGATGAGGAAATTTCTCCAAATTTTGTCCAGGTAAAAAAAATATACAGAGAATCAAAGAAGAAGTCTCTGTAAAGCATTCTTTTGTGACTAAAAGAAGAGTACAAATCTGCATTAATTAAACGACTAATGGTACTCCATGGAAATTAATCATCCTTTGCATGAACACACCCAAGTTTTAACTATTACCATTAATTCTGAAAGATCAAACAGCAAAAAATCGAACAGGAATAATTGTCAGGATCATATAATCGTTGTAATTTCCAACCATGGTTTTATTTTGATTGTCAATCAGAAAATGATTTGCAAAAGGATTGGGAATCGCAGAGCGCTGCTTGCTGGACTCATCTTAATGATAATAACCCTGTCACAATATTAATCAAAGGATGATAATGGTTATGAGTAGGAATAGAGCACGTGGTTGAATGAGCGATTTGAAAAAAAAAACGGTTATTGAGCTGGCTGTAGAATGAGCACATCATCGGGTTGGGCCGAGCGGATATTAAATATTTCGTTAGGATGGATTAGGGGGTAAAGGCGATGGGGGTATATACGATTGAAGGGTGGAGTTGAAGCAGACGAGTAATAAAACAAAAATCAAAACAACATCAGTCCGTGACCACCGAGACGAATTGGGCATGGAAACAGTAATTGCCTCCTTCTTAATTATTTGACATTGTGCTCAAAAGCCGAACCAAATAAAGTCGATGCCAAACAACTCATTAAACACTTGCCGAAACGGGAACATGTCATTATTTGCTCAATCAATCGGTGACTCGTTTCTCCACCCTGATTAAACAAAAACAAACACGCTTTAGTTAACCAGTATTTACCCAACGCAACAGTTGTCACTGTCATAACGCCAATATTGTTAGGGGGCTCGGGGCTTCGGGCCTTAATGTCAGACGCAGCGAGTCCTTGGCGCTTTTTAACGGGTTTTAAATCGCGTCAAATAGCAAGCCTCGGCGGCATACACACGTAGATAGGAGGGATAGCGGACACCTTGGAACACTCCAAACCCGGAGTTAATCACATTTGAATCCAATGCATCGTAACGCGGTCATGTCTACAGCACCAAGTCGAGGGCGATGGATCAATTCGCTCACTCTTTTCTTCCCTCGGCGCTCCTTCTATCTCCCTTTTCATTTCTTGTCTCTCCTTACATACCTTTATTTTTCTGTTCCTTATTTTCTCGCTCCTCTTTTGCAAAGTATTCCACGTTTCTAGGGTATGTTTCACTATTTCTTCACCATGCCTTCCTCCATCTTCTACCATTCGTTATTCCTCTGTATCCACTCTTCTGAGATACTTTCTGTCTTGTTCCAATGTCTTTCTTTCGCTGTGTATCTCTCATCATTTTAATTTCACATCAGCACCTTCTGTATTTCTCTTGTTCTCTATCTCCCTCTGTTTTTTGCTCTATCTCTCCCCTTCCTCCCCCTCCCCTCTCTCTCTCTCTCTCTCTCTCTCTCTCTTTCTCTCTCTCTCTTTCTCTCTCTCTCTTTTTCTCTCTCTCCCTCTCTCTCTTTCTCTCTCTCCCTCTCTCTCTCCCTCTCTTTCTCTCTCTCTTTCTCTCTCTCTCTCTCACTCTCACACATATACACACCCAAACGCACACACACACGCACAAACCAATACACATACACACACACCACTTTCTCTCTTCCCCTCTAGTTCAAGGCCCCTGGAATAATTGCCAATATCAGTAATCTGCCGTTAGGGCGTGCACTAACTCAGCAATCATCTCACCTCACTACACATTACCAGATCATTCCTTGAGCACCACTAGCTCTCTCTTCATCTACCTCTCTGTCCCTCCCTTCTCTTCCCCTCTCCCTCGGCTCTCTCTCTCTCTCTCTCTCTCTCTTTCTCTCTCTCTCATTCTCTCTCTCTCCCTCTCATTCGCTCTTCTATTCATTCGCCTCTCCCTTCATTCCTCTTTCTCTCTCCCGCCACCGAGTCCCACTTGATGTAAACTCCTCTTCTGTTGAGCCAATGTTCATGTCTCTCCCTTTCTTCATCGTTCCTTCCTATCCCATTCTCCATATTCTTTGTGCTCCCTCTCTCTCTCTCCATATCTCTCTCTCCATCTCTCTCTCTCTCTCTCTCTCTCTCTCTCTCATCTCTCACTCTCATCTCTATACTTCTTTTACCAATCTCTTCTCTCCCCTCCGTCGTCTCTTTCTTTTTTCTCTCTCTTTCTCCCTCACCCCCCCCCCCCTCTCTCTCTCTCTCTCTCTCTCTCTCTCTCTCTCTCGCCTGCTCTCTCACTTTATTACCTCTCTCTTCCGCTGTTCTCCCTCCCTCTCTCTTATCTCACTACCCCTCTCTCCATCTCCCTGTCTCGCGCGACGGTTAGTTGCCAAATTGAAGTCACATCGCAGTGCCCTATGTCTGTATGTCGCTAGATTGTATGCTGAGCACCCGGTCGCTCCGGCACGCGGCATGGGGAGATTATATTTTGGCAGATTCAAAATTAAAATCTGGGATGAGAGATGAGGATGAGGGAGTCATCATGTCCCGATACGCAATCTAGAGTCATCCTCAGTCAGTCTGTCTCTCACTCCGGCCTCTTGTTGCTTCCACTTTCACTTTTTCACTTTCTTTTAGTGTTGCATTTAGCTGTTGTTTGCAGGTCCCCGAGGAGAAATACAAAACTAATCCTTGGGTTTGTAGGTCTTATTGTAAAACGAAGAACTTAGTTCAAATTAAACTTTGGTGTGGTATACTTGTAAACAAAAATCATGTAACTGCTTGGATGAGGCCCGCATGTATCGACTATGTAAATACTTTCTGCGATGTATATTCTATAGTGTGTACGCAAGCGTTAGTGCACATGCAAGTACTTATTATGAATACGTACACACAGACGTCATTTGTGGAGATATTTCAATTCGTTGTTTTAGGCGTCAATTTTAATGTTATGTTCTGCTTTTCTTTGAGTCTCACCTGATAGTGCAAGTATTATTTAGACACACTTATATCTATCAGAGCTATTTGAGTGCATTGCTAGATTATGATTTCATTTAGTCTGTCACAATTATTGATATTGTATTGAAACTAGAAAGGTGCGACTAGCTTCTCAAAATAAAATTTGCTTCGAAAGATTTTCTTTCTACTTTCCGTGCTTGCAACGAACCAGTTGTTAGCAATCAATACCACGTGAATTGAGGATTATACTTTATGGAAAAGTATGAAATAATATGTGAGTGGATGTCATACATTCATGAGGAAATCGTGTTTATTGACTAGGTATATATTGGAAATTATCATTTTTGTTCTATTTGTATATCAGAGCACACAACTGAAGTATACTTTAGTTATGATAAACATACCCACTTGTAGTTCTATCGTGTCTATGAAGATAAACTAGCATGAAGTATGTCACGACATATCTATCATAAAGTTTTCAAATTGTATGTGCCAGTCGAAGTAGTGTTCTATGAGTCGTATGTGTAATAGTTGTGACAAAATGCCTCAACAGCAGAACAGTGCAGAAGGAGTTAAATATATTATAATCATGCGCAATTTCGCTTGATATAGTCGGCATATCCTCTAAGATAAATGTACAGCTATTTTTAATAACTATGTTTGCAATTCCCCGTAAACACTACTATTAGGGGCAGTAAATTATTACTTTGGTAATTTACCACGATGTATGTGGTGCATACATCAAACACATACACTAAAACGTTACAAATCACACCGAGTACCATGCCATCTGGCAGATAGATAATGTAGAACGAGCATGATCTTCCGAGAATTACGAGAAAGTATTCATATTCAAGAAAAAAACGGCATAGGACTTATGCTTCACAAGATTAAGAAGCCTCCCTACCCGCATATAGTTTAAGTCGATGTTGTGAAAGGTTGAAGAAAATATTCATCTTTGGTTGAACACTTTAAAAGTTGACAAACAAAGTGATAAAAGAGCACCTCCGCCTGTACAAGGACGACCGGAACTGAAGGGAGAAACGACACAGAAAGTGACAAAAAAGAATTCCCCACCAATTTAGTTTTCTTCACTAGATTCTTCAAACCCTCCTTTGTTGCCACTTTGGTAGACAGACTTTCACGCCTTTTTGCGCGATGCCTTTTTCCGTCCTCATGATCTCTCGTGGTCCGTGATGAAAAAAACCCCGAGAATACATTATTGAAGAGACGTTCTCCAGGCATCCATGGAAGGCGGGAAATACATCGTGGTGTCTTGCATAGGGACGGATGGTGTTGGGGGAAATTACCTGTCTGTAATGACCATGCTAATGAGCCTTAGGTTTGCAGCCAATGTCTTGCCGAAGCAAATGTCATTACGATCTACACTATCATTATCATTACTTTTGTCGTCATGATTTACATTGCATCATGCTTTGAAGCAAAAAGTGTTAGTAGCATTAATGCCATTATACGATCCAACTGTTCGTTAAAGAAGGAGAGGCTTACAGTGGCATAAGGTTGTGTGTGACCCAAATTAGATAACATTCGTCGCAATATATTCTTGTCCTTTCGTCGCAAAGCATACGTTGAGTTAGACCATTGTTTTCGTCGTTTTGTGGAGATATCTATGTAATTGTCGATGCAAGAATATACATTTTTAACTATACTGTACGTTGGGTTTAAGATTTGAGAATTTTGCATTGACCAATGAGCATGCTACCACAAACTGCGTCATCAATTCGCTCGAATTATCATTATTTCTGAAACATGTCGACGCGCACTTCTTGATTGCGGCAATAGTACATCTATTTACAGATTGCTGTCAATAAAACTTCTTAACTACCTCAATGGAATCAGCGAGGAACGCTATTCATTGACTCCCGAATGACCATTTGCGCAGTTTCCAATAGTTCGTCATAATGATGTGAATGTTTGACCAGAGTTGATCAAGACCGAAATCGTTTAGACAAACGGCACTGTTTTTACTCGTCGTAATGGTATGAACTTTTGAAAAGCATGACGGGTAGACAAAACATCGTTAAGGGGGTCCTATGTCGCATGGGTCGTAGCGATGACGTCAGAAACACTTCCAAAATGGCGCCTTCTTAAGTATTCACAAGCATATCGTTTGGTGAAGCTATACAACTGGAAAACTGGTGACCCAGTGGGATGGAAGGGGTGTGAGACAAAGCATCTTTTAAAAGTGCAAGGGTATGATGTGGTGGAAATGCACTGAAGCGCGGTCGCACGTTTACGCGGTGGTATAATCACATACGTACATATGCACACATCGTTAACATAATTTTGTTTGACAAAGAGAGAGATTTGAAAGGACCGAACTCATTTACGATACGTATGTCTACTTAACCAACTTCAAAATAATACATTAATCATCAAGGCTAGTATGGGGAGTGATATCCAGTTTTCATCAATTACATTAATTATTAGTATAACTGTCTGTTATACCGCGATGCAAGCTACCTTAGGTATGTTAGGGGTAGAAGTAATACGGATGATTTATACATCTTGATTGAATATGAATACATTCTCCGTTGCAAAGCAACATGCAACAAATTTAGAAACATCTGGAACACAATTGAGAACTTTCAATGAACTACATACTTACTCCTACTTAGCATTATCAACGCCATGTCTATTGGCTGTTCTCCGACAGATATCTCATTGAAAGTATCGTGTTTTGGCAGAATGCGTCCGCAACCATGGCAACTGGAATATCATGAACTGGAACGTAGACATGTGATATGCAAGTTCATGTGTAGAATGTGGAGAGTCCACCAGTATTCATAAGTGTGTCAAAGTAAAATTAGTGTTTGCAATAGAGGTGAACCTTGGGCATTCATTTTTTCTGCGCCCTACTAACTTCTGTTCTGAATGATGTTTTTCATGTTTATTACTGATGCAGAGATGCGATTGTATCACTTTAAGACCTTTGCGGAGGATTATGGTTTAATCTGTTCAAATATCATAGGTTTCTGTCCCCATCGTATTCGGGATTATCAATTGAGTCCTGGTCACGTGATACACAAATGTGTCACACACATGAGTATGTGCGCCATCTCAACTCGCTATGAATTATTCCTCGCCCGAGCACGATATCGGCGCTGGTTCTTTCACATTTTCAGTCGTCCATCTCCTACCAGAACCCATTTCTATTCTATTCTTTTCTATTTCTGAGTAGAGAGTAGCAACGTGGATTGAGTATTATACTGCGTTATGCTCTAATTTGAACCCAGAACAGTGTGATCTTGAGTCACAATTTACAACCACTGCACCACGATACCACCACGACATACTCGGTGAGATTAGAGGCTAACTATATAAATACAACCGATCATACTATCGATCATTACACTGTATTAGTACGGTGACACAGCGTATCTTGTAATTTACATTTTGACCATACTGTAAGCCATTGTTCTTCAGCACGATGTTGCATGATTAAAGTCTCATTTATCATCTGAGACTACACAATGGACACTAGCAACCTGTTAGACTATAGACAAAAATTCGTTTAGCACGTAAAATCGCGTATGAGACTGTTGGCGTCACTACAACAGGCATCACATGCATGAGTTAGGTTCAGCCTAGCCAGGCGCGCACATGCTGTTGACAAGTAAAAACCATATATGTATATATTTGGGTCTAGAAATGGCAAGACTAGTTATTCTCTGCGTTAGTCCGTCTACCGAGGTAGAAATAAGTGGGGAGTGAATAGTCTGCTGCAGCTAGACCTGTTATATATATTTCTGTTTGGATTAGAAAATGCCCGAGGGCCTTGACGCAAGGCTAGGTTCAGGCATACCTAGGTGGGCGCTGGGGTTCCATCGGTTGGTGTGAACACGAACACGGATTGCAATTAGTCTCTATGATTCGCGCTGGCTTAATAACCAACCCTAATTTGCAGCTAATTTCCATCCTAATTTATGTTACCCGACTCTGCCCGCGAGGTTTTTTCCTCACGTCAGAACCCCCCTCCTCATCTTTCTCGTGCCCTCCGTGCCCCCTCGCGTGCAGCGGTATTTTCCGTCTGCAATTTCTGCGTGGGGTAAGTGCGCGAGTCAGGTGCGAGGTGCGAGCAAAGCAAGGCGTGCAATATACATGCCTTTACCATCCCGCGCACGTAAATTAGTCGTTGTTTAACGAGCTCTTGGTTCGTTAATGACCCCTCGGGGGCGAATGCTACACACCAGTTCTTAATTCCTGGTCGATGTGTTCTACCAACAAGAAAACCAATTGGCCTACTCAGACGGCACGCTTATCTCTTCCCGTATTTGTTTCCAATGACGTCTCGCGTCCAGTAGAGCACATGGTCACATGTGAAAATCATGACTTTGGTTGGAGGGGGGTTGTTGCAGAACAGCACGGGGGAGAAACGGGTGCCGATGGATTACAATTTAATGACTCCCAAGGGATAAAGGGGAAGCCTCCTGGATTATTACTTGCTTCTACGCATTCATTATTGATCGGGTAATCTAGCGGATGACGCAAAAACGATGATAAAATATGCATGGAGTTTTTGCGATGCCCTAGCTGCTCCATATCACCCCCTCGAAACCAAAGCTGAAAGGTGCTATGAAATGTTTTAGAAGTTTAGGAGGTCATGCAGAAGTTAAAGTGATTATACAGGTGACTTGGCAAGGAATCATATGGAGAAAACTGCTAGCGAAGGTAATAGCTGCTAATCCGTTGGACAAGAACTAAGTACATGTAGTATTGATATGGCGGAATAAGAAGGTTCAGATTATGGACCGCTTACATGAATCTTCCTTTCTTGTCAAATGTTTGACACGTTCCAAGCTTGAGCGAACTCTTCAAAACCAGACATGGGGCCATCTGGGGGAGAAACCCAGTCCACATCTTCCTCCTTTTTCTCGGCGCTTCGGAGAACAGAAACAGGTGACTTCCTCCATGTCCTCATGCGAAATACTTGCAGTACCTAACATACCGCGCAGCGAGACATGGCTGCCAACAATGTAACGGAATCGCAGTAATGAAACTTGCTATTTGTGAACGCCTTCGCTTCACATCAAAACCAATTTGAAGTGGTTGCTTTTGCAAAATAAAGGCTTTACCTTGTGATGCGTTGAAAATATGCATCTAGGAATTTCAGATTAGCAGGGTATTAACTTGTTGAGTGTCACATGTGACTTTTTCGACAAGTTATAAACACAACTTCATAGAGCAAGAGTTTATCTGGCAAACAAAGGGTTAAAGGACATCAAATAAATTCATGCATATTGACCTACTGTTCTCCTTCATAAACTGAACATTATGTGTAAGTTTTAACGATTTCATTTGCTGCCTCCGGCACTCACAAACATAGATATGATTCATGAAAATTACAATTAGAAATGGATGGCCCATTGATCAGGACAGTAGTACAGAAGTGCCATTGAGTACAGGAATGTTTGACCAATTGAGAATAATTACGATGATAACATTCAGAGGGCATACCACAAGCAGGAATGGACGTGATGGGTCGAATAGCTTTGTTTATGCCCTCGTTACGTAACGATTATCACAGGTAATCTTCATTTTAAATTGCACGGGTCACCTTAATGACTGTATCGATTTTTCAATCTGTTTAAACGTGTTGGTCACACAATGCAGCATAATAACAGGTAGAAAGGGAATACTAAACGAGCAGAGAAACCCATCTGCAGCTATAATTAGCAAGCTGCCGACTAACCACGAACTTGCCCATTGAACTTCACTTAGGGCCCATGCAGCTAGCATTCTAACGTGGCTGAAAGCCCGCGGCTAATTGATCTAGCATCTATGATTATTTCCATTGCCATTTACGAGCCCGCTTTTATCTCGTGCCTTTTGAAGAGCGAGCACAGGTGATTGTGTGTGTGCATGGTTTCGATGCGCTGTGATGCGCAAACCAGTCGGCATGTTCAGCTCGGGAGGACCATTTTGTTAATGCGTGTAAGACGGCATGAACACGGGGTGTATAAACAAATGTACGGCGGCACGGAATGGTATCTTGATGAGCGTAGAGATTTGACAGATGTCGTTTGCATTTATCTCACTTTCTTGGCGCGTTTTCCATGTTTACAGCGACGCCACAAAGAGTGCACGCAGATGTGGATGAATACACTGCTATCGTACATGTCGGACATGTATTAATTATGCTAGACAATTCTAATGCATGCAGGGCCTTCTTTCCGTACTATATTCACTTTGCAAAGCCAACTTCTGGTACTAATACCTAGCCTATGTTGTCTAATAGCGTTTAACTTCTTCACAGTTTCTGTCATAAGCAAAGCAACAAAAATATATTTTACAAAGAAATTTTAGGCATACACCAGTCATGCAAGTAGTAGTAAAGATTGTGTGTTCCATCCTGTAAATGAATGAAAAAAAGTCAGACAAAAATCTTGGAACCAGACGGGATTTCAACCTGCAATATACTGCTTACCGGTCAACGACTTAACAACCCAAGCTATTTCCTTACTAGTTCTGTTACTGGGGGTATGCCTAAAATTTCTTTGTAACGTTGAAATTACCCAGAAAGCCCTTTCACCAAAAAAAAATATATTTGTGGAACGAAATAAGAGACTTTTCAATTTTCTTGATGCTGTGGTTGTTTAAATAGTTTCTGCGTCGCGAATTCACGGCGTATGAGTGAAGATGCATTTAACATTGTTTTCCGACCCATGATTAATATACTGCTCAAGTTTTCACATCGCTGAACAATTTAGCTTGTTCACGTTGGTCCGGGAATACTTAACAAGAAAGAAAGAGACAGGGGACCGAATGACGCACATTATTGTTGTTTTTAGAAATATCTCCAGACACCCCACTTGTGATGTAATGTGAGTGTTACCCTGTTACAAAGCATGACACCAACTATTTCCCTGGACGCGTGACATGGGGAAGAAAAATCAAGGTGCCTTGAAAAAGCCATGAATTATACAAGTTTCCTGGCTAAAGCTTAACCCTCCGAAGCCAAATAAAACCCAGATATAGGTTTATATACATTACTGGAAAGAAAATGCACACATGGCAGTGACTGGCTTAACTCTTCGTTTGCCATGTGTATATCATTGGTTTCACCAGTAATGTCCTACTCTGACAAAAGGAAGCAAGTGACAAATCACTCAAATCTGGGTTATGTGTACTTTTACATTGTACCCAGCATTCCCTATATACGGTCAAAATCTGGACTAGAAATGTTCATTTTGCTGCGAGATTTTCAATCTAACATGATGTGGTGTTGCACTGATGCCAATGCAAGTGACAGACACATTTTGCTCATTTAAAGACTTTGGCTAGTTACTTCCTCCTGTCAGATTAGGGCAGAATAATATACACATATTACATAGAGCAGCATTTTGTATGGCTCAGGATGGGTTAAGGTATCAGATACATTGATAGCAATCTCCCACTGGGTATATGCATTTGGGAAAGATCTGTAAATCATATTCAATCCTTCAAGGGGATTAGGGAGGAATATCAAATATAAGTATATATATACCAACTATATATCCATGTGCATATCAGCAACGTACATTAAACCAGTGGGGAATCATGGGGCTCTAGAAACTATTATCCATTCTCCCTTTCTCACTCTCTCTCTCCCTCCATCTCTCTCTCTCTCTCTTTCACTCTCTCTCTCTTTCTCCCTCCGTCACTGTTTCTCTCCTTGACCCGCTATCTCTCTTCTTCTTCTTCTTCTTCTTTTTTCTTCTTCTTCTTCTTCTTCTTCTTCTTCTTCTTCTTCTTCTTCTTCTTCTTCTTCTTCTTTTTCTTCTTCTTCTTCTTCTTCTTCTTCTTCTTCTTCTTCTTCTTCTTCTTCTTCTTCTTCTTTTCTCTTACCCCCTCTCTCTCTATCTATATAATGTCCGTGTGTGTGTGTTTGTGGGTCTCATGCATATTTGTTCTGTTCTTATATACATGTATATATATATATATATATATATGTCTGTCTGCCTTCTCACTTTCTCTTCTCTCTCTCTTTCTCTCTCTCTCTCTCTCTCTCTCTCTCTCTCTCTCTCTCTTTGTGCAATGTTTTTTTGTTTCATCAAGGAAGGACAACCATGGGTGTTATATCCGTTTCTTGGCAATAAAACTGACCGGAAAGGATTGCCAGTTTTCCACCGCGTCTGACCACGTATGCAGACGATATCCTTTAGCATGTTTATCACTACCGTCGTTCCATCTGACCAGCTCTTGCTCCCTGTGGAGATGGTATCTAAAATGGATCATGCATAATTCATCCCTGGGAGTTTCATTTCCACTAGGTTTCTTCCTGGATACGAGAGCGAAAATAAAGGGATTTATCGAAGCCAGGCACAGCTTCTGCAAGATGTATTAACTTATGGCACGGGGGATACATCAGGATGGTGTAAAACCCACGCCATGCCAAATAAGAATTGAATGAGATTTTCCTTCTTGAGGCTTTGTTTCAGTTATCATGGCATCGTATCCAAAAACGAATATATTAGCATGACGAGTCGTGAGGTATATTTATAATACTCAACCCTTGTTTAGCGGAGTTGGAGGGGTAAGACAGATCTCTCTACTGCCATTTGTAAGTACTTTTATTTCTACAAAAAAAATGTCAAGGGCATGTAAGATATAACTTTACAAGAGACCGGTTTACTTTATATGATTTTCAAATATTATGCACACCTCTACCAAGTCCACCCATCACCATTTTATGCCACATGTAGTGCATAAACTCTTTTACAAATCCCTCGCACTGTTTAAGTTGGGCCGAGAACTTGACAGCTCAAACAAATAGGCATAACAAGCTTGGAGAGGGACGTGTAACGATGTCCTTCTTAATAAATTATTTGTCTACTGGGGGAAGAAAGTCAGATAACGCAATTACACCGTGATGAATTATTATTTAACATGCCCTTTCACCGCGAAAGACAGAATACCCAGGAGAGTTATTTGCCTCTAAGCGCTAAAGATGTCCGTAGTCTTACAGCCGAATAATTCTTGTGTGAATTATACAAAAGAGTAACTGCTCCCGGATTGCTCGGTAATTGAATGAACTCGAACGCATCCATTCCCGGTGAGGTCAGACAAGAGAATGCGAGAAACGTAGCCTCGTTGGTCAACGTCTCATCTCGATGAATATTTCAATGTGACGATCGGCGACAGAAAAAAAAGCCCTGGATAAAAAGCCTCGCTGGAAGATCAAGAAGGAGAAACACCTTGACACGATCGTAAATATCCACGGGAAAAACTTTGACGCGCGCCATTTTTGTGATGTGATTGATGCGCGCTCTCCGAGGGGAGGGATGCGGTATTGCGCGGGGCAGAGAGCTGCTACGTCACAAACAGTCATGACAGACGGGCCGACCCTGGCCCGCTGCGACCTAGCCATGTTCGGTTATGTCTCGATCCAGGGAATGAACGACCGATGATTAATGATTCAAGTCACCAATGGAACATGTTAAAGACCGCTATCTCGCTTAATACCAAATTGTCACAATTCCATTGCTCTTCATTGAAGATTCTTCCATCAAGGAACATATCGCTAATTCCATTGTCATTCTTTACGTCTTCGTTAAAATAGCAGTGTGAGGTTTGTTGTGCAACAATTGCAGTGATTCATATAAATGATATAAAACATCTCACTCCCGTGAAAAATCCCCAACGCTTTGAACTTTGTTATGCTGACTTACACCCAAATGATGTATAGGAGTACCACGACCACAAGATGTTAACTTGTACATAAATGCCTTGTTACCACTATGCTAACTTGATCTACGACATACCCTAAGTATAAATGCTATCATCAGATTCAGTAAATATGTACCAGTTAACATTGATTTGTATGATTTATGTTTGTTTATAACACGTTCTAAGAGAGCTGGATTGATGTGTGGATGGAATGTTACACGATTATGACGGAAGCACCAGTTTGGGAGACAACCGAAATTTAATACCACAATAAGTGTCATATGAAGCTCCGTCACGAAATCATAAACACCTACTTGGAACCGTATGTTGCCATATCACGAAGCCCTGATGAAAGAAAAGTTACAATAGGTCACGGTCGTGTCGGAATGGGCAGCTCATGACTTAAGTAGTTGTTGATAGTTTGGAGAGGGAAGGGGAGCCGCATTATAAACTAGTGTCTTGTGTGAGCAGAAAATAATAAATTCTTGATATTCCAGTGATTTTAGCTATGTTATTTAAATTTCGTGTTTTTTCTTACAAGCGTTCCCCCCCCCTCTCTCTCTCTCTCTCTCTCTCTCTCTCTCTTTCTCCGTCTTTATATTTGTCTCACTCTAAGTTGAAAGTACATTCTCTTTACATCATTTTTAATTTATTCGTGTGTCGAGGAATTTTCTTAATGACTGAAATGGCACAAGGTTACAGTAGTGTGACTGCAATTGATATCACCCGAAAAAGTTGTATGGGAAAAATGCTACACCGTACACGGATTTTAATCGCCAATGCAAGGAATTAATTAACATGTTCAATGTTTGCTGCACAAGAGAAAACATACGGCTTGGGTTGACGTACTTTAAACGAAAATCAGTGTGACCTTCAAGCAGAATGTTACCCGTTTGGAAATGTTATATCATTTTTTGGGATTTGAATATCTAATATTAACGTCAGAGAGAAAATGTTTGTGCATTTGTCAATATTGTTTTTGCCCAATTCATATATGTTTCACTGTGCAAACATAGTAAGCGATAATGTGTTACACCTGCGCTTTAACTGTCGCACATGCAAACAAAATGTATTGTTTGAATATAGCATTACAGTGGAAACGTAATCACAGTACTTGTTGCCTGTACTCGGACAAAAATTAATCCCCATTGCTGATGTGATTTTTATCATAGAATTGGAGCAAATCGCATTGAACGGTCATACTATGTGTTATCCTAATCACGTGGTACATCGCCATGCATGGCTATCACATATGTGATGTAAAGATATGATCCGTTGTACTTCCATTAAAATGATTAAGGTGAAAGGAATCAGTGCCACACATCTAAGCATGGTCACCATCAGCTCTGTGTGTGCTTTCTTTATTAATTTCAATACACTGGTCTGACACTAAGAAAGCTTCATTGGTTTACTACACATCTTTTTGCAAATTGTACTGAGAGAGTTCCGCTAAGTTCACATCTATAGTAGCTAGCGCGCTGCACCACGTCATAAAGCATAGCGTTAAAATGCACTTGAGAGCGCACTGACGTTTATGGCAGGCTCACAACACTACAAGAAGGTATCTTGTCGCAGTACAGTATACGACCACCTGGCTTCTGTCACGCCGGCATGTTGGAGAGAAAACATTCTAGTTTGATATCCACTTAGCCATTCATTTATGCGATGTCCTGTCATCTCGCCGGAGTGACGGTTAGAACTAGCCCACTCTGGCTGTTTGTGTACCTGACAGCCATTTCCTTTGCCTGTCAAAATTCAAACCCATAAAATCGGGATTGAATTTCTGATTTCACGTGAAATGACCGTGTCTTAAGCATGTTTGCCATGCGTATTGTACAAGCTGGTAAAATTTGCTACTCTCTCCTCATATTCTCTGCTACATCTTTACCCCCCCCCCCCCTCTCTCTCTCTCTATCTATCTATCTATCTATCTTTGAGGCTATTTTCGTCTTTTTTTCTTTGTGAAGATGCCGTCTCGATTGCATGTCTTTTGATCCCTCACGCGTGTTCTGAATAATGACAATTTTTTTTTTTCGACCTGCATTTGGTACGCAGCAGATTGTGTCTCTCTCTATCCCACCCCATCACTTCTCTTTCTCTTATATTCCTTCTCGTTCTCTTTCTCTCCCGTTATAGTTCAGAGCATGTCACACAATTAATCGTTTCTACGCCATTTTATTCGCAGTAGTTACACACAAATCCTACAGGGCAGCAGGTTGCCTAGTAAGAGTTAGTCATAACTGATGATGATAATTCATATTTAATCCACATACTAATTATATTGATGACTAACATAATGAACTTGGCAATTACAATGGTATATAAAAACAACCTTCGTTTATCATAGAAATTGCAGTGAGGAAAAAAAATCACGCTTGTTTTGAAAGGTGTCGTGGCGATATTGTCGATTCACGTCAAAATAGGTCTCTGCACACAAGCAGTTAATTCTAGTCTCTATTTTTATACACCGCCATTCAATGCCCTTTTACGTTGAGTCTCGTCCAATTCACTATCGCACGCCGGGGCATAGGTTCACTCTTGTACAAATTGCACAGGGTATGGTACCGGCCTCTTTCAAACCTACCACCACCCTCCCTGAAGCCCATCACACACGAACGTTCTGACGCAATTACGACGCGACCCCATTCCGACAGATGGGACCGACGCAACATTAGTTTTATACTTATAAATACTATTTAGAAAACATTCAATCACACCATATGGTTCTATTCTTTCGAATAATATTGACCCACTTATGGGGTGAAGAAAGGAAAAGGAAAGTGAAAAAAAGAAGAGAGATGATTTTTTTATAATACTTACACAAGACAATTTTTAGCTTTAGTTTTCAGTGTTCTAAACCTAAAATAAATGGAATGAAATGAAAGAATACAACCACATGGTGTTACCGAAAGTTTTACTTTTTCCTAAAGAGCATTTTTTTTATACACTCTCTCCATGGAAACATTCAAGGAACATTTGATTAGTTTTATATTTGTCTAGGTGGTTTATGGTACCTCAGACTTCACTGCCGAGTTTGGTGATGGAGATAAAATTGGCACCTTTTACATCATACGTTGCTTATTCATAACGTTTGTTATATCGCGATAACAGTCTTGACTTTTTTTTCGGCGAGGGTGCTGAGCAGTGCACAGAAAATTTGATAAATATGATTTCAAAGTACAGCTTACATTAAACAGTTAGTGATTCACTAATTTACCTACTGATATGCATCAGCAGAAGTCAATATCAACATGATCAATGTTGATACAATGGGAAGGTTAAATCTTTGTGGGCCAGACAAAACGTCGCTCTATAGGACTTGCGTGTATCAATGGTGTAATAAGCCACACATGGTGTATAACGGGAATAACATCGAGTCGAAATCACGGCGTACTGTGAAACGTATGCAGTGGGCTAGAGTTTGGCCGAGCGTGGTCGGCTCTGATTAAAACGCGCGCGTATCGCGTCGGTGATGAGTTGTGTGCGTGTGTATATGTTGCCATGTAAACAAGGATGGCTTACACCTGCAGGGAAGAGCTGTCGTCAAACACACAGGCAACGGGTGCAATAGCCTTCCTCCGAAACCGAGCTTCTCATTAATTTGTAATAACAAAGTCTTCTTTTGTATATGCATGATAATGAATAAGACAATGTATCATCATCTAAAATATAATCATAGTTCCCACTTGAGGTTGGTAATCAAGCCGATACGTGGTGAAAGTGAAAATGTCGCTGGTCATGTTGAGAGTGATTGTCTGTTGTAATCATGGTGGTCAGGATATCGAATGGCAAAACCTACAATAACAGGGCAGGTGCATTACACTGCGTGGTCGTATCGAGAGGGGATATGTACTGGGCAGTTGATATACGGTCGTGGTAGTAAGGCATGCGCAGTTAACGATTCCCTAAACGTTATATTACACTCAACGGTTATAATCCATTAAATTAACGACCAAATGCCAATGGTGATAGAGCATGGCCTTGATGAAGGGAAAGGAAATTGTACAGGTAAAGGCATCAGCTTTATACGATGATGGCAGTAAGTACGTTATAATTCAATCATCTCGATCGCTATGATGAAAGAGCAATCAACATGATCAACGGGTAAGGACAAAGTAATTTGTCAAGCTGAAGGAGATGCTAGATCATTAAAAGTGTTTACTCCTTTGGCCATTGTTAGATATTGTCCACCTCGGAAGTACCGCAGTCGTCCATCCCTTATCCTGAGGGATAGCTTACATTACCCCCAGAAGGCGCCACCAGCCAGCCTGTCCTTGCCTCATTGGTGTTTAGCCCCCCTCTTTTTTACCCTCTCGATGTTACCCCAAACTCCTTAAGCCCACGCTCCAATGTTGACAGGCTTGTCGCTACCGTAGGGACGTATATAGATACCTTATCACATGCGTCAGGGGGGACAGTCAACTGAAAGAACGGATAAGAAAGGCGGGAAATTGCGATCGATATCATACGAATGCTGGCACATGGCACGATGAAGCTACCAATCGATAACGCTAAATCAAACACGACCAGACGAGAGATTTACGATGGCAACATTCTGTCTCTCCATTGTGTGCGTTCGTGTTCGTGTGTTCAGGAGCAAATTGACTTGGATGAAGCAATGCTGGTTGTTCCGTGAACAAACGTCATAATTCATGTTCACCTGAAAGGAAATAAGATGTTCGAAATACGCTAGGTTAAGACGATCGGACTTTTTTTTCATTGGTTTTCTATTCAAAGATTCCCACGCATGAGAATAAGATAATATCACTCTGCTCCTTTTAGCACATTTCAGGAAGGAAAACAGACAGGCCTTTCGTATTTGTTATAACGGTGATGCTCTAAAATGTATTGTCACATGTAGACCTAGTTAGAGCAGCGAAGCATGACGTATATTGAGCATGTTGTCAAGGCAACTGAAGCGCCGCTATGCAGCTATACACCAAGCACCGGGAATCATGTCGAACATATAAAGCACGTTGACTGCCCTACATTACCTTATTACACAACGTGGGCCTGGTGGAACTCTAATTGCAATAAAATGATAGATAAATAATGAAACTTGCATAACAATGGATGTGACGAAAGGGCTCCCTTATTATATGAATTTCCATGTAGGTCTAGACCTAGTGACTCTTTGTATGGAAAACTATCCTGCAGGGTATATATTATAGCGCCACTTCAGGGCGTCTGAAGTGGCTGTCTCATTTATGAAACTAATTGCTCCAGGCCCTCTACTAATATTTTCCTACTCCAAAACGTCTTACGTCAGTCACCTGCATACCCTCTCACCACCCCCCCCCCCCCCTCCCCTACCCCATCTCATATTTCCCGCTTTTCTCCAGTCTCTCTGTCATATTCTTTGTTTCCTCTTTCTTTGAGTCCAGCTCTAATTCAACTCCTTTCCGTGCGTCTTATAGCACTATTTTCCTGCAGTTCAAATGCTAGTCTTTCACTATATCGATCTGTCCTCATCTCTCTTCATTTTCTTTGCCTTACTCGTTTCGCTTACTGAACATGAATTTTCCACCGCCGACCCTTATTATCATTCTTATAAAAACCATTACATCAAATTGTACCAAGCGAGACGTGATTCAGAGTGCCATAATTCCATTTCTCGTGTTGCTCATCAGCTTTTACGTCGGTTCGCTTTGTCGAGCTGATGGGCAGATAATGCTATAAGATGCGTGAAAGGTAATGTTTTTTTTTCATTTGTCAATGAGGAAAGAAGTACATTTGTTTGCCGTACTCAGACTAGGGTGATAAAGAAATGACAAACTGCTCAAATGTGACAAACTAGCAAAACTGTCAAAGGAGTCGTAACGAAAAATTTCATATCTCCCGGAGGTATCGTAAAGATTGATGTGACATTATCACTCTATTTATGGAAAATAAAAACAAATATAAAATGACGTTATGGAATGGCATACTAGATAAGATATGGACGAGTTCATTGTGTTATCTATGGAGTCATGAGTCGCACATGATTTTACTAGACTTTTGTTGTCTAACCACTTAGTATTGCTAACAGTCTGATTGAGTGCTTGCGCAACGTGCAAGCCATTTTGTGATTTGTGATCTAGTTCCATCTATTGCTCAATTTCACTTTAATATGTCGATTGTGAAAAGCAAGAGCGTCGTAGAAATATAAAAGTGTAGCTTTAGCACAGCTCATTTCACATACAAGAGTCTACTCTAAACGAAGGCTTCCAAGGACTAATTTATGGGAAAGAAAATGTTAAAGCGTTTTCTTTTAAATCGATGAAAATGTTACAATCTTTCCTATTGGGTGTTTGGAGGAAAAGGGGGCGAGGGGGGGGGGGATCTGCCCTAGTTAAGTATCATGAGATATATCCATATTACTTGGACACTTCGCCACAAAATACCACTTTTTCGAGATAGATATGTATTTACGAGTTTTTCTGTGTAAATCATGTTTTTTTAGGTGTTTGTTTTTAAAACCTTAATTCGTATCACTTGAATTGCTATAATGAAAGGTCAGTACAATTTTTTTTTTTACTGATAACTAATTCAGTCCACGTAGCACTTGGCAAGTTGTATACCATGCGGGCCCGTACGTGATACAAGCTTTGTATGCATACATGTAATTAGGCACGATGGGTGAGATTGTGGTAACCCATACTGATGCGGTTCCCGACATGATCCTTGACAGATATATTTTTTGGACGTGTGAGGTCATCTTTGTGTTTTCTTAGCTGAGGAAGTACCCAAGTGTCCCTTTTTGTTGTTTTTACGAAGAGGAATTCTTCGGAACAAAATAAGGACGAGAAGGCGATTGAATCTTAGGATGTGAAGCAAAGGTCAAAAGAGGTTGAACAGTGAAAATATGGGTAAGGAAGTGTCTGTGAGCAAGTGAGAATGATAAGGCAGAAATGATATTAGACAGGAGGAGATGGAGTAAGAGACAGAGAGGGAGAGTGTCTTGGTATACGTGTTTATGTATGTGGGAGAGTGAGAAGAGACAGAGAGACTGGAGAGAAAAAGGGGGAAGGGAGAAATTGATAGAGAGAGAGGGAGAGAGAGAGAGAGAGAGAGAGAGAGAGAGAAGGGAAGACGAAGACATGAGTAAAAGAACAAATACAACACGAAAGAGACAGAGAGATAGAGTGGCAGTAGAAGTGGTAGCAGAAGTAGTAATAGGAGGGGGAAGGAGTACACAGAAAGAGAGAGAGGGAGAGAGAGAGAGAGAGAGAGAGAGAGAGAGAGAGAGAGAGAGAGGATATAAAAACAAGCTCAGTGTGGGTCGAGTTTATTTCATTACGGACCGATGCGGATAGAACCGGAAGTTCGGCGGGCCGACTTCCGTTAAAACGTGGAAACACCTCAAAGGGGGCAGCTGGGATTCCTCGGGTCTCTTCCGGTCCGGCCCGATCCCCGATCGATCCCCAGAGAAAAATAACGTAAATATATCGATCACCTACCAATTTCGGATTTTCTGACTTCTTGTTTCTGTTTAGCTTCAGTGATAGGCCTACGCCCGCCCGTGCGTTTACGCACTTCTGCTGGACATTCCTTTAAGACCTTAATGAAACTGTAGAAGGAAAACAAGAAGCTTAACCTTGAATCGTGTCACGTGTCATGGCTGGAACACGAGTTAGCATAATGGGCTACCGCGGTTTGATCACTTAATCAAGTTCATCTACCTGGAAACATGTATTGCATCATACTTGAATACTGGAATATAAGGATGGGCAGTACATTTAAAGCGCTATATCTTCATAATGTATTCGTACTATCGTGGTGCGTGTTTGTGTCGTTGATTTGTTATCAAACTATGATATGTGATATTCATTTATTTCATTTATGTATAGTCATCTCTGACCATTGTTCTCTCCCTCTCACTCTCTCTTTTTGATCTCTCCTGGTCACATATATCTACTTTACGTTATTTTTATGAGAGAAAAATAGAAAAGAAAAACAAATGCATAGGCAAGTAACAGGGAGAGAATGCGTGAAGTGGGGTGGTAACCATACTATAAAGTGTTACGTAATTTGGTTACTCAAACAAACGCAAAAGCAGTCATATATTCATCCTCGATTCATGTCATATTTGACTTATAGAATGGTGCTGCCTGTCCAAATTTCAGCGTTATCCGACTAAATTGCACTTACACTCCTTGTAATAATGAACCACCCGTCTATAACATCACTTGGAAATGTTCTATTACGACGGAATGTGGTCCTTGAATCATGTTGATGGCCCGGTGTAAACTTTGTAACAAGTTGACACTCTAAGTGCAATTTGGGTGTCATGGTGGTGAAGGTTTTAACCTTTCTGCTATTCCTCTCTCTCTCTTTCTCTTTCTTTCTCTCTCTCTCTCTCTCTCTCTCTCTCTCTCTCTCTCTCTTCCTCCCTCCCTCTCCCTCTCTTTCTCTTTCTCTCTCTCTCTCTCCCTCTCTCTCTCTCTCTCTCTCTCCCTCCCTCCCTCTCCCTCTCTTTCTCTTTCTCTCTCTCTCTCCCTCTCTCTCTCTCTCTTTCTCTCTCTCTCTCGCACTCTCCTCATCCTTCCCCTTCACGCCTCTTAACCACTTCTCGATTTCTGTTTCCCCGTCACCAGTTTCTGCGAGCGAAATTATCCTAATCAGGTTTGCCATTAGAGACTTTTCCAAAGTTTGTCGCTGTTTCAAGTTCCGATGCACATCCATTGATGTTAATTTGAATTTTAATGAGTAAACCAAGTTTACTAGTCCATACGTACATATTTCCTCCCAGCATCACATTTGTTGGAGAGCCTTAGACTGGTAGTCGACCTTTAGTGAAATGATTATACTGATAAAGTATCAAACAGGCAAAGACACGTCGCTTTCTGAGTTTTGTCTGTCTTATTCTCTCTCTCTTTCTCTCTCTCTCTCTCTCTCTCTCTCTTTCTCTTCTTCTCTCTCTTTTCCTCTCTCTGTATCTCTCTCTACCTTTTTCTCCCTCCACTCCGTTTCTATTTCCTTCCAGCATAACATTTGCTGAAGAGACTTAGACTGGTAGTCGACCTTGAGTGAAATGATTATACTGAACAAGTATAAAACAAGCAAAGACACGTCGCTTTTGGGTGTTTTTCTTTCTCATTCTCTCTCTCTCTCTTTCTCTCTTTATTCTCTCTCTCTCTCACTCTCCCTCCCTCCCTCTCTTAACTCTCTCTACCTTTCTCTCCCCCACTCCCTTCGTTTCTTTCTCCCATTTTCCCATATATCATCAATCTTCTCTTTATCTTCCTCTTTTTCTCTATATCTCCTTCTCGCGCTCTCTTTTCTTATTTTGTGTTATCTGCCACCCCCACACGCCTCTCTCTCTGTCTCTCTCTCTGTATTCCAGTCTCCCTGTCCCCCTCTCTTCCAATCTTTATCTCTATTTTCGTCACACACACATCCTTATCATTACGTATACGACCTACGTGTATACGTACGTGTCTGATTGTACTAATTATACTCATTAATTATGACACCACATTATAATTATTGTGCCCCAAATATGATTACACCCGTAGGCTGTATGATGATAATTACACCCACACCATGTATATAGAGCTGATCAGACCCGGGCCATCACAACCTCGTCATGCTAATTATTGAAGGACACTCGCCTCTTCCGCAACCCGACAGCACATGTGAGAATCAGATCATGTCGGATCGTGTCTGGATCAATAGACACGTGACCCAGTTAGAAGGGGAACACAAAATACAGTAGCAGTATACACCCGTGTCGAGGTTTCTTTTCACCTCACCGTCCTATCTTCTTTAGGTAAAAGCTAGTAGCGTTATAAGACGTATCCTGTGTTCCCTTTTTTCCATGGTAATTAGTCCTTGGTCCCGTCTTATAAATATTTCACAATGATCGCAACTAGGCTTACGATTGATATCAATCATAACTCTCTACACTAGACATAGGGGATTGGACTTGCGATCGATTCTGCATCAGTTCGGATCAATCACATCTTTTTTTAAATAAGAAAAAGATATTTGCTGTATAGATTTGATTGACATGCATTACTTTGGTCAAAAATTCATCATGGAGCACAAAAAAAATAATTTACTGGTTTCTTCTAAATCCGCATGTACAGACATGAAAAGTGACAGAGTAGCACCAACGATGACGTCATAATGAGTTGAGACACGTCATCAAGGACGAGAGGTCACGGAAGGGCAATATCACGCACAAGTCCATGGATGGTGTTGTTCTCGTTTTAAGTTCATTAAGCCTTCATGTGCCACTGATGCAAACTTCCACGCAATAATACGCGCAACCTCCATAGAGACGCTCATCATCCGGCACACAACGGGTTAGCTTATTGAGATCATCAGTGTCATAAGTTAGACGCATTCCCGATGCCACTTTTGTGAAGGGGGTGCAGCGATTTCGCCAGGTGCAGCAAAGTCGACCTGTCAATATTCTGATCTCACAATGCGGTGATAATGTCACCAGCATGATCGGTATCGATATGCAGGAGATTTTGAAAGCAACAAACTTGTCCTACTGTCTGGAAATTCCCCACCCCCTACAGGTAGACCCATTGCTTCCCTCTTTTTCATTGGATGTCGATTAAATGCAGAACCGACATACGTAAAGAGAACATTCCTACAGGCTTTTTAGCGAATACATATTGAAATTCTACGAATTAACGCCAATCTTTAAGATCATCCATTATGTCTCGACAAAACACGTAATGAAATATTTACCCATTCCCTATTTTGTGGATTTCGCTTATTTGCTAGTAATCTAGTCTGCCCTATATAAGGTTGTATCTAAGCTTTTCTTACATTTGTTGGTTGAGGAATTGGGTCAAAAGAGAAATAGTCTCGCAACGTCTAAAAAAAGTGATGGACAGAAAATGGCGTCCTGAAAATGGCGTCCTGTTCCTTTTGGTAGCCTTCCAACCCCCACGGCTCGGAGGATGCTACGGTGAACTCATCCCTCCTCCCCCCGGTCCACGGGGACTCGACTAATCGCAGACATCGTGTGGGGCTGGAAATTTGAGAGTAGATTGCGGAATAATGCGGACAAATTTTCCCCGTCTAGAATCTTATTTTTCACTTCTTTCTGGTGCCTCAATACCCAACGCATAATAAGAAGGAAAAGAAACTGAAAGATGGAAAGAGAAAGGGCCAGCAGGGAAGAGAAGGAGAGAGCGTGAGAGAAAGGGCAAGGATGATAAAGATATAGACAGAAAGAGAGACAGAGAGACAGAGAGAACAGAAAAAGAAAACGAAGAGAGAAATAAAACGATCTCGAGGAAATGGAAGAAGAGCCCGGAAGCAACCGTATTATAGAAAGAGGACACCGGTCGGCAAAGATTTGCGTTATGTCTCGCTCTGGCGTAGGCGACAGGGTACACATTTTAAGATTACGGATGAAATATCATACCTTTAAGATAAAAAGACGAAAACATAGATGCAAGAGCAGGACGAAAAGACAACACAAAAGACAAACATGTGCCAACTTTGATTGTACAAGTCACAACATATCGTTCACGAAAGACGCAGTAGGAGAGACAGTGGGCGAAACTTTATCGAAGTAATTGCACGCAGTGACCTTGAAACCAAACGCCGCTAGAGAATCAGAAAAAGAAGACCTGGAAGATCTGGTCAATTTTGATTTTGATTCTTTATGTGGTAGCCAGATTTTGTCTCCCAGAGGAAAGTTTAAGAAGTCATAGTGCAGGGTAATTATAATTGCAAAGGTAATTTTGAAAGGCTCCGTTAAAGATACTATTTTCAGCATTTCAGTATTTATGTAACTTGATGCTGACTACATCCGTAGCCCACAGGCGAACGAAGAAAGCATAACATTGATACATTGTTTATGATTGTTTTGGAATGTGATATGTGGCTTCCTTTTGTTTTGCTTATACATAAAAACGCAAGAGATTAGTAGCGTGCTCAGTATTTCGGTCTTCGACCTTTATAAAGATTCTTGACTTTTGATAAAGGTCGATGAGGGAAATAAGATTGAGCTTCCAACACTTTCCCTGACTTTTTTATTGTTTTTGTTTCTATTTTTATTTACAATTTCAGCGCCATCGCAACCTCCTACATTCTTCTTAGAATTAATATAATTAATATAATTGTATATGTTGTTATCGAAAAATACGCAAGATCTTCATCGTTGGACACATCAAACCATACGGCTTTTCGTTCTTCCAGCTTGTCGACCTCCTGACTTGAGGTTCGCCAACTTGAAAGCGCGCCGGACCGTGAGCCAAACCCGACCCGCCCCTCCCGTAGAGCTCAGGAGGGTTTGATATCTCGGTAAACAACAATCGAGAATTAAATGCAAACGAATATGACAAGCGGCGATGTCAGGGTAGGTCAAGCTATGACATGGCATATGTAATGTCATTTGGCTGGCTGAACGCTTTATGATAGACATGATAGACTTGAGCGAACATGGGTGCTTATCGAATCACAAAGATGGAGAAAAAAGGGCATTTGAAATGTTAGTCGTGGGTAGACGACGTTTATTCTTAAAGTCTTAAAGGCTTGGGTTACTTTCTCGCGTTCCTTGACTTTTGTCTGTCCCATTGACTTTATGTCAGTCAGTCTTTTTTTAACTTTCTGTCTGTATATCTCGTTACCTCCATTTCCGTCTCACGTCTGGTTCCTTCGATGCACATACATATTCTCTTGCTATCCGTCCTTCTTCTTCTTCTTCTTCTTCTTCTTCTTCTTCTTCTTCTTCTTCTTCTTCTTCTCTCTCTCTCTCTCTCTCTCTCTTTCTCTCGTTCTCTCTTTCCCTTGCTTCCTTTCTCTTCCCCCTCTTTTTCGGTCTCTGTTCCATTCTCTCTCCTTCTCTGTCTTGTTATCTCTTTCGCTTTTTTACTTTACCTATCTTACCTACTTACTTAACCTTGTTTTCCCTCAATCCGTTCTAGAGCCCTCTCACCACCATGACACCCCCCCCCCCTCTCTCTCTCTCTCTCTCTCTCTCTCTCTCTCTCTCTATTTCTCTCATTCTCACTCTCCCCTTCTTTCTCTCCCTCCCCCCCTCTCTCTCTCTCTCTCTATGTATCTCTCTCTCTCTCTCAGACACACGGACACACGTGCACACACTTACACAGATACAAAAACATATACACATCCTAACAGACACACAACTGCCTTCCTTTAATACAGTCACTCAATTATCACCCGGTGTGTAATCAAGTTGCGCGTCTAGTCGTGTGTTTCCATGCGTGACAATGGGCGTCACATGGAAGCCCGATGCATCGCGAAATATGTTTCATGCGCAATGGATGCCTTCTGGGCGACTGCGCACAGGTCTGGAACAGATTGCAAGTGTTCACTTTTTTATGTTTTTATGTCTTGCTCTCATCAAAAGGATGGATGGTATTGACGTGTTATGCCAGAGACTCGATTTTGATTCCCTTTCGAAACAAATATAATTCTTCGTGTTTTGTTCCTGAGGGACAAAGTGGATGATCGTTAAATTCTAGTTGCAGATGTAATACACTGACATACCTTAGAGAAAGAGAGAGGGGGGGATAGAGATATCAACATGGATATAATGTTAATGCGATCTAAAGGGGGAGGGAAGGTAACTTAAATGGGAGGACAACTATTTAATACAATGCAGAAACAGACAGAAACTGAGAGGAAGAGGGAGAGAGAGAGAGAGAGAGAGAGAGGGGGGGAGAGGTCGGAAGGGGGGAAGGAAGCAAACTATTCAACTATTTGAAAACGTAACATATCATACACCTCGGGGTGACAATTTGTTCCCTCTCCAGTCACAATATGTTATAGAACGAAAGGAGTACCATATTCCTCTATACACCACATAAAAGTGTACGGTCTGAAAAGTGTACGGATGTCGATGGCTTTCAAAATTTGATAAACGTAGTGCATAAAGAAAAGCATTTTGTTCATGAAACAAAAAGTTTGCATTAAATGTGTTTGCATTCAATCATGCGGTCGAGAATCACATAGAGTACGCCGTTGGCTTTAAAAATGTGATAAACGTATAAGTACATAATTAAAAGCATTCTGCTCATGAAACAAAGTTTGTATTCAATGTGTTTACATTTAATCGTGTGGCATAGAGTCACATAGGCGACGTCGATTGCTTTAAACATTGAACGTAAGTGCATAATTAAAAGCATTCTGCTCATGAAATATTGAGTTTGTATTCAATGTGTGTCGGGGGAGACTCATGATTCGCCCGTCCCGCCCCCCCCCCCCCCCCCCTCCTTTCGGAGTACCGCGCGGCGCGCTCTGATCATGCTGATGCTGCGTGGTTACAAAATGGGAATTCATGGGAGAGAAATTGTTAGTGCTCTTAAGAGTACTTCCAGAGCAGTGCCCCAGGTCCGAGGTAAGGAGAATGACAAGAAAAAAAGACACAGGGTAAACGTATGACGGAGAAAATGTTGATTGTTCATGCGTTGTAGGGAAGAAACAGAGAGGTATGAGAATAGTATGATACCTGTATGCAGAATATGTTTCCAAGTCGATCCCGATCTCCCTTAAGCTGTACACATCAAGTAACATCGCAATGATGGTAAGGTGGCTAGCTATTCAGAACGGATCATCGAGAGAGAATTAAATGTATTTATAGCCAAAGGGTTCAGGAAAAATAAGTATGTTTACGTTGATACAGACCTTCCTGAAAAAAGTGGCTTTGGGGAGCTTTTCGTGGAAACGCTCTTGTTAGTATACAAATATCTCTTTAATTCGAGTTTCACCTTTATTTCTTAGTGGTATTGAAAATTATTTTGTCATTTAGGAAATATCCCCATCAGAAATGGAAACTTGCACCAGTTGCACATAAATGGAAAGGTAGTATGACGGAGAGTAATCATCTTTTTGCATAAGACTTGATGAATGATCAAGTAACTAAATTAATCATATAAGATATAAAAGTTTTTTGATTGTGTGTAACTATTCACCTGGAAATTTAAATGAAAAATATATTACAGATTATATGAACTTTGAACTTTCATGTTGAATAACTAATGAATAAAACAAAATACAAAAGAAATACACATAGATATAACCAATTACAAACAGAATAAATAAACATATTTTATCATTTTTTGAACGATGAATTGAAACAGGGATAAGTATGGATGTTAATCAAGCCTGGAACATTAAAAAAGTAGTTGTTTTGCATATTATATAATACTGATGATCGTATTTTCTTTTTTGAAATACTAAACAAAAGCTGTGGTTATTATAAATCATCTCTCTATCTCTCTCTCTCTCTCTTTCTCTCTCTCTTACTCTCTCTTCTCTCTGTATATATATATGAAGATCTCATTTGCAAAAGGGGTTAGATCCATTTGTCATCAAATTGGATTTGTTTGTCAATGTATAGATTTTATGTTCACATGGCACGGTAGTATATCATGACAATTTAGTTTTGCATAAGAATATTGCAATATGAGGGAATATAAAAAGTAGCTTTTCTCAAAATGGTCTAGTGATCAAGTAACTAAATTAATCATATAAGATATATGTATAAGATAACATATAAGATATATATATAAATATATATCTATCTATATATATATTTACTTCTTTAACAAATTAAAAAGGAATCCCGTGAAAACATTATTATGTAGAGGGACACAATTGCATTCATGATAATTATCTCGAACACGCATAGTCATTTCGTTACTACACGGCCTGAGAATATAACTGCATTAGATGATTATTTTCTTAAATGTGCATTCCGTTGGGAAATACACATCAATTTGCAAAAAGCATCAAACATTCGTTAAAGAACGTGAAATATTACCATGTCTGATATTAGTCATGTTGCATTGTTGTTCTATATTTATGCCAGGATATTCCGACATTATCATTACACACCTTTTAATAAAGGTTTGTGTTACTGTGAGGAAAACAAGAACGAAACTCCTACCACACGGTACTTGCCTACATTAACAGCCAAAGGGGTATCACACCGCGTACAACAATTACTTAGCTTAGCTGTAATGTTTACTTTCATTAATGAGTCATTAAGATGACTGTCGATCAAAGGGACACATGATAAGACTATGACTATTCTTTCTATCAATTCCCCTGCGGAATATGAAATGATCATACGCCAGCTGCTAACATATTCATATTAATCCAGCGTGTGACAAAATTTGTGGAAATCAATACGTGACTGTCAATCATATTCACTCAGCTCGGGGCTTGTTAAGCAGGAGGTTATGTTTATTTAACCACCTGTACGTGGATGTTCTGTTTAGGCGGGTTGATTTTATCACTGGAATATCATGATAATCTGATCACACTTTGAGGAGATGGCAAATAAAGTGCTAATGAGCATGCTATACTGTATAATATTAACATAAAGAGTGAATGTACCCCGTTTCAGATAAAACCTATAACAAACACCGTTTATGTAGATTAGGAGGAAATAGGCTTTGTACAAAATATAAATTTACATTTTACTATTTTGTTTCTTTCAGCAAAAATGCCTACCAAGTTATGACATGTTGTATATTGTTATCACCGTGTATATCTAAAATATTGGTTAGGGTATTTGTGTGTATTACGTATGCAACAATCAATCGGATTATATATAGATATATATCATATATGTTATATTTATATAATTATCAAAGTGTATCACTATATTATAATGTGTATGTGCGGTTTAACGCGGCGCAGAAATGTCATGTTCCTAGTACTCCGGCTTATGAAAATATTGGCTGGTTTCCCAGTGATTACTGGTATGGTAATGGTACATGGATTTGCTGCAGCTCTAGAGGATCCGAGAAGCAGGGATGACTGGGTGAAAGAATATGGCTATTTATAGCAGGTATACGTGCTTCATGATCACCCTGATTAGCTTGCCTAGACCCACACACGTGTAATGTATGCAGCTCGATAGACTGTATTATGCACACCAGAACGGTGTGTAGTATGTAGGTATTGCCGTTGGCGTATAAAACGCGACGGGATTTGACTATTTAAGCGCCCAGGCACTCACCACCACGTAATAATGCTGTTTGACTGGAGTATTGTTGGACCACTTTTTAATTTTTTTAACCTTCATTACGCACTATTGTGAGCATAGAATGTTAAATGAAAATATTTAAAGTTTAATCGTTTTAAGTTTTTATCTATATTTTTTTCTAATAACGACAAGGTAAAACGTATGGCATCATGTGACCTTCACTAACTTTAGACTTAAAACTGGTCCTAATTGTTGATGGTGTTCATACTCTCAAATAAAAAGATGGAAATAATTTTGTGAAAAAAAAATAAATCCATACAATTCTGGTAATTCTTCTGCTCTTTTTTGTACCAATTCACTCCCTCCAATACTGCAAATGTGAACTGTGGAATTTAGCATTGTCAATGTGAAGGGGAATATTTGGTAACATAAATATTTGAATAACGTTTCTCAAATTTGATAATGACGTTATGCGCCAATGCTCCCCCCCCCCCCCCACCCCCAACAACCATGACAACACACACGTACACACACACGCGCGCGCATACACATACACATAAACACACTCACACACACACACACACACAATTTTATATATATACTGGTATATATATATAAACAAATATACATACATACTTCTCGCTGTATATACGTTAGTGTTGTTTATATGCGTGTATTCAACTAAAAGCAAAACTATTGTATGTGCTTAATGAAATGGCTATGACTATAATACAAGCGTATTTCATGGACACTCCATTTGGCGGCAACCCTTGCTACTTACAATACAAAAGTCATGAATTTATTATTATCATGGACATTCTCAAGTGCGGAATGAAAGTGCACCTTTATTGATGTTCGGTATATATTAATTTGTAAAAATTCATTAAATCACGAGTCTGCAAATCAACTTTATAATGTTCTCTCTCACCATTCTCTCCACTTCTTTCACTATCACTCTCCTTCTCTCTTTTCGTCTATTCTATATCTGCCTTCCTTCCTTTATCTACCTCTCTATTTATGTATATTTCCACTACTCTGTCTCTCTCCCTCTCTCTGTCTCTCATTCCATCTATCTACCTCACTGTCTATCTATGTCTTTTTCTCTATTCCTCTCTTTTACTCTTTCATGCCACCCTTTTCCGTCCCTCTCTCTCCTTCTCTCCCTCTTTCGCCCGTTCTCTCCCCCTCTCTCTCTCTCTCTCTCTCTTCTCTCTCTTTCTCTCTATTTCTCTCTCTCCCTCCCTCTCTCTCTCTCTCTCTCTCTCTTTCTCTCTCTCTCTCTATCACTCTCTCATACTACCTCTCTCTGTCACTCTCTCGTACCACCTCTCTCCGTCTCTCTCGTCCCCCTCTCCCTCTCCATCTCATGCCCCCTGACTCCATCCTGCAGGTGTTCTCACGGGCCGTCCTCGCGTGGCATCAACTGGACAATGTCGCCTTCCACTGCTGGCCCCTGACCGGCCCGAATTCAGCCAACTATCTGGCCGACTGTCAAGGTCAGTTCACCCACAATCTTCTATCAAGGATGCAATATTCCTTTCCATTTTCATTGCCATTGCCATCGTCAGGTTTATCTTTTTTGTTTTGCTGAGTGTACGATGACGCTGTCTGCTTTTGTTCTGCCATCATCATATATCGCAGTCCATAAAAGCTGCCAGCTCGCAGTTGGCAGAACGGCTGAATAGATCATTAATACGTCAACGACGTAAACAGTTTTGTATAGTGTTTGATGATCGATCCTTCACTCTTTCTTACCTAACCGACCATAAAAGCTAACAGATCATCATATACAAGGAGGTTAGTACTCTTAATCTATCCATCAATGTCATAATCATATTTATAGAAGGTCGGTGATGAATGCGTGTTACTCCGTTCCTTCTTACAATTCAAACCATTAAACGCCGAAAACGCACACCGTCCACGTACGCTTAATTGGTTGTGTTTAGTCGGTGCACATTTTTTACGCGATGTGTGCCAATTCAAGGTCAGACCTATTGGTTATTTGTTCCGGTTCAAGGTCGTCTCACTTTATAGTTTATGCATATGTTCACAATCCATTTGTGCGTGTAATGCTATTGTGAGGCTAAATTGCGGCCGATTAGTACAGCATGGGGAATTAAAAAAAACAAGGTTATGTTTAAAGCAAGCGATGGAAAGTTTTATTCGTCCGTTGTTTGCAGGAATACGCATTTATATTTCATCAACAATCAGTTATTTCCATGGCCGTGTTGCCAAAATAAGTTTATCAAATCATTGAAACGTGCAGCTTGAATGAAAATTAACGTGTTGCATTTTGTTCAATGTATTGATTACTTCCAATCAGGATCAATGCACCATAGCAACCCCTCAAACAACTCGTCTGAAGGGATGCATGTTTTACGAATGCACAAAACATGTAGACCTCATTATTCAGCCAGTCCCAGAGTCGTGCGACTGATCGGAACATGTCGTATGCGTTAGCGTTTACTTGATTTCCAATTTACTTTATTTATTACTGTTCTAGTGTATACGCTCGGCAGAAACACGAACAAATCGTCAACAGGTCCCCTGTTATGCTTCCACTACCCCGTAGCTAAGGTTTCTAAGAGTGACAACGGTCATCTTGCCGATCGATCACCGTCGATATGGTATCGCGGCAGTGTATCGATCAGTCACACTCGGCGATACGGTATACACGCATACCGTGTGTACAGGGTCGGCTCCCCAACGGGTTTGGGAATATATATTTGGGAATTTGGGAATATAAGTTTTTTTCTACGTCATAAAGCATGGATAATTTCGTATTTTACGTACCTTCCAAGACCGTTTTGCTTTTTCCAAAAGGCACTCAAAAATAAATGATAATTACATTCTTTTCAATCAGATAAACATTTCACTAGGGTAGTTTGACTATTAACAGGAAGATAATTCGGATATGTAAGTAAATTTTAAAATCTTATAGCATCTACCAGCAAGATAAAAGGTAAGGCTTTTGCCGAATAAAGCTCAGTTAAACAAAAATATGTTTTGTGTTTATCAAACATGAGGATGTTGCGGTAGTTTCACATCTTTGCAAGATATGATGCAGTAAGAAAAGTGCAACAAAGAAATGGAGGATTGTATAACACGATGATTTAATAGCACAAGGATGATTAAACAGCACAAAAAGGCATTGCTTTATAACAGAAAATTGCTCAAGTTAGATCAAAATGGAACTTTGGTGAAGAGGCCTTCCTCTTGTAGTGGAGTGAAGTAGGCTGAAGAATAAAAAGAAGAAGAAGATGAAGAAGAAGAAGAAGAAGAAGAAGAAGAAGAAGAAGAAGAAGAAGAAGAAGAAGAAGAAGAAGAAGAAGAAGAAGAAGAAGAAGAAGCATTACACGCATTCAGGTAGAAACAAGGAGGGTATCTTATCATTATATCATAATGATAATCACATAATCATGTTTTTGTAGCTTCGCTCGTCATACGAGAAATACAAAGTACACATACTAGTGTATGTTACACGAAGCATGAGTTTTTATTTAGTTTTCATTCTGATGTCTTATTTGCTAAATTGAGCAATTAAGTCTAAACACGAATCAACAGGCATTGTAGCATCGATGCTGCGTGAACAAATAAGCAGATGAGGCGATTTTTTTTTAACTCGAAGGAAGACACAGTTAAATGGATTTTCTCCCTCGCCTGGCAATATCCGCTACTCTACCGGAATACATTTGCGGGTTTCGTGAAAAAGTGCAATCATGAACCACTCTTAACACACATAAAACAAAGGTGGAGGATGTGGTAAGGGAAATGACTAACGTGTGGGGAAAATAATGTTAATTGATACATCAAATAAGTGCAAACACTCACGTAAATGTATCCTAAAAATAGGAGCAATTCAATTGTGCCAGCAGCGCTATTGGGTGGTTATATCAAGGAGGAGAGTAGGGTCTTCTTTTACATGCATTCTCCATGCCCGGCTCCTACTTACACCAAGAATTAACATAGTTGTAGACCGGTAAATCAGATAAAACGCAATAATGTTTTGAGCTGGATACTTAACAATGCGACAAACTAGCCGAGCAGCGCGGCTATATAACCTGCCCTAGTTATCGTACCCCTGTACATCGCCGACTAACGAAATCCATACCATGTGTATACATACATACCATTTCGGAAATGGCTTGCGGGTATACATTCCGTGGCTGCATCACGATGTCATGTCAAGCCGCTCATGAATAAAAGAACATGATCTATTTGCCCACGTCTGATTTATACAAGGCCGATTCGGCTATTAATTGGGCGTTTGGCGTGCGAGTAATTAGGTTTTATGCGGTTTTGCGGAGAATGATGACACAACGTTTAACGTGGACGGAGCGTCTTGTAGTCACGTGACCCGCGGTGGTCCTTTGGGGGAGGGGGAGGTGGAAACATTCGCTGGAGGAGCACGGATGATTAAGCCTACTCCATGGAGAATACGTACCTCGCACGGTCATTTCACATACACTTCCGACGGGAGCTTGGTGGGTGACGAGGAAAGGGGGAAGGGGGGAAGAAAGCTTAAGTCGATACTTCACCTTCAAGCTTCCCCGCAGTTGTGGCTTAGGGCGGATGAATGGTTAAAAGGAATCATGTGGATGGATGGATGGAAAGTAACTTTCGCGACGTAACATATTGTTTTTCTAATTTTTAATGGATAACGACGGAACTGTCATGAATGAAGCGAAATATTGAGTCAAGAATAAGCTAGACTCGCTAACCTTGAATACATCCGCATTTTATATTCCCCAATGCACATCACATTAATTACGCTGTGTTGACTACACTTCCTAACATGGATTTAGTTCAAATTACTCTTTGGAAAGCACACCGTCACATAGTGCTCTTCTACCTATAGGTCATAAAAGCAATTGTCATACGATTAACATGTTAACTCCATAATGAACATTTGTGAGAAGATCGATACCTATTGTCAAAGGTCCCCTGACATCAAAATATAAATTATGTCGACTTCTGCTGGTGTATAATAGTATGTATATTACAAATTCACATACTGTGCAATGAAAATATATGTCATTTTAAATTTTTTCTACATTTTTCTCAGCACTGCTAAGCCCCGTCTCCAAAGATTTTCTCCAGCTCAAGATTGCCATCGTGACATCATCAAATGTAGACATAAACTGAACAAAGTTATGCACATATCTATTCATTGCAATAACTACCTGCAGTTGCTTATAATAGCATCACATGTTTGATAAACAATGCAAACTTCTTGCTTCTTCCTTGGAATAGCTGGCAAATTTGTGACATAGAGAACGATTATTCCCACATGAAAGGTTGTTACATGGTATTGTGTGAAGACATGTGATGCTCTTGTGAGCAGCTGGAGGTAGTCATTGCAATAGTTAGTTATGTGCATAAATTTTGTCTATTGCACTGCTCATTTCTACCTTTGATGATGTCACGGTGGTAATCTTGAGCTGAAGGATTTTGGGAGGGGGGCGGAACTTAGCAGTGCTAAGAAAAATATAGACAAATAATTTTAAAACATTTGACACCAAATTCCATTGAACAGTTAGTGATTTTGAAATAAGCACACTTAGTTGCATCAACAGAAGTCAACACATATTTTGATGTCAGGGTACCTTTGAATATGTCTTTAAATTTGGAATAAACTTTTCCAGCATCTTGGAGCACAGGCTAGTAGGTATCTTTCAATGCCTAGCTGAAACCGCTTTAAGAACCGCATCTAGCCCTCTGCAGTGTTTAAGCCCAGCATCATAGTCAATATTGGCGCCAATGTGAATTGATATGTCATTTACATGACGCACACGTGTCAAGATCTGTAGGTTCGAAGCATACATGGGCGATACCAATTCTTTCCAAAAGTGTTCAATTTATTTAGCGTTGAAAATCATGTGTGTTTTTTTCATCATTTTGTTGAATTCACAGAAATTATGGTAAAATTATGAAGTCGTTATCCATTTAGATCCGATGTCAACATCTAAAGAGAGACGGACGGACGTACTTCTCTCGTAAAACTCCAAACAAAAGAGGCACACTGCACCTTCACAATATTGCTATTGTATCCATGGTAATTAATTATTGAAATCATTTTACAAAAGAGGTTCTATCGGGAATAGATTGCTCCAACTACCATAATGCATATTGGTACCCGCCGTATACCTTCAAATAGAAACGAACGCTATCAGGCAATGACTAAGGGTCCACGGTGTCGGGATAAGTTTTATCTGCGCATATGTCTTTTGCGAGCATCGTTATATATCATTTTCCTTTTTCTGTTTTCAATATCGAGGGTGGTTTTATCGCCCTGTGCTGGGCTGATGGGAGAGAGACGATGAGCCATAATTCAAGCACACACGGACCAATATGAGATGAGTCTTTTATACTCATCCTGAACGAGGCATGGCGATGCTATTATAAAGCGTGTAGTACCGTGGCTATTGGCTTTCCTTAATGAATTATGACTTAATGGCTCATAACTATCAGCGCCACACATGCGCCACCATTCTGCCCCCCCCCCTCTCTCTCTCTCTATCTGTCTCTCTGTATGCCTCTTTTTATCTCCCCCCCCCCTCTCTCTCTCTCTCTCTCTCTCTCTTCCTTCTCTCTCTCTCTGTCTCTCTCTCTCTTTATCTGCGTCTGTCTCTTCTCTCTCTCTCACCCTCTCTTCTCTCTATCTAGCTCATTCTTCTCTCTCTCTCTCTCTCTCTCTTTCGCTCTCTCTCTCTCTCTCTTTCGCTCTCTCTCTCTCTTTCTCTCTCTCTCTCTATTGTCTCTATCTGTCTCTATCTCTTTCTATTCACTCACACTTATTCGCTTTCCTCCTCTCTACCTCTCTCTCTCTCTCTCTCTCCCATCCTGTGTGTGTGTGTGTGTGTGTATGTGTGGGGGGATGAGTTAGGTTGGGGTGTGATACACATGCTATAAACACGAATGCACAGAAAGTACACCCCAAGGATTTAAAAGATGTGCAAGGGGGGACAGAAACAAAAAAATAAAGAGATGGAACGAGAATGATAGAGACAGAGAAAAAGAAGAGACAGACAGACAGACGGACAAACACTGAGAGAGAAAATAGAGACCTGCTTGTGCATGCGTAATCCCAATCAAAGGCGGAGGAGATGATATTCTTATTTGCTTTACCAATCGAGCTAGACAACCTTGGTTTGTGCAAGCATATCGGTGTGCGCGGCATGCACACACGCCTCCGTTTCCTCGCAACCAAAAATACTCAGAATGTTAGTTCTACGAACATGGTATCACGCGACCCATACCAGGGGAGTAGGGACTCTTACCTTTGTCATGTTTGTACCCCAACGTGTTCATAATTATACCTGTGTATGTGTTTATATGTATGTGAATGTGTGTGTGTGTGAGAGAGAGAGACAGACAGAGAGAGAGAGGGAGAGAGAGAGAGAGAGAGATGGGGGAGAGAGAGAGTGGGGGAGGGAGAGAGAGGGGGGAGGGAGAGAGAGAAAGGGAGAGTGAGAGAGAAAGAGAGAGAGAGATAAAGAAGTAACGAGAGTGGTGGGGTAGAGGGGTAGAGAGAGAGAGAGAGAGAGAGAATAGGGAATAGAGAGAGGGGTTAGCAGCGGTGAAGCAGTGGAGTAAGTAAACTATGGTTGTACTGTTAGAGAAGGAAATACATCTGTTTCATATTAGATCAGTCCTTCGTCGTAGAATGCAGAATTGATGTAGAATCGACTTTGGTTAAACCGCTGGTTCCTAAACGTATCTCATTCTACAGACTTAATACAGGGATGAGGCGGTTTCAGTAAACGTGCCGAATACAGACAAGTTCGAGATCTGTAGCAGCAGATATAATTATATGAAATCGCTAGTTACAAGGCGTATACCATAAACCAATTAACCCCTAACATGCTGATTTTACCGTCAATACACACACAATCCATAGCGCAGCAAGCTGTATGGCACACAAAGGGGTAAAACTATGTCCACGTTTCATTGCCACTTGTTGCGCTCTTTCCCCTTTAGTCAGCCAGGTACTGCGAAAGACTGCACCGCATGCTATCGACAATTTTGATAAATCGACACATTCGTGCATGAGTTTATTGTTCTTCCTAAGAAATTTGGGTCACCTATTTTGCTTTCGTTCAATATCCTTTTCTACTGGATACTTTTCTCTCCTATCTACCTATCTCTTCCTCTCTCTCTCCCTCTCCCCTCCCTCTCCTCTCCTCTCCCCTCTCCACCTCTCCCACTCTCTCGCTCTCTCTCTCTATCTCTCTCTCCCCCCCCCCTCTCTCTCTCCCTCTCCCCTCTCTCCTCTACCCCTCTCTCACCCTTTGCACTATACCTTCAGCGACACTCCGGCCAACGACGCCTGTGGCACGGCATCCATTGAGATGCAGAAACGGATGCGTGAAGGGCCTTCTACGTATCAAATTATTTGGAAGGAATACGTAACAGGTCTAACCCCCATCTTTCTTCAGTGCAGTCCACTCTCCCGAATGCTGCACTTTCATGGTCTAAGACCTGTCCGAAAAGAACGTATTTGTCATGTTTGCGGCAGTACCTGTATTTAGAGAGCAGTCCGAGATGACTTGAATACTTATGATAGCACGTTAACACACTGTCGTCCTTTGTCAAAAGTACCATTTTGTTCAAATTGCGTTCTGTTTATGCATTGTGTGTATATGTAAACATGTGTATATTCGTGTGTGTGTATGTGTGTGTGTGTGTGTGTGAATGTGGATGTGTGTGTGTGCATGTTTACATGCGTGTGTGTATGTATGTATTTATGAGTGTGTACGGTGTATGTGCATGTGTATGTGTTCGTGCGTTTGAACGGCATTTGCTTCCAATTCTCTGCGGCCTTGTACTTACGTTAAAGTGATGTATATTACCGTGCACATGATGGTACTAGCTGTTAAAATGCAATACCTTGTTCATAAGTTGGTCGTTCAATTTTCAATCAATTTCAAATCAACCGCCAATCAGAGAGATATTGATTACGATTGGCACGTTCACAATTCAGAATTTAATGTCGTTACCGAACTCTGTTATTGATTTCCTTTAATTACTGTGCTCCAATGATTGGTCGTGCCGGTAACGTCCCAGTTCACACGAAAAAGAAATACTCTTGCATATTAAAGTTATTACTTATATTAACCCCTGACAAGTAGTGCATATTGAATGCAATTACCAACACACGGAATGGGTTTTCATCTGTCGTAATACGAAGCACCTCAATGACATGACATCGTTGCTCATTCTACTATTCATCTCTGGAATTCTGGAATTCACTTTAATAGGATGCCTGTTTTCTTTTTTCAGACATTTTGGGTCAGCAAAACCCCACAAATGTCACGAATATCTCATGTATTCAATAATAGAAAGTATAAACCAACATTCACAATAGTATGATATTGACACTTCCTGCCTGGATTCCCACAAAAGAAACAATAAAATTTAATTTAATGTTGGTTTATTCGACATAGAAACTTTCATGTTTGGTGCCATAAACCAAATTGGTCATGAATTTGTACATTTGGAATAAGACATGAATTCAACAGCAGACAAATGTGCAAGTACATAATGGCGTACCTAGAAAACTAATGAGCATAAACTGCAGAAGAATTACAATGAAAAGAAACGTGCGAACGACGGGTACAATTAAACTGGCGACCTGTTAATTATACATTATCATGATTATAGTATTGAATCTATTATCGTGAGGTGTACCATTTACTTCACTTTAGTTTATAAAGCATTACGACACAATTGCATGGGCTAGACAGGGTCCTTTCACACTTTAACAATTGCCCGTATTGATGAACTGGACGTCTTGCTCCATGCAAGATGTACGTGTGAACGGGTACCCTGAAAACTCAAGCAGGCGACCTTGGTGAAACGCTGGAAGGAGTTTGTTTTCCCTACTCGAGATTTATCGATTTCTTTTACCAGAAAATTCCTAGCAGAAGAAATATGTGCATAGCGAGCGTTTCCGTACCACCGTGGTCACGTGACTGCTCGAGTCACATGACAAGGACTGCAAATGACTGAAACAAAACTTGTTTGTTGGTCCCTGGTGGACAGGTTTTGCTCATCTGAATATCCTGTACATCTGATAATATTACATCATATCATATCATATCATATAGGACAAACATATCTTGATTCTATGTTAAGTCATGTATTGTTCATGATTAATATTTATACACAAGTGAGTCCGTATTGATTTGTACTGTCATTTGATTTGGTATTAATTCATTAATTGATCAGGGTTACATGAAGGGACTGGCCCTTTACAACATATAACTACACGCCATCAAAGGACCATTCAGGACGCAATGGTCAATGGATTATAATCATGTAATTATTGTAGCAATTTTGTTACACCTCATTTGACTTCTGCATATAACAACAATGTGATCTACATTACCTTTACGCAGTTGAGTATAGGAGAGACAAATCTCAAAAGATGTTTTCATCAGCAGAACATTTACATGACGACATTTAATCAAACACTGCTGAACCTTCTTACAAAGTTGGTTTCTTCCCGAAAAGTTGCATGCTGGAATAATACTCTATATGATAATTGAAATTCTCCGAAGCCGCAAAAAGTCAAATTGGATGTTCTTCCGCTCACAGATATTGAAGCATCAAAATGAGTTAAGAACGACTCCCACTCTCAATCTAAGAATAGATTAGGATGAAAGTAGTTGTTACATGATCCGTGTGCATATCTGTCTTTAATCCGACTGGAGCGGATTGGGGAAAGAGAATTAAAGAGAGAACGAAAAGAGTGAGACAAACAAACAAACCGTCAGAGAAGCAGAACATGGAAATGAGTTATCTAAAATACAAAACAGAGAGGATTATATCACAGAAAATAAGCTTCCCACGTGGAGATGGTACATGGTGCGAACTTGTACTGAGTGGGAGAAAATACGTAAAGTGAGTGTTACAGGCACGACTAGTAGCGGGGTGGAGAATGAGAAAGAGGGGGGGGAAGAAGCGGGCGAGAAAAGTAGGGGTGAGAGAGAGCAAGAGAGAGACAGAACGAGTACAGAAGGAGAGAGAAAGAAAATGAAAGAGAGACAGACAAACAAACACACAGGCAAAGCAGAGGGAGAGTAGAGAGAGTGGGAAAGAGTATGAAAGAAGAGAGAGACACAAAAAGCGAGAAAAAGACGGATCGACGTGTAATCCCTACCGTAATGCGATTCTTTATAAACGATTCATGATCGATAGCGCCGATCGTGGGCTCCACTGAACAGGGCAACCGAAGGGAGTGTACATGGGTGTATAAAGGCGAAGCTAGCACATAATCACATGCAAATGAGGCGATGTTTGGGCGACGTGGGGGTTTTATTTCCAGGTTATGTCATCACGCGGGCTTCAAGATAAATATTGACTGACAAAATAATAAGCCTGGTACCGAAGCCACGCGTACTTTTCCCTTCACCGTGGCGGCCACTCAATACTCATCCTCGAATCTAATGCGCATGGGCCGTCAACAAACATTTTCGCGCAATTATCGCCAATGTGACGTACAGGTGGCAAAAATGTGCAGCGAACCTCACCCCCCACCCATGCACCACCGAAGACACTCGGTACGACTGTAACACGATGAGAGCCTTAATGGATATATTGGTTCCTTCTCTACAAACACCTCTCTTTTTCACACGAGCGTTTTCTCTTCACTTTCTTGTGAATTTGCTTTCCCTTTTTTCTGTTTCTCCGTCTTTATTCTGCAAATCTTCCTCCCGCACCATCATCTCTGTACCATCTTATGCCCCTTTCTTTCCCATCCTGCCTTGTCTCTGCGCCACTGTGTCTTTCTTCTCTCTCTCTCTCTCTCTCTCTCTCTCTCTCTTTCTTTATATCTCTATCCTTGCTTCTCTCTATACGACTCTGTCTCTCCTCCTTCTTTATATCTCTCTTCTCGTGTCTTTCTATGCTTTTACCTCCCCATCTCTTTCTATCTCTCTATCTCTAACACACTCTTTTTCTACCTTTCTCTTTGTGTGTCTGTCTCTCTCTCACCCCTCCCTCCCCCCCTCTCTCTCTCTCTGTCTTTCTCTCTCTCCCTATGTCTCTCTTCTATCCTCCCAGCAACAGCACATCTGAATGAAATGAAGTTGGACAAGCCCAACATAATGTGATAAATGTCTGTTACAGTGATTCGCGTATAAACAGGTGACTTTCCCACTGTTCTCACTGCCTGCAAAGCATATACCAAAAACCTAAACCAACAGTAGGCAACGTAGCTGTGAGGGCACGATGGCTGTATTGTGCGAGCAGTGTGGATGTGCCTTATAATTCGCTTCTGTGCTTCGTGCAATGAAGACGTTACCAAATGGCACGAAAATGACCCCATCTTGCCCTTTACTAATCGATAACAACCAGATTGGCGTCTTAAAGAAAATACAGTCCGCAGCAGATGTAATTGTGTTCGACGCCCAATATCCCCCTTGGGAAAATCTCTGTATAACACCATTGTCAGTATATTTTGATGCATTTTTGGACCAGTTTCCGTTAAATGATTGTAACTTCTAATGGCATGATGCTTTTAATCAGCGCTATACGATGTGCCAAAGCTATGTATACATTAAAAAGAGATATATACATAAAGTTTGTGCAATATGTGGGCAACAAAAAACGACAGAATATAAGGGGATTGAAATCGGAAATTGTATCTGCCAGCACATCATGAGCACACGTAACTAGTTTATGGAGATAAGTAAGGTATCATACTTTTTTTCAACATTTTTTGGTTTTCCCTGAATAGTACATACGAGCCAAAGCCAAAATATAAGGCAAACGATTCAGCGGAGAGTGGGGTTACTACTGACCCGTTATCTTCGGAAGATGTGGAGTTAGCCGATATATTCAGTCAGCGATATATAGATACTGAATTCAGATGTGTACCCAGGTGTTAGATGTCGCGTCGTTTGACAGAAGGATAGGTGTATCAAAGACGAACTGCGATATATCATTTCACTATACATACACACGGATACGTAAATGCAAACACACACACACATAGTTGCTCTCTATCTATTTTTGTCCCTCTCCCTCACTCCAAAGTCTCTTACCTCTGTTTTTTTTCTTTCTGTCGTTTTCTTTTCAACTCTGTAATCCCTTTTTTCGACAAGATATAACAGGTAGAGAATTGGTTTGATAGGTACCACGAATTGTATACGGTTCAGAACGTCGACCTATGTTTAGATTTCGGTACAAGGGAATCTACTGCATTTAACCCACACTGTGTTTTTACCTGATCTAAGAGAAAAAAAAACATGAAAGTAAAAGAAATCAAATCAGAGTGAACATGAACATGCACATTTTATATTGGTCAACATATATATCAGAATGTATATGTAACTTTTGAAGATTATATGTAATCAGATTTGTTTTCAAATACCACTGTCGATAAAGACCACCTGTCCGTAAAGACTACTCAGTGTAAATCCTTCCAAAGCGGTTTGTATTCAAATGCACCTGTCTATACAGAACACGTGTCGGTTAAGTTGACCTTTGCTACTTTCCCTGGATAGTATCTTGAAACAGGTTTAATATGTAAAGTGAAATACAGATAGATAAATGATGGCCCGACGGCCCGGCATAACTATACAGAAATAGAGAAAGAGAGTGGGGGAGAGAATAAGTGGAAAGTGACAATAGCGACGCCAAGAAGAGATACCTATATTCAGCTGACATTGGCTAGAAGCATGCTGGATGTATTTTGATTATTATGAAACGTGGTACGTGACTGTGGAAATGAGTACCCCTTGTGTGCTTATTAAGAACCGTCTTAATGCTCACGGGCTCGTCAGCTTTCTGCCTGCAAATGCACTTATAATGAAGAGCACCTAGGATATTGATACCGCGCTCTTTCTCTTTAGTATTGCCTATTTAAAGGAAAGTGGTAGATTTCCCGCTGAAGGAGATCCACTGTATGCTGATCGCATGCTTTTCAGTCCTCAAACGTTATAATATTTAATCCTTCATGTGTTGCTTATGATCATAACTAGACACCTACGATATTGATACCGCACTCTTTCTCTTTAGTATTGCCTATTTAAAGGAAAATGGTAGATTTCCCGCTGAAAGAGATCCACTGTATGCTGATTGCATGCTTTTCAGTCCTCAAACGTTATAATATTTAATCCTTCATGTGTTGCTTATGATCATAACTAGACACCTACGATATTGATACCGCACTCTTTCTCTTTAGTATTGCCTATTTAAAGGAAAGTGGTAGATTTCCCGCTGAAAGAGATCCACTGTATGCTGATCGCATGCTTTTCAGTCCTTAAACGTTATAATATCTAATCCTTTATGTGTTGCTTATGATCATAACTAGACAGGTTTTCGTCATTACTCCCGACATTTCTATTAATCGCAGGAAACAATGTGTCTGATACGTTCGAGTGTTTCAGCTAATGAGTTGTCACTTTCGTTTGTCATAATCACGATTTGCCCCCCCCCCCCCTCTTTCTGTCCCTCTTTGTAAAATTTACTACTATAGAATACACTGTTACTATTCAAATTCTCTTACATAGAAATTTCTAATATTACCTACCATGTCTGTAGTGTAGGTTTAATTTCCCTCAAATTGTCACTGATATGCAGACTGATATGATATTTCACTATTAATGAAAGAAACTTGGAAAAATATGAGTTATTTTAGTGATATATTGAATTACATTGAAGGCTTTTCCTCGAATTCCTGCATGAGAAGCATATCCATGTTCAAATTGTAATCAGAAATTTCCCTGGGCATGGTTCTCTCCGTTTTTTTTTATATTTATGATTGTTACCTTGCATCCGAAATGTCATTATCAAAATTATCAAAACGTCATCCATTTGCAAAACCAATATTCATTTGCCTAAAAAAAAGAAGCTTTACCCATTAACCAAGCTTGGTCTATATAGATTAATCCGGAAGGGGGTATAAATAGTTATATGGTATGCAATATGAGGAGAATATAGCCTAAGTCAATCTAGTACATTTAAACTGAATATATTATTGGAGTTTTTTTCGTTCTTCCCGAATATTTTTTGGCCACGTTTTGTTTTATAAAAAACATACAACTTGTGCTTCTACTACCAATACAAGTCGTCAAAACATGTCGCTTTGATGAATTACACTTGCCACATTGGTTGTGGGACGCTCCACCAAAGAAAATGTGCAAGTTTAGTACACAGTGGCTGGTTCGACTCATACATATCAAAAAGTCACTTTAACACCCTACATATTCAAATCATCCCTTTAACGTCTTACGAATTCAGAGTGCTCCAACGTAGTATAGCTTCCTGACTGGGGTGTCACGTCTTTGAAAGAGCGATCCCTTTACCGCTTCCGGCAACAGGTCCTGTATTTGCCAATACTTCAGAGCTAAATGCAAAGGGGTAATTTTACCCCATTTGTGCCTGTATAGTAGGCTAACCGGCAGAAAATGCCCCACTTGTAGGATCAGGATCGGGTGTTCATTAAATATTCAAATCGACTAGATTGACTTAGGCTATATTCTCCTCATATTGCATGCCATATGACTATTTGTACCCCCTTCCGGATTAATCTATATAGGCCAAGCTTGGCTAATGGGTATATCTTCTTTTTTCTTTAGTAAAATGAATATTGGTTTTGCAAGTGGATTCATAAAATGTGTGCTAGAAAAACACTTAAGTTGCCAGTATCTCGGCCATATTTCTCCTCCTGCAAGTTTGTGTATCATATATGTAGCTGGGTTTTTTTTGTCTTGGGGTATTTGTGCTCCCGTGGGTTTATGACCGTCTACAGCACAGTTGTGTTTGTTTGTGTGTATGTCATGACCTAGTATTTCTTCATTTTCTTTATGAAAGCTTCCCATCTTATCTTGTCAGATGTAATGATTTAATCTCCCATTAAACAATGACACTAATTAACAATACCTAATCTTGGCAATTCGGGCTATCTGATAAAAAGTTTCCTTTCCTGCAATGTCCTGCCAATACCTCCAAAGAATATTTTTTTATTCATTCATGCTTTCGGTGTTAAAACTTTACATCATTGAAATGTAGATAATGTTTGACACGTCAGCGATACTCATGACTAAAACTTGAGTCATTTGGAGATGTATTTTCAGCAATCAAAATATTTTATCATTCAACATGAGTCAAGGCTTGTAAATAATTTGTGAGCAGACGTAACGGAAATAAGAGAAATATGAAGATATATTCAGGGACAGATTAAGCAACAGAGAGATAGGGAGAAAGACGAAGCTATAAATAGATAGAGCTGTTTACAGCTAGGTGTCTAAATACAAAGTTAGATGGCCTCCGAGCAGGATAAAAATAATTGCGTTATTTTGAATGAAGCATGTAGGTTGTGCGTAATTTTATCAAATAAGTGCGTGCCAAGCGGTTGAATGTTGTAATTTGCAGACAGAATGGAAAATGTGCGATCGATGAAGGGCTTCACGGAGAAGTGATCGATCGAACGAAATATAAGTGTCCAGGCCAACAGGAGGGGGAGATGGTTGAATATCAAATCTTAGGATGAGGCACCTCTGAAGGATATAACCGATCTATCAAACGAAAAGCGGGTTTTCCCTTGAGAATTATTTTGTTTTTAAGAATGAATGTTTGTTGTGGTATTGCCATGGCTTTGAACAAAATCTGTTTTGTTTGCATTGTTTCTTTTTGGTTTGGAAAGTGTGAATAATCTATCATTAACATGATGAACCGGTTTTCTTGATATAAACATAGGTCAAAACAATATTTTTATTCATTGAAAATAATATCATCGATCAAATTAAGCCAAATGTAATGGTGTTACTTTTTAAGATATTCGTTCTTTAGTGAGGTATCAATTTCTTGCCATTATAACTTATGTTATTTTGTGCAAGAATTGTGCATCATGTACCCTAATGCATACGATAAGTGTATGGGATTAGATTCATGAATACTTCTATGCTAAGGTACCTTATTTGTTAATAGGGCGCTTGTACTTTATATGTAGATGTACGTAATGAGTGTCCAATCTCCCAGGGTGAGAATAGACTATTGTATTAATTAAACAAATCAAATTGTAAATCGTTTCAGACAAAAACACAGTCGATGCTCGATTTGACAGATTTTCAATTACGACATGAAAGAGGTAACAATTGTACAAATACATCCTATAACGTCGATTTCAAGTCTTTGTGATATTAGACAACCATCGTAGACATGTATGTGAACGTTCTATAGGTGCAGAGGATTTGGTGTAATCAAGCCCAACTAGGCGGATAAAACCCCACTGGGTATTTATCCTGTTCTATCCGCCTTTGGCGTTGTCAGTGGTTTGAATATAACATGTCACTACCACACGTCACCTGAGGGTGGATTTGTTGCTACCGAATCGCGGCATCGATTGGCTGAGCTCAAAAGGTGGGATGTTGCGCGCGAGTACGAAACCATAAACATGATAAATGGCGACAGCGAAATAATGTGTATTCTGTAGTTACACATCCTCATCCATTTCCTACAATAGCCAGTAGGTGCTGAGTAGGATTTTTGGTATAGGATAAAGTTTCGAGGGGAATCGACATTATAGTACCGTTTCAGGCTTTAGAGGCGGCATCCAAGCCTTGTAGTTTGTTGAGGAAGGTGGCGGGCGTTGTTGCACGTATTTGAGACTACTTCTCCATTAGTATCGATTTATATTTATAAAGAAAATTCATGTAAATAAAAAAAAATCTATGAGCAGAAAGCATGTTTGATAGTACATGATGTTCATTGCCCGCTCTATGAATCTGTATATAACAAAGACGAATTTTTATTTCCTTTGTCGACCACATTCACTCAAGAAGATCTGATATGGAAAATGGAGACAATATCATGGTATAAAATGTATTTGTTATAATTGTTTTCCCTTTCTCCTTTTCACTCTTTTTTTCCTCTCTCTGTCTCTCTCTCTCTCTCTCTCTCTCTCTCTCTTATAATCTCTTTTTCCCCTTTCATACTTTCTACCTCAATAATCTCCTCGGTAAGTTACATTTTCTCACCATATGTACAACGATTCTCTCTGAACGCACACTCCCCTCGTCAAAACGTCCCTCACTCTATTTGTATTCATCTACCACTATCCTATAGCGCGAACACAACCTCAACATGAGCATATCTCTCTCGTTATTTTCTGCATCTCCCCCTAACCTACATCCCCGATCATTCTCTCGGAGCAAATTACTTGTTGCCTTCAACACACTGTATCATCCCGCCCATGTCACGGTCTGCAAATCCTGGCGCGCTTCATCAGGGCAAGAGGCACCCAAACGGAGTCGCTGGCTGATCAAGCGATGTTCGGCTGGCGTCAAGGGCAAAATAATGATAGCCACTTTATCCATTTTCGCTCTCATATCTGGAGATAGAGACGTCTGATCACCGTCATAACTTTGATGAGACTGCCGCGTGACTCCAACGAAGTCTGACATTTGAAGCGTGTGTGCTGGCCTGTTAGTCCTGCTCTCAAGAACAATTTATTAAAGAGTCTTTTGCTTTGTGTTTAACCCTTTGTGTGTTATTGATGTACTTTCATGCACAGAAATGCTTAATAATCATATACATGAATCCATAGAATAGTGTTTCTTTGGCAATCAAAGGGTTATACTTGTTTACTTTCTTTAGGCAATACGCTCACCGTCTAAATAAGAAGAGGCTTATAAATTGCCTATTGTCCGTGGTTTGCGTCATTGCTTACCGATGGAGTTGCGGATCAGGAATTCGTGATATCAATTACGATTCTTATATATTCCAAACTTCCATATGATACGTATGATTGTTACCAAGCTGTCGCTTTGAATTTTCGACTTGTACTGAAATCAACTCAACATCGGGCTTTCCTTTTTTATTCCACCATCAACAGTTATAATCCAGTATGAAGTATGTGTACTTTACTCTAACCCTCTCCCCTCCATCTATTTCTTTTCTTTCTCATTCGCTCCCTGGGCATCTTTTTTAGAGCTCTTTCGAAGCAATAACCCAACAGTCATTTGAAAAACCACCACATGGTATAAGGTACAACTCATCGTCGATATGAAGTTAGTTTAGTAAGATACAGATTAGTTCGTACAGCTTCGTACCCGTGTGCATGTGGATCTGTTTTCTACACCTTCATTAGGACTAATTCTTCTCCAGAGACAGATCACTTATCTCGCATTTTCCTCTTCGCACTGGGTAATTGGCTCCAAGAAATGGGGCTCGTTAACCTATACAAGAGAAACACTTTGAGAATCGCAATAAGACTGGCACCGATGTTTAACCCTCTTATTCCCATAGGCAAACGTCTCCTTTACAGGTGCCATGGGACTCTCAATAAATGGTACTAAGATGGTTAACATTGTGCCACACTCAACTCAAACCCCTGGTGTAATTTGGTGATTATTTTCTAAACAAAGATAGGATAACAATCTCTTCTTCCTAATCTATTACATTAAACGAATAAAAAAATATATTTTTATTAAGTTAATTGTTAGTATATTCACGGAGGTGTAAGAAATGGAGACAGAACGAAGAGTTATGTATTCCTTTATATTAATACGATTCTGTGAATTTCAAATCATATTGTTGCTTTGTTTTTTATATAAATGGAGAAAACTGTAGAAAACATTTCAGAGCAAATGCCTCCACATTGACCTATCATATTTCCTTACAGATATCTTGTCAGTCGTTTATTGAGTGTTTCACCTTCGATGGAAGCAAACCTCAATTTCGTGTCCGGAGGTGTCCGAAAGGGTGACGAACCAAATTCATTTTATTCGCTCACCCCGAACTAATTCGCAGCTTGTGTATCAAGATCAGCTGTGAACTCTTAGCGGAGACTGGATGGTTGACATTCTTCTCAAATCAGATTTTCTTTTGTTATCCATAGGAAGGAACTGGCTATTGTAAAAATACAGCGTATTGTTTAAAACACCTGAATGTCTTGAATTATTATGAGACGGCGGTCATGATAGATCAATGGAAGTCTATCCGAGCACAGTCCATCAAATTATTGGTCCATGGTATATCAAACACTGCCGGAGTGTCATAGCAAAGAGGAAGTACCGATTCTTTTCTCGATAGTGCCCAAAATTATGGACAAACGTTATCAAATCCGTGCTTTAAATGTATTCACAATTTCTCCCCTAACCGTGTATTTACGCGTACTTACATTCACTTGTATTTTGCCACTCAATTTCAATGAGTGGAACGCACCCTGCATTTATTAGTTGTTGTTACTCGACAAACCTTGGACAAGCTTTGGTGTCACCATTAGTAAAGTCTTGATTGAACGGTGTGAATTAGATTTGCATATATAACGAAAATGGTCTCCTCGGGTTCAAACTTTGGCTTGACTTTATTTAGATTGCCATTTCTCCTCGGCTGCGGCTGTGACTGTGAATGGCAGCTGCCCTTGACAATATGATGTGTACGCGATTGCGTCACGTCCACTTGCATGTTACAATTGGACAAGCAGATTCTACGTCACAGTAACGGTTTTGGCTTGGCAATCTTAAACTCTCTATTATCTCGGGAAGGGAGAAACATCCTCCGCTGTCTCCAACACACCTGTACGAGAAGTAATAAAACAGAGCTCGGAGGACAGTTCATAGGGGTCAGCGAAATATAGGGCAGAAAGAAGATGGGCCATTTCGTTCAATTTATTGCACGTGCATCGTTTGTTATTGATCCCCCTGCGAGGATAGTCGTTCAGGGCTGATCTGATTTGGCTTGAACAATATGCAGTAACATAAGACGTTATTGGATGTCAAACACACTGCAGGGAATCTTTGGTCGCTGTTTACTAGCTCAAGTGGGGGTGCTGTGTAGACTCATAAGGCCACTTCTGGCCCCGTGGTGGGTGGAATGGTTACAGGTCGATATTCCGAAGATTCGTTTATTCCGAAGGTCTGTTATTCCGAAGGTTCATAATCCCAAAACATGTTAATTGCCTATACTTCGATGTTCGTTAGTCCGAAAACGAAAAAGGGTTCGTTAATCCGAGCTTTTGTCGCGTAACGGTCGGAATAACGAACCTTCGGAATAAAGAGTGCTTCCCGGTGGGATGATACAGCCATCGTTCTTACAATATCCCAAGATTTCTGATGTTTTTACGCTATAAACGCTTCAAGGTCATGAAGGTTGGACACTGAAAAGGGGCAACTTCTATCAGAAACACATTTTTCCAAATAATGTGCACAGTACATTGTACATGGAGCTTGGCAGCAAGTATACGTTGTAATGTGATACATGTCTGTTTACAACGTAATGTAATCGATATGGTATGTGGGATAACATGATAGGGGCATCACACATTCATAACAAGCATCAGTTAATACGTTTCATACATCCATGTTTCATGTAATGCGAGTTGATGAAGATATTTCATTTGGGAAAGTAAATGCAACATCACTTCTTCAATACCCGGAAGTGTATGCTATCAAAAGGTCGTGACCTTCCGATCTCGACGTGCATCCTACCCAAAATGTGATGCTTTATGTACAGCGACGCTTGTCAATATTACAATGTCGTACGAAAAATCCCGTCAAATTTACACCACATGCCCTTTCATTTGAGTACAGCGTCGGTTTGCAACGCAAGGCAGTGTCCTCCCAATAACTTTATGTTCATCTTATTTCACGACCCGTCATAAACCAAATAGAAGCAAGTTGAAACTGATTGAGGAGGGCTTCGCCCAGCAATGGTTGAACAATGCCTGATGATGATGATGATGATGATGATGATGGTGGTGGTGTTGATGGTGATAATTATGATGATGATGATGATGATGATGATGATGATAATAATGATCATGATGATGATGATGATGAAGATGATGATGATTATGATGATAATGATGATGATGATGAAGATGATGATGATAATGATGATGATGATGATAATGATGATGATGATGATGATGATGATGATGATGATGATGATGAAGCAGCAAACCTTAGACTTCTTCTATTTTGGTTATTCTTACATTGCTCATGGCATCCAAACTAAAGAAAACGACGTGACGCGTTTGTAACCTTAAGAGAATGGTTCCTGGGTCATGACTATTGTAACCTCCTATTGAATTAGTTCAGAGGAAATGTTGACATTTCTGATGGCAGTAGAAGGCAACATTGTGTTATTAATCTCGCCACATAACTCCAGGGTAGAAATAGATCCATCGGAGGCGAAAGCAGAAATAATAATTTCCCAATCCTCGTTCTGCTTTTCTTTCCAAGGTCTCCGAATTCCTACTCATGACTCGCACGCAGGTTGTTACCCCTGAACCGATTTACATTTTATTACATTTAGCCCTTGGGTATTTGATATGGATTTCGCCTCGCTTAGATTCAGGAAATGGATGTGTTAATACGCGCTTCCTGAGTGTAGAACGAAATGTGTCCTCCCAAAAATTATAAATATTTTCAGGGGATATATGTTCGACAGGAAAATCCGTCTTGATTTTGTTTCATTTCACTTTGTTTTCTTCCTTGTGTTATATATATTTTGGTACTCTTAGATAGAAAATTATGCCACTTTTATTATTCATCTCACTTTTATATCGGTTTTGTATATTACAAACATCTAATAATGTCATCGTCTTAGTTTGTTTTATCCATTATGTTTATTCACCCTCTCCTCAACACTCTCCCCCACCCCACTCCCGTTCAACACTGCTATTAATCACAATGCCCATCGCAGAGTGTTGATTGTCAATTGTATGTCAGAAGCGGGGAATAGCAAGCATCCAACCTCCTTTTGAAATACCTCTGATGATGAAGTCTTTGGGAGAGCAGAATATCAGTAATGTTTGGATAGCTTTCACTGTCCATGATTCTCCGCGGGCTCTATGGAGTATCAAATACTGGCATGTGGGCACATCTCTAGTCGTCTCTGAAGCACTCAATGTCATGGTCACGTGTCCCGCGTGGCGAAAGGCCCATTACTTCAATTGAAGTAGTCGCCGCGATCTTGATACCGCCACAGTGCCTTGAGATTGTCATAAAGTTACCCTGTCGGACTTGGAACGGTAAATTATGCATACCTGGGGTATTATCTTACGGCATTCCTGCGACAGTTCTTGGCATCACGTGACTACAAGGCTTTAAATCTCTATGAGCCATGGACCCATTTTTTGCAGGGGCGATATATGCAAATTCTATTCAGCAGAGTTGTGTCTGTCTCGCAAGGAGTTAAAAGAATATCCCTCCCCCAATCAATATTCCAGTTTTGTAATTTGTATAATGCTTTCTGTTGGCAGCTTCTAGCTCTTAGTAGTTTGCCGTCGTGGATCACGAGTAGCCTTGAGGCTCACGGTAGTGCTGAATTTGTATTCATGTTCCCGAAGCATGCCTTGATTTCTTGGAGGACAGCAACGTTACCTCGATTACACGAGCTCCTCATCTTGATCTCTGTAGTTGTGTTTGGGTCGTCGTGGGACTCCACGACAGTATCCTATACTACTCATCCTATCTCAATCTATATACATACGTATATCTTCTAAAACACCTACCTGCCTACGGCATTATTCTGCGTCATGTGTTCACCGGACAGAGTTGACTATTGGGACATTCATACTGCGGATCAAAAACGTCTCGATAGTCATCGTGGTAGTAATCTTTGCATTTGCAATTGGCAAACTTCTTCTATACAGAGTCCCAATAGGTAAGCATGCAGACAGTCCGCTGTGGGTATATCATTTAACGATCCTGAGGCGAGCCCCTGGATTCCTGTCTGCTATAGAGCATTGTAAGATACGACAGGACATTACTTCAATTCACCAAACCACAAATCACTGTCTAACAACGAATAATCGTTTGTGGGGACGAAGGTTTTCCATACGGACATGACGGATAGCCAGCAGCGACACTAGAATTCTTCTTATTGCTGCATCAGGTTTGATGAAAACTGCACTTAGGTGCGATACTATCATTTAGATTGTCACTCGCAGAGGGGACTTTGCTCTGATAACCAAGACCATGAACCAAACTTAAGCGATTCCATTGTTGCTTTAGTCTACATAGAGAGCAACATTATCTGCCGAATAATGGAAAACCATTCATTCGGGGCTTCGAAGCAGATTAATCACAATCAAATCATGAGGGCATAACATAACATTGTTGAGTAAGATTACCTTTCAGTGGATTCGATAATCTTTTTAATGCATTTTTCTTTTTTGGTATTCCTTGTTGTAGTTCAATTCAGGATACTGAAGTCGGGTTATGGTGCATGATTTCCTGTAATGGATTACTCATACATTGTACCCAAAAATGTTATTTCAATGAAGTTTGAAATCACACGATGTGGGTATTTAACTAAATTCTCCTCGAGAGGGTTCATTAATCATAACAAGCAAATGATACGTATGACGTCAACTTCTGCGACAGATAAACTGTTGCTATGTTGACTCTGTGTGGACTCCTGGTGAAAGACTGCACCGATAGCACTGGAAGGGAAAAAGACACATTTATATAAATTTATATAATGCTTGATTCACTTCTATCACGTAGCGAAACGGATCGGTACCTGGATTTTGTCATTGCTGTCTAAATGAAAGAGCTAAAATTAAAAACGTCTGAACAAGTTCAAAAGGTGGCACATATCAGGTCGTATTTCATGGATCATTTTGGGTTATATTGAACAGGCAGACAAATCTTTTAATATGCGTATGGTAGTTGCGGAATGTTGGTTGGCTGATGGACGTACGTCTCTCCAGGACTTTCCCCCTCAGCGCTGTGCTGAATGATGTATCACCATCATAACTCAAATACTTCTATCCCATCTCTACATTTTTAACATAAAATACTTTGGATATATTGCGTGCTCAGCGTTGATCAGGCCAAGCTTATTTCTGAAATGTTGAGCGATCGACGTAACGCCCCACCATGTCTTTCTCTCTATCCATGCCAAATTACATTTTCTAGTTGGGTTCATACTCTGTCAGTCATCACCAAATATGTTGCAATCATGTCAAAGCCATGTAGTGCAACAACTTATTCACTGCGATCTCAAGAACACTATCAATCATACAAAATCTTTATTTTCCAAATTAGCTTTCTTTTGAGATTGTTCAATGAATATGAAAAGGGAAAGTTATAGAAACATTTCTGTCTCGTTCAAAGGTAGGGAAGCACATATCAAAGGTCATGAAAAAGGACATGGATAAACAGTATACAGTCTTACAGACAAAGCTTCGTGAACCTTTTCTGGAAAAGTGAGGAAAAAATCTAGTTTAAAACACCCTGTTTCGCAACGTATGTTTATATTATATCGGACTGCCCATGTCAGTGCGCAATAGGTCGGCCAGTGGACTTTACTCGCATAAACACATGCAATGCGGTGCGGACAGCGGTCTCCGATCCCCAGGCTTCAAAAACCTCCTCGAAATCCAGCGATCCCTATAATTCAACTTTAAATCATTTCCCAGTTCTAATGTTGCGAGGGAAGTTCTTTTACAGTATTTTCGTCCATATTTCGTGGTACGGGTACCTTCCCTTTAATGGAAAAGGCCATAAGAAATCTATTCACATCTAACATAGATCATCTATTCAGTTATCTTTAACATTGTATATTAGGGAATGATCGTGCTGTAATGACGTATGCATATATATCTGTGATAGCTTGTCATCAATCTTATCTATTCTCTCGGTTGGATGAATTACCTCCCACTCCCACCCCCCCCCCCCCCTCTCTCTCTCTCTCTCTCTCTCTCTCTCTCTGGATAAACCTTTTGTGGTCCCCCTTTTTTGCTTTCCCTGATCTCGCTCTTCTTCCGTCACTGTTGATCGCAATTTTTGTTCTTGCTTCCTCTCTCTTTTCTCTCATCCCCATCCCCCTCTCCCTCTCCAAATCTTTATCTTTGCTCTCTCCCTCACTTTCTATCTCTCTCTCTCTCTCTCTCTCTCTCTCTCTCTCTTCTCTCCCTCAATCCATCTACCCAAGACATTTTTTACCCTCCTTTCTGCTCCCCTTCCAGCGTCTCTCTTTTCTTTAGCAATTTCAGTGTCAAGTGGCAATTTATTGGTGATAGAATATCATCGCTTCGGGCTTACATACCTCTACCGTTAAACCTCAGTTTGTTCTCGCAGTGAACCATGGGTGTGGAATAGTGCGATAATTTCGTTTGACTCTGTCGACCTTTTCTTTTAAAGAGTGACGCGTATCTTTCTGGAAGAGTGCCACTCTAGTACATACTCACCCAGTTCACCCGCGTTACGATATCATCAGGTTCAGAATTAGCATGTTCGCCCTCTTTCTCTTTTTTTCATTCTCCCGTAGAATTTCACGTTCCTTCTCACGAAAGATATACTAAAGAAGTGTTCAATTCAAGAAATCTGTATATTGCTACACAGCGAAGAGCAGGCTCGTTCAATGTGAGGACACGATCGGCCGAATATCCTAGATGTTTCAAAAAATACTCACCAATCTGTCTACAGACACGACAGACGAAAATAAATATGGAAATTAATACCTAAGTACATAAATCAAAGAGTGAATAAGATGAATACGCTGCCAAGAATCGTGATTTGTTAGATGATATGAATGAAGTAGATTGTCTTTTATATCAGATAACACTTTGATTCATCGTGATTTGGGAGAACATTTCAGTTCGTGCCGAAATACAGAAGGGAATGTCAAGGGGAAAATGTCAGCGCATTACGACTACGTCAGCCCTGGTCAACTTTTCCACCAGATATTGGTTTAACCAATCAATTCGTTTGTGCTTATTTCCGAAGGGAAGCCGAGGCCAGGAGCGTCTTATTTCTCTCCAGTTGATGGGAGGAGACAGTCCAAGTAAAGGAGTATTATTTCCCAAGACACAATCACTGTGCACCTTCGCAAGGCGCTCTCGCGATGCTGTGTCTCTCTGTTTGTATTATCTGCAAATAGTTCTGCATGGGTCTTGGAATGAGGATAGCGGAGTGACGAGGGGAAGAGGGGAGGAGAGGAGGAGGAGAGGGAGGAAAGGAGGGGAGGAGGAGAGGGAGGGAAGAGGGAAGGAGAGCCGGGTGAGGAAGGGAGGAGGAGGTGAGGAGGAAAGTGGGATGAGGAGGGGAAGAGGAGAGGAGACGAGAGGAAAGGAGCAGAGGAGGGAAGGAGGGGAGGAGAAGAGGGAGGGAAGAGGGAAGCAGAGCCGGATGAGGTGGGGAGGAGGGAGGAGGGGGAAGGAGGGGGACGAGGAGGGGGGAGAATATTTCCTTAACTCTTTATGTACGAAATGTGATAACACACAATCCCCATCGAGCTACATCTCAAAGGATTGATTTTATGACACCTGGAAATCAACGGCATGATATGGCAGTGAGGATAAATACATTCCCTCATTCAAAATGCCCCATCGCTTGTAATCATAGACACCCCTTCCTCCTACCCCCCCCCCCCCCCTCCCCCACTCCCACGCTTCCACCAAGGGGAAATTGTCGTGTCATGCCCCGGTAAATAGGAGGTGGGGTGGATGGGTTTGCGTAGCTGTCGGGAAGGTTGGCCGGCTATTTGTCAAGCATATCACGTGGTCTGGAACATAGTTTGTAGAACAAAGACACGCGGTAGGTGGGTAGGTACGGGCAAACCTCCGTCCATTCCTTAGAATGCAAGATGCGTTTTAGGGGGGACGGTGATCTCAGGAAAGAATGCGTCTGAGCGTGTATGAGCAGACTCATTAATGGTGTTGATGTTGAGTACATATAGAACTGGTGTCAGAGGGAAAATATCTCCGTGCGAAAGACGGATATCAGAAGGGCGAGACGGTGTATATACCGATATAAATGGGTGAACACATAGGCTGGTAGCACATATAAGAGAAAGAGATTGAAACAAAAACAGAAGGAATAGATGCGATGTATAAAGGTAGAGGGAGAACACAATAAAGGACAGTGATGAAAATAGATAGCGAAAGAAGAGACATTGTCGATTTAAGGGAGGTTTGCGATGAGAATAAACAGAGAGAAAAGTTAACGAAAGGGAGAGAGGGCCATGCAAAGACAGATGGAAGGAAGGAATGCGAAGGAGAGAGAGGGGGTGACCGTCTATGTCATGTATGATATTGGTGTACTTCTTTTATGAATTTATCTTCAATGTGATAACAAATGAAAAATAGACCAATGATATAAAACATTCTTCTAGCCAAATTTTTCGCTTTTTATAGATCCCCGCCAAAAAAGCGAATGTTTTAGAACCTTTTATCACGGGCGAGAAAATACGAGGTGCCTCCGTCCCACCTAAAATCATTTAAATGCCAGTCATGCGTGTGTTCCTGTCATCAAGTACCCAGGAGCTTCACCACTTAACACATTTCCATGATCTACGTACGAACTGCCCTCAAACATCCGAATTTGACGCAAAATTCTACTGGGAATGGCGAGACCGGGTTAGAACGCTTAAGAAGTCCCATGCCCGATAGTTTCACCTTTAGACCCGCGTTTGGTAAATGTGGGTCACTGCAAGAAATGTCATGTTTTTGAATGTTCTGCTGTTGATATTCTTCATCAACTAGCTTTCACCAAAATACATATTTCAGTTACCCAAGTTATCAGATATCACGTTTGTTCTTTATCAACTGTGCTGTCATGAAAATAATTGGTTGTTGCTATTACGGGCTACATGTTATAATTTGTATTACGGTTGTAATTACTACACATACTTCTAATACTGGTAAAATAGTAGTACTTCTACAGTTTGTACTACAAATGTTATTTATATAAATCAACTACGTCTGTGATTGATATAAAACAACAACTACTACTACCATGACTACTACATATTTTACTTCTACTAGTACTATTACTACTACTACTACTACTACCACCACTACTACTACTACTACTACTACTACTACTACTACTACTACTAGTAAAATGATAGTAGTAATAATAATAATGATAATGATAATAGGAATAATAATAATAATAATAATAATAATAATAATAATGATAATGATAATAATGCTGTTGATGACGATGATAATTATGCTTCTGTAACTCCATTTCCATATAAATAGTTCCAATAGTACATTTACTTTGATTCGTCGTAGATATGTGTCATTGCTTTTATTCATGATAAGTGATCGGTCTATTGATTAGTGCCTAGTGAGTATTGAATGCCGCCAGTAAAGGACATCCTTTAAATGAATGTGTTATGATGTGCGGCAGAATTACATCAATCACAAACTCGATGACCCGGCACAAAAACCACAATGTAAGGGAGATGGGTACCAGACCGGAAAATTATGTAGCCAGACAAATGTGGAAGTTTTTTTTTTTCGAGGAATAGAGTTTACATTTATTAGACGAGAGTTCTTCCGTCAAGAGGGCCATCCAGAGTGTATCATCATGGTAGAGTAAGAGGTGGCGGAAATGTAGGAGGAGAAGAAGAAAGAGGAAATGGACAAAGTGAATAAAGGAAAGGAAAAAGGAGAATTAGATGGACGAGGAAGGTAGAAAGGAAGGAAGGGAGGTAAAGGAAAGAGAAAGGAAGAAATAATGAGGAAAGGGTGGAAAGGTGGGAAAAGAAAGGGAGAGAAAATGTACCAGAAACAAACAATAAGAAAATTAAAGAAAAACAAGACAAATTGAAGACGAACGTGACAAAGACCTTTGAAAGCACTTAATTCAAAAGGTAAACTTGTCCTTGATCCACCATACCCATTCCTTGTTAACCTTTTGTCTACCGGATGAATAAGCTTATCTATGGGAAATATATGCATTAAGTGTGAACAAAAATCACATATGGCACACAAACAGCTAACGGAAGGAGGAGGAGCGAAATGTCCCCTTGTACTGATACGAGTTCCTTATGAAATGACGCCAATAGTATTGAAGTGGGCATTACCATCCTGACAGAAGGTTAATCTCTTCAATCAAGATTGGCGTCATTAACAGCTGCAGGATTGATAGTGCAACCTTGCGCTTTAAGTGTATTAATCGAACGACCTATTATGGGGTCGCAGCGATCTGGAATAAGTATTTCAGTCCGTAGACTATTGTATTACTCTTTACCCCTACATAAATGTATGCTGTCTTTACACATCACTGCCCTACTCTGACAAAAGGAAGCAAGTGACAAATCACTTAAATCTGGGTTATTGGTATTATTAGACTGTACCCAGCATTTCCTATATACGGCAAAAATCTGGACAAGAAATGATAATCTTGCTGCGAGATGTTCAATCTAACATGATGCGGTGTTGCACTGATGCCAATGCAAGTGACAGACACATTTTGCTCATTTACAAGAAAAATCTCTTTTGTTAGTTGCTTCTTTTTGTCAGATCAGAGAGGTGTAAGGAATGGAGTCAGCACGAAGTGTAATTTATTCCGACAGCAGTCGCGTGCATTGATATCACAATGGAATATTTGACGCGTTTGGCTTTTTGATCGAGGGAGATCCGCCGCCGAACAAGCATGAAAACTGTAGGATGCATTTTGAGGAATATATATTCTGTATGCGCAGAAGATTTTAGAACCACTTCATGAACTGAAGTGCATGTGCAGTAGTATTACATGTTATTAAGATACGATTGTGTGAAGTTCAGATTGTATTGTTTCTTCGTTTTTGTGATAAAAGGAGAATACTGTAGAAAACATACCAGAGAAATGCCTCCATATCGCACATTTCCGAATCATATTTCCTTAAAAATATCTTGTAAATCGTTTATTGAATGTTTCATCTTTCATGGAAACAACCTCAATTTCGTGTGCGGAGGTGTCCGAAAAAGTAACAGATCAAATTCTTTCTACAATTTTTTCAAAATTTCCCTTCGCTCACCCCAAAACTAATTCACAGTGCGTGATGTAAAAAGCCAGCTACGAGCTCCCAGCGAAGGCTGAACGGTTGACGTACTTCTCAAAACAGATTTTCTTTTGTTATTCAGAGAAGGCACTACCTAATTAGAAATACAGCTAATTGTTTAAAACACCTGAATGTCTTGAATTTTTATGAGGCGGCGGACCTCATAGATCAAAGCAAGTCTATCCGAGCGCAGTCCATCCATGATAGGTCCATGGTTTAAATAATTGGATCACACAGGGTGGCGCATTGAGACTATACATGAAAAGGATGAGACATTTACGTGATGATGTAATTCACATCTGGTAAACTTAAAAACTGAAAAGACCATCTGTTGTGTATATGCAAGTTTTATGCGCATCTTCCAAACAATATGTTACTATTGTTAACCTCAAAGCTTGTCCGAGGTTTTCCCGACTAGCAACAACTAATATATTCGGAGTGCATGCCACCCATTGAGTCTGAATGACCTGATACAGGTGAATGAAATAAAGCATTACTACGCATTCAGGGGGGAAGTTGTGTATTCGATACGAAAATAATGTATGGACGTTTGTCACTATTCAAGTCAGAATGTGTACTTGAGTAAGACTGTTTCCATATACTTTTATTGGTATTTTAACTTTTTTTCATCAAAAGTCAAATTCTGTCCTGTGTGGAATACACAGTATTTGAAGACATCGTATTATACTTGTTTAATCATTGATATGAAAACGAGTACTGTATATTGTACACACGCGCGAACGCACTTCCAATTCATGATGCGTTCAATGTGAGTGTGTATCAAAGAAAACAAAGTACAAGTGATTCTTTTGAGATGTACATGAAAGTAAACAATATTTTTTTTCGAATCAAAGTGATCATCACACTTTGTAAATCTGATTAAATGTTCATGTCCAAAAAAAAAATATTGGTCTATGTGATTGTGTGTATTGCTAGTAAAACATGCATTCTATGGTACTTAACAGCTGAAGAAGAAGAAGAAGAAAACCCACGTCCCTGCAAGAATTGTGAACACTTTTTTTTTCTTTTGGTTACGAAAGCTGCACATGCAGCAAATCAACTTCGTTATCAGTATTACGAGCAGCTGCACAGCAGACACACAATGTACCTTCTCTTTCAACAGCAGGTTACTGAACTTCCCTTCAAATGTTAATTAAGATATGTGGTCTAGTTACATGTGACACTTTTACAAAGTCTATACCGATGCGCATTCCGATCGATCATCTTACACCTGCGCAGATTTTATAGACCGAGATTCATCTTTGATTTTATTGTAGAATATTGATCACAATTCGACGGTCATGGTGACTGTTGCAGGCAGTCCTGCGGTTACGGGGGAAGTTGTTGTGGAGCGTGTGCGGTTTTGAAACTTGATATTAGATTACAAATGGTTTCGATATGAACCACGGGAAAAGTGGAACACAATATTAGATGTCGCTCTTCAGTAGGATTTGTAGTGTAACGATTCTCGAGACACTCAGAAGAGGAAAGAGAGAGAGAGTGAGAGAGAGAGAGAGAGAGAGAAAGAAAGAAGAGAGACAGAGAGAGAAGAGAGACAGACAGACAGACAGACAGAGAGGTAAGAGAGAGAGAGATAAGAGAGAGAGAGAGAGAGAGAGAGAGAGAGAGAGAGACGTTGATATAACAAATATGTATGCTGAAATAATTTGGGCTATGTTAAAGTACTGTGGGCCAAATGTATTCACCATTATTGCGATGATAATATATACATTGGGAAGAATATGTTACAAACAATAGTGCAGCATATAGTGCGAATATATGAAAATGTTGAAGTACATGAGTATTGATTTATTACTTTGTATGCTTTCACATTATGTCGGAGGCATTTAACAATTCCCCCACCCCATCTATGTATACACTATCGCCATGTCACCCCCTCCCACACACACACACACACACACACACACACACACACACACACGCACACACACACACACGCACACACACACATACATAGACTCTTCAGTCCCCATGCTTATTATCTCCTTCCACACTTTTCTTCCCCCCACCACCCAACACACACGCACATACACTCACACTTCACTCCCCCTCCCCTCTCTCATACACACCCATACTCCACCCCACCCGGGTCTCCCTGCCCCATCAGATTCCATTCATCCCGCTAACCAGCGATGACATTGTCCGAGGCGCCCCGATGTGCCCGAGGTGTAAGCTAACAATCCCGCGCGCAAAGCTTGTTTGCCGCGCGCCACACATTCCGTCGCGATATGATCTCATTTTTTGCTCATTGGCCTGCGATTATGGGGCCAAATCCTTGCCTCCTTTTAACGTGCCTGACTACCGACATCTCACCCGGCCACCAGATTCGATTAAAGAAGAGCCGATAGACGCGGTGTTTTATGACGGAGGGATGGTGGGTCACTAATAGCGACCATCTGCCCTGATTCTTGCTTGCGCCTAGTCTAGGTTTTAGACGTATTTTTATCAGCCCGAATTCATAATTATTCACAGCGCGCGACGAAACCCAGCGCAACGATATCGAGTGATCGCGCGATCGCCGATAATTGCCAGCCCGGAGAAAATAATTTTCTCCGGGCTGGCATTTCTCGGCGATTTCGTCGCGCGCTGTGTATACGAATTCGGGCTGATAAAATGCGTCTAGAACCTAGACTAGCCTGCACCCCATGCCGTTGTACTGCAAGGCTGCTTGATAGGAGTGACGTAATGGACAAACTATTGCTGGTGCTGGTTATATGGTTGCCATGGTAGGGTCTCCATGTGATGGACATAACTGTGGGGATGTTTTACTGATGGTGTTGACATAATCAGGCCTAAGCCGTTCTCTTAATCGGAGATCAAACATAATAAATTTCACTGCCGGTCCGTCATAAATATGATTTTACGATGAACAGAGTTTACAAAATAATTTATCTTGATTATTTTAGCCGCCGCGGCCATTAACAGTTTATTTGTATTAAATGCCGCACAGTTCAGAAATCAAATTGGACGAAGAACTTATCGCATGTTTGTTGCGATCAGTGATGTGTATGATGGTGTTAAGAGATTACTGTAAAAGTAAATGCCACCGACACCGTTTCTTTTCAGCGATTTGTTCCGAAATTAAAAAGGAAAATGTTTTAGCTACGTGCATTAACATGTAAAGAATAGAATGAATGGTATTATTAGAGCGATTATGCAAGAGTAAGCATAGCAAAATAAATATAAAGAAATATGTATGAAGAAGAGGCTGTGAAATTGTAGGTGTCCAGTGAATACATTTTCTAACTTTCTTTAACAATCAAGTATTATGAAAGTGCGAAATTAGCAAGTGTATGCACATGATGTATATCCTCAACAATCCCATTCAAGGCAGAAACCTTGCATCGTTATTTTATCGAGTGTGTCACCAAAATTGTTTGACTCTACAATGTTAATGAGTAGAGCAGTTGTGTGATCGATGCATTTGTGCAAATTTGACGCACAAACCACAGGGCAGCCATTGGATTGCCGACCAAAGCGTTAAGGTGTTACGTATGTCAAAAGTTTGTGATAGATTGCAAATGTATACAGGGCCCCCTTGCCTCTATGTTACCGGAAGGTCAATCTTCATAAAGCCACAAGGTCAAACACCTTGTAGTTTGTTATTTTGTCGAAATCCTTGCGCAGTTGTTATTTAACTATTACGCGGCGTGTCACAAGCTACGCGGAATCGCTGAATTATGGATGAGGATCGAGACAGGAGAAAGACCTGGTTTACCCTCGGCTTGGGACATGTTGAAGGGGGAAAACACTGTCATCCCTCCTCCTGGCCCCAATAACAGTATGCATACGTAACGAGTTTGTCACATTCACAATGAATTATAAATGGCTTGAAACGCTGGGACCAATTTGCTCGGCTCAGTAAGTTAAACTACAAGCCCGCCCGATGTAACAAGTTAACGTCGGTAAGTTGATTACATGTAAACGTCGTTTATTATGGATGAAGCTTGGAGAATGCAAAATTGATGGGAGAGAAAGGGGGAAAAAAAATAAGAAGCAATGACTGTGTTGTGGCTTGACTCTAACAAGTCAAGTGTCTGCACAGAGAAAGCGATAGGAATATGGTATTTCATTATACAAATTCTCAACCTACTATTTTGTTCTACCATGTGACCATATCGTTGGGAAGATGAGTAATGTGAAATCGTATTCGTAATCATCTTAGAATGAATGGGAATAATATCATGATTAGCTATCAAAAGTTATGTAACGACATATTTAACGGATTTCCCCTTGATCAGAATGGAAAATGAAATATAGTGAATCGATGGGCAGCGTGTTTATTATGTCATTTTTAGTAATGAGCACGATGAAACTTGATCGCTTCTTACAGACTGTTCAAACATTTGGAGAGGGACTGTGAGAAAGAATGTTTATGTGGAGATTACGCAGCGATTGATACTTGTAATCTAATCAAATACTAGTTGATGGCTAGGTGGAAGGTCATAAAACGAATTCATTTTAAACGATGGTTACAGTTCCGAACGTTCGTTATTCCGAAGGTTCGTAATTCCGAAACACGTAAATTGGCTATACCTCGATCATGTCGATGCTCGTTAGTCCGAAAACGAAAAAGGGGTTCGTTAATCCGAGCATTTGTCGCGTAACGTTCGGAATAACGAACCTTCGGAATAACGAGTGCTTCCCATCATAAACACCAAGCAGAGATATGGTGCTATGTCATACGATGACACGTTCACGTTTTGGTTCATATGGGACTACGGTCATCGTATTGGTCTTAATTTCGTTTGGGACGTACCTTAAGTGCAGCACTATGTATGGACCCTCCTCCTCCTCCTCAACGCGCACACCTTGTTGGTATTCTGCTTATGCCCATTCATTTGTAATGGAGCTAATTCAACTCGCCCGACTCGGGCATCACACTCTAACTCCCTTTTTTACCAGTTAAACTGGTGCTCTATTTGATTTGTGTGCCTGATATGTGAAACAAAAAAAGTGTCACGCGGCATACTAAGAGTTAATAATACACAATTATATGGTAAACTAGTGCCAGCGCATTGAACACCCAGGGGGGCGTTTCACCAAGTTGTTCGTAAGTTACGAACGACTTTACGGACGACTTGTGTGATCCCTTCTTGTGCTAAATTCGATACCACACTTTGTTCATTGAGGATCTGATTTAGCACAAGAAGGAATCACCAGTCGTTCGTAACTTACGAACAGCTTGGTGAAACACCCCCAGGACTGTATGCATTATGCCATAGAAATTAGTTGACTAATACAATTTCATGAAATCTGTAGAGGTGTTTGTACAGCTTTTAATCGTGGATAAATAGTCTACATCGGTCAACTAACTAGTTACTTGTTAATCAAGTGTTGCGCGCGTTTAAGGGATTAGTAGACCGAGACGCTTTCATTTTTGTGAGTGTTTTGTGTCCGCTGCTCTGTAGTACATAAAAGGTCCTCAAATGGTATGGCATGGTATGTTTGGAGTTTGTCACCCATCAGAATCTTCTTTTTTCTGGATGGATGGGGTTGGTGACAGATGATAAAGTGACAACGGTGTAATCAGGATGATCAGGAAGATAACAATCAAATATTCATTATAACATTCTCTTTTAGCATAGGTTCGGTAGGGCACTGTGACCCCTGCATTGATGTCACTAAACGTATACATCACTGTGTATGAATTATATGTGAGCGCAATTCCGCATGATTGTTCCATCTATTGCCTGGCTTAGTGTTCTTAACGATGCCCATGTTGTACGTTGATACATGTTACTCTGCTCATGTCAGCTCATGTTAGCTCATGTTACCTATCAGAGGCTGCAAATCCACTTTTGGGATGTGCCTAGATTTAGGGAGGGATTCATGGAGAGACAGACATACATACAGGCAGACAGAGAGTAAAATACAGCAGAGATACGGGCAGACTGACATACAGTTTACACCGAGTGAGAGAGAGAGAGACACAATGAGACAGAAACATACATATGCAGACGTACATACAGACATACAGGCATACCATACAGAGGGAGAGAAAGATAGATAGGTGGACATGCAGACAAACACAGAGGCAGTGAGAGAGAGATACGGAGAGAGAGAGAGAGAGAGAGAGAGAGAGAGATGAAGAGAAAGATGGAGACAGATAGATGGACAGGCAGACAAACATAGACACCAAGAGAGAGGAACTGAGAGGAGTGATGTAGAGAAAGAGATGGAGATAGAGGGAATGACAAAAAGAGAGGTGGCGAAAGAATGAGAGAGGGGACACATAGAGAGAAAGGTAGATAGAGAGGGAGAATGGAGATGGAGCTAAATAGGAGAAGAAATCGTTCAGAAGATGACAGTCCATCTCTCGTCACGCTGCCTATTTTGCCGGCTCGCGGAATGCCGGCAACGAGACCACGCTAACTACTCCTGGATTTGTCAGCTCCGGCCTGCTTGCATGCAAGTACACTGATCTAATAAACATTCTGTGTCAACCATTTTCCATTAGATAATTGGGTTTGTCAGTTATGCTAGTTCAACAGTGGCATAGCTCCTCCGGACACATTTTGTATTTTTCATCGTGCGGCCAGGGCGCGCGGTGCGAAAAGTCACAAATGTCTCCCGCGGTTTGATAAAAATGAAAAGCGTGGAGTGTTTCAATTGGGTTTTAATACGCACATGCGCCACAATAACAAAAGAGATCGGAGTCTAAAGCCGATAGCACATAGAATTGTTGCTTTGCCCCACAAGCGTGTGTAATTTTCTAAAGTGAGATTAATTCCGTGTGGATGCATCTACATCAAGAAAAGGGAGAATGGGTCTAGAATAATGGAAATATCATCTTATCAGAATTATACCAAGGACGTATCCTTGATCATAAAAAAAATAACAGCAACATCTCATTGGATTATTGGTCAGAAAACCGTGCTTCTATGAGAAGGGTGGTGGTATCGATACGAATTCTTGGAAAGAAATTCGGTCTAAGGGCAGTGGTGGATGTTATACGCCATTGATGGATCCACTGCTGTTTACAATTATCTCTGGGAATGATGGGTTCTGAGGTTGATCATGTAGAGAGCATGCAGCCAAGGCCTATAACCCCATTTCCCTTTGCCATGATCAAACAATAAAAAGACCAACGTCATTTTAATGGACGGAATTGGCTTCCTTGCTCAAACAAAATGCAGAATGAGTATACACGGATGCTGTATTTGCCTCAGAGGGTATACAAAGGGCACATCCATCCACCCCATATATATATTTATATATGTGTTGGTTTATCGTGCTATATTGCCTTCCGTTAATTTAACCATTGTATAAACATGAAATATAACTCTCGTATATACTATGTATATATTTAGCTATTCATAATGACTGTAACTGCTTTGCGAAATTTCTGCCTATCACCATGATCACATAATTGGACAACATAACTACATATGTTATTGTTGCTCCTTTTCAATTGAATTATTCTATATAATTTTGCTTTTCAGTCCACATATACTAATTGACCAATCATCAGCCATGCCTCAGTATATCTATCTAGACTGATAGATATTTGTGTATATATTGATCTATCATATCTCTTTATTTCGCGCTCTCTATAAATATATGTATTATATTTATATGTATATGTATATATAAATACAAAAGTGTGTGTTTGCATGTAGGTATGTATGTGTATATATTGCATGTCTATGCATTCCTGTTTATTATGTTCTGTCTGTCTGTCTGTCTGTCTCTCAATCCATCAGTGGTTTGGTCTAAAATTCTTTCTATATTTGACATGACTGTGTTGACTTTACACCCCCCCCCCCTCCCCCCACGTCTCCCTTTCCTTCTCCTCCCGTGTCATATCTCCACGCCCCGCCCACCCATCTTCCATCCCACCCAGACACAGTCGCCAGCTCCTTTCAATGTCATGCAGGCCCTATCCTATACCAAAGAGCCAAGCCCTGGGGGTATATCATGTCAAACCAGAGCCGTAATCCGTCTCGCAGAAAGCGACCAGCCCCTGTCATACGTCACACCGCGTGAGCCTCCGCCTTAACTCCTTCCTTGTCATGTGTGTTGCTTTTTACAAGAGTAATACACATACATCGCATAGAGCAGACGTGTGTATGGCAAGCAAATGGTTAAAGGGATAGTTCTCCCTGAAGTAAAATTGGTTCAAATTCAGCATAAATATGAAAGAAACGTATCAGTGAAGACTTGACGAAAAAACGTCAAAGGATACGAAAGTTATGATCTTTTGATTTCAATTTTGTGACGTCACGTGTGAGGTGCTCTCCCATATGTTGTGTGCTTTAAAATTCGTTAAATTGTTTTTTGTCTGTTTTAGTGAAGGGATATTTTTTTCAGAGAAGTACATGTGTGAAAAGGTGTTTCTAATGATGTATCAAATACACAAGTAAAATGATGTACATTCGTCCTTTTGAAGAGTGTAAATAACATATGGGAGAACACCACACAAGTGGCGTCATAAAACCAAAACTTTAACAAAAATCTTAACTCTCTTATCCTTTGACGGATTCGTATTAAACCTTCACTAATAGATTTATTTCATGTTTCTGCCTATATTGGAACCAACTTGATGTCAGTGTGAACTATCCTTTAAGGATTCAGCAAGCGGTCACACTTCCTTCACCCCCATTCCGTCCCTCAAACTTCGTAATTACATCTTTAACTCTTAATGAGCCACGCGTGCATTTTCCAACTAGAAATGCAGGTATATTCCATCGAGAATCCGTTTCTCTGGGATTTAAATGGTTTGATGCAATCACCGGCTGAATTAAATTCAGCGCTGAACATTGTTGGGGTACTTTGCAAAAGGTCTACGCTAAATTTTTCCACATTAGAAGATTTATTTCAAGTAAAAAGAAACTGTTATCGGTATTTTATTGCTCCGGATGAATAAAGGAATATGAATAAATAGTAATAGAGGAATAATTAGCATCTATTTTAATGTATCCTCTTTTTTTACATTGAGCTTATACATATTAATTGATATACCTGCTTTCATGTCTGGTGTAAGAAGCAATTTGCATATTTTCGCAAGCGCTGTTCACGCGTCAGAGTGTGAAGTAAACTTCGAACTGCAAAGACTGGATTTTGCTCTCTAACCTTTGGTCACTTTGCATCTCACCCTGCAGTACAAACCGAGCTACCACAAACAATCCAATGTAAAATCACCTGAGATACATCTAACGTCTCTTGTTATAATTACCACATTTTTCGTTTAATATATGAAAGTCGGTTGTCGTCGACTTTAATTTTACCCACTTTTTAATGGGCGAAACTCTACTGGCCTGCCATCTGCGCTCTTCCCGGTGGAGCCGTCCCGCGTCACGTAACTGCAAACTATGCCATTCGGCAAGATGGCAGTGGAGAAAGATAAAGATACTGTGAAACATCTTAGGCTGTCTGCCCCAGACTATTTCGGCTTTTATTACCCCTGTCATGGGATTACTTGCCGGAAAGAAAAAGGAATGGCAGCAAATGGGTATGGCACGCAGAGCATTCGTGGGTTTTAAATCGTGTGCTGAGTTTTGACACTTTGGGGACTTTCTGAGGGATGGGATAAGCCTACGTATTTATATCATTGGCGTCATTCCCCGCCAAACGTTATCGCTGCATGATTTTGCTACTGTGCGCTCTACGTTTCTCTCTCTCTCTCTCTCTCTCTCTCTCTCTTGCTCTCCTCTCTGTGTCCGTCTATTTTTCTCTCTCACCCACTCTATCTCTATGTGTCTGTCTGCCTCTCTCTCCCTCTCTATCTCTATCTCTCTCTCCCTCTCTATCTCTATCTCTCTCTCCCTCTTTCTTTCTCACTCTCTCTCTCTCTCTCTCTCTCTCTTTGCCCCTCTTTAATCTCTCTGTCTCTGTGTCTCCTTGTATCTTCCCTCTCTCTGTCCTACTCGGTCACTGTCATTACAATATTATTGTATCCGCTTGTCAGGAAGCATTATTATGAAGTCTGAAGGGAAATCAGCAAAAACGCACGACATGAAAGCAAAAACCTCCATGGTAAATTGAAAATCGATCAACATAATGAATGTGAGAAATGCCCGGCACGCGTACAAGCAACAATAATGTACGTTCACTGCCCACTGGGCATATAGTTGCATAATATTGACAACGTGTTGGACGTGTAAACGGATCATGGATTTGGCATGTTATTGGGAATGTCACAGGACCAGCATGTTGCTGAATGGACGTGTCATTCCGCCACGTTTTTGAGGAAGGAGAAATGGTATCATGTAACAATTGTTATAATGTAATACTTTCGAAGGAAAAAGAAAAATATTGAGTTTAATTGCAGTAGTTAGTCTACCTAGGGAGTGCTCGTATAGAAATATGAATGTATATATATATATATAGAGAGAGAGAGAGAGAGAGAGAGAGAGAGAGAGAGATAGATACATATATACATACATACAAACATACAGTTGAAGCCAAAAGTTTACAACACCATCACCAATTTTGGTTAGTGTATGTAAACTTTTTACCCACTGAATTTATCCAAATTGAAGTTCAATCAACCATATATATGTTTCTAAATATTTTTGTTATGAAAACATACTCTTTGAAAATAAAGTAGATACCATACCCAACCATCTTCATCAAAATAAAGGATCCCCAATGTTCTTATGGCGGTAAAAAATCATATCTATATGTTTTCTTACCTGGTGTATGTAAACTTTTGGCCTCAACTGTACATACAGTTTAAAATACGCTCGTCGTAGTAGCAGTACGAAATCGTGTTTATTATGTAAATTGTTCGTTCTTGATAAGGTCTAAGACTGAAATATTGAAATACTTTTTCTTTTCTGGCGTTTTCATTAATTTCTTTATGTCTATGTATAATTATGTGTGTGTGTGTGTGTGTGTGTGTGTGTGTGTGTGTGTGTGTGTGTGTGTGTATGTGTGTGTGTATGAGTGCGCACGTGCGGGCGTGTATATATTTGTGTTTGTACATGCATGTATATTTGTATGTGAATGTGTGTATGTGATGTGAGTGAGTGAGCGTGTTATATTGTGTGCGCACATACACGCGCCTTTGCCCAAACTCTATTAGTGCGTAGTCCGAGCTAAGTATAGTCATTTATCAGTCTCCTTTTAATGGTTCACTTCGGATGTGAAGATAAACATGATTCTGCATTAGGCATAGCCTTCCTAACAGGCAAAACACACTGAACGTGTTAAAAGGGTAATCTATATTAGTAATCTATATTAGTTTAAGAAAATGGTTAGTAATAATACACAATTAACAACGATAAGTCCATCCATTCATTGAGCACGGCATTGGGGCTGAATACGAGTATGAATCAATTATGACGTAGTAACCGGATATAAGACATTGTCTTTTTAACATTCGTTACTAACAACAATTATATAGATTTCAAAATATGTGTATCTCGTTGATATGAAATGGTAGCTACAAATCAAAACAAACGACTCGAAATAATGAGCAGGTCCTATGTATACATATAATCGATTGTGACGTACTAACCGGATATTGTAATTAATTTATTAATTATTTGTAATTAAAAAAAACATAATGGAAAGATACTTGGCAAATATGAAACGGCGATATCAAATCATAACAAGTAGATCGGAACGGTATAGCGGATAATGTTTAAAATCATGATTGGCATGATTGACAAAAACGGTTACCTATGGTAACCTTATGATGCGTTATTTCCCCGACGAATTCAATTATATCTGCAAATTGAAAGTACGTAATCGCATCCTTTGACGAGGTAATACATCTGATCTTTCTCATTGCCGTCATGACGACTCTATTGCCAAAGGAGAGGCGATGTAAGACAATTTCTATCCGCATTGCTGGGTGATTAACCCAATTTCATCAAGGGCAAAAACTAGGTCATACATTTCTATTTGATCTAGGTTGCATTAAAACTTAAATGATTGATTGCAGATAATTATAGAAATCGTGGCACTCGAGTTCACGGTCTGTGATATGCAGATAATTGGATGAAACTGTGACAGAACAATAGCATGGCGTTTGCTGCTCCGTTTTTTAATATAACTAAAGGAAGCGATTATCATGTCTGGATGCCACGAGTAGCAGATTTAACACGCGATCTAACACAACTTTTGGAATAATTGTGTTCACAAATAAGTTTCTCTCTCTCTCTCTGTCTCTCTGTCTCTCTCTATTTCCCTCTGTCTCTGTCTCTCTCTCTCTCTCTCTCTCTCTCTCTCTCTCAATAGCCCCCTCTTTCTCTCTCTCTCTCCCTCTCTCTCTCTCCCTCTCTTTCTCTCTCACTTTCGGTCTACACTCTTTGGCCTACCCCCTCACCCACCCACCCACCCACCCACCCTCTCTCTCTCCCTATTTTAGTCTCCTTTCCTAATTGCGTTTGTAATGCATAATCCTTAATGAAGATGATTATCGCTCAGGAATTGAGTTGCGATACAGAAAAGAAACACACAAAGTCTTCTGAAGAAATACATTATTTATAGGCAACATCATTAAATGGGGGAGAGATGGACAGAGAAAGAGACTGAGACAGAGAAAAATATTGGGAGTTATTATTTGTCTAGATGTGGTTAGTGAGGCTAGGTATTATTCCATGTCCCTGATTCCTTGCTCAGAATTACATTTTTCCTATTCATCATGTTTAAATGAGAAACATAGGAGAATGCGCTTTTTAGAGCGATATCATTTGCGGAAGCTTACAATAGTAAATGAACTAGTTTTGATGAATCTTCTTTCCCCGAAATATATTCAAGCCCGTGTCTATTTCCTGTATTCCAGACCCTTTCGTCACCCATCCGTGATCTACCTTAGACGGCAATTCGAAATGACAAAATTGCAAATCTTGTTGGGGTAATTTGGAGTAATGAACGCCGAATTGGCTTGGAATGAGAGGATCCGATCCGATTTATGTTGATATTTAGGAGCTAAATGAACTCTCGTGTTTCGGCAGTCGTTGCGCTAATAGAATTGGGATGAATACGGATAGTCAGTGCACGCCGAGTTGGACTTGCATTCCAGGTAGGATTTGGACTTTGATTCTATGTAGCTTCTTGATTTATGTTCCCTTTTCGGCAGGCAATATACACGGTCGATGTAAACCGGCGTAAACATTTGACAACGAGGGCAGATATCGTACGCAGGACGCCCCCCCCCCCCCACACACACACACACACACACAAACACACAAACACACACACACACATTTTCCTATTAATCAAGGATGTTTGGCCCTTTACAGTTCATTTAAATAGTTAGGTATTAGGTAATGTATTAATCTGTTAGTGGACAGGTCCCCCTCCCCCATTTGTTTTTACTCAGCTTTAGGCGTCCAAGTATGAAACCCGATGAATGTTTCAGTTACGTTTATTTGACGGTGAAATTACATGTTTGTCTCAAACGTGATGTAAGAAAATATGCAGAAATAAAAAATATCCCGTTATGTCGTGTACTGTGTTCGTTGCCGGTGAATGTTTCAGCCCTGTCATTTAACTGTGTTATTGCACGTTTGTCGCAAACGTGATGTAAGCAATATGCAGAAAATATATCCCGATATGCCGCGTATTCTACATGGATGGTATGAATATAGGTCTTTCTTTTATAAAAATTTATTTCCACATGTGGTGTGGATGGCCTTTTCAGCAAAAGCTGATTTTCAATAGTGTTCGCCAAATCATATTCAACATTGACACATAGGTAAACAATGCATGATAACATGCAATGAAACATACATGGGAATATTATACATTGACAAAATGAAACTGCAAAACGATTGAGAGAGATAAACTATCTGTGTTTAGGCATGACCTCTTTCAAATTCAGAAAATAAGTTTACTCAGAAAGTACGTACAGACGGAGACAGGGTATTGAATGAAAGTGTACTGGGATACGTTTATCCAAAGCCATGAAGGCTTAAACTTACTAGTGATGAGTGCAGTTAATGAAGATATTAAGGAATGTAAATAAATAGAGCAATTACACCGATCATCCTGAAATTTAAGATGAATGAAATCATGGAGATGAATTATATGCACTAGAAATGGATACCCTGTGATATAAACGATGTGTTGATTCGTTGGCGAAATATGCAGGGCAAAGAGTGTATTCCCCGGTCATTACGTCGTGCTCAGTGAGAGTCCCTGTGTCACATAAAAGCGCAAATATCTGTGTCAAGCGTCGTTTGCGAAAAAGTCCGAGAGCGAGGTAGCGGTCCCTTTGATACGGGTCGTTTTCACCTGAAAGACCACTTTAGAGTATCACCGTTCTGGACGGCAAACGCATCAGGTTGCTTTCGCTTTCCGTAACCCCACCCCTTATTACACATACACTCTCTCTATATATATATCCCTCTCTCTTCTCTCTCTTCATCTAACTCTCTCTCCCTCTCCCCCCCCCCCCCCTCCACCCCCACCCCCCCCCCCCTCTCTCTCTCTCTCTCTCATCCTCTCCTCTTGTCTCTCTCTGTATCTAATTCTCCCTCTCTCCTATCCTCTCCCACTCCCTGTCCCCCTCTCTCTCCCTCCCCCTTCTTCTCCCTCCCTCTCTCGTTCTCTCTCTCTCTCTCTTTCTCTTGAATCGTTCTATCCGCGCATTTTCTGTCCTTTAAGTTCACCTCTCCCCTTATTTATTTTCATCTTTACTACCCTATTTTCATCCTCTTTCTGTCTCCTCCCTTTTTGACCCTTTTCGTTCTAGCCCATCTGTCTCTCTGTTTATTTTCTCTCCCTTTAAACTTACCTTCTCTCTTTCTCTCTCTCTCTCTCTCTCTCTCTCTCTCTCTCTCTCGCCCTCTTTCTCAAGCAAATTCCCTATGCACACCTTTCTCTCTTCTTCTACCGCTGTCCCATTGTTCTCGTTTGCTATCCATCAGCCTTATGCTTATGCTTGTGTGTGAGATGACTCTCGAAACTACGTCATCCGTACTTGATATGCTATGATTTTTTTTCACGTTGATACCTTCATCAAGAATAAAGTTTCATACTTAAAATATATTATGCTGCTGTTTATCATCACTGCACTTGATAACGTATGCAACAGCTTACCTCAGACCCATCCGCATGCGCATCTCTAATTTTGTGAATCCGCTATTGCAATATTATCACAGATGAAACAGCATAGTAACTAAACATTAACACATATCTATCCAATGATACACCGGGTACAATATCCCTGTAGTATCACGATACATATCATCGAACCATACCTGAGCTTCTGAACATATCAGTCACCCTACATTAAAGCATGAATAATGTTTTACAAAACTAACAACCCAGCATCAAACATTAAGCAAAAGCACAATGTTAGCGCATGACTTGTGTTCTCATGACCGGAATGGTGATGTTCACTTGGTAGCAAACGACATTTCGTATTCTCTGGTCATACTCTCACACAACGCCAGCTAGAAGGTATGGAAATAGCCGTTTGGAATAATGGGCTAAAAACGGGGCAACGAATTCCCATAGCATTAATGGTACATGACATATAGATGTAATCGAAATGAGAGAGGAAATTGAAAACGTAGTCTGAGAGAGATGCTGAGAGGGAATGGGGAAGGAAGATGGGCGGATAGTATCTATCCAAGCACCAATCGTTATTTATTACTTACAGGAAATACCCGCCAGCCCTGAGGGGGGAATCGCATTGATGGTTATTCTTGGAAGTTATGAAATATCATCTCGCGGGCTAACCAGGGGCTGTACTTTTCCTGAAAGGGGACCTGTCGTTTATACTCAAGGAAAACAGCTTCATTACGTCCATCATTTCGATCTGCCCTATACCTTACAGTTCATACTCAACTCATTACTTGTAACTGAAATTAAACCATTTTGGTTTTGATCTACCCTTTACCTTACAGTTCATTATATACTCAACTCATCAATTTACACTGAAATAAAACCATTATAACTTGTCATAACACCTTTGTTGTTATCTTGAGATAACTGAATAGTTATTTGCTAATACGTATGTTCATAAACAGAAGTCAGAAGAATCTATATAAACACATATGTGAATGTAGGCTTTATATTCATACACTCATCGCATTAGCAAGTATTAGAAAGTGCGTAAAAAAACAATCGTATCAACGAATGTAAAGTTTGTATACTGTACGTATTTTCACGCTCAAATGCTATAAACTTTTTGTGTAATGATATTAATCTTTAAGGTGCTTAGCTTGTATTGGTCTTATTAACCGCCAGGATCATGTACAAAAGAAAATAATGGAAACAGCGTGCCCACGTAGAACATGATGTTCTATCATTGAGTCATACTACATCAGGGGTTGAGCGACAGTAGCATGCTCGCAAGTTACGCCATACTTTTATTATTACTATTAGTGAACCTGCGCCCTGTCTTATGAAGGATTACGATTGAAATCAGTCATAACTCTGTACATTAGAGGTAGCAGGTTGGACTCGTAAATCAATCGCAACTCTATTCAAGTCGGTGCTCTGAACCGCAAAACAAGAAGCGTGGGGCCACTGTACGGTCCACACGGTACATTAAATCTTTCGTAAGACTTCCTGGAATGTACTCTACAAGGATTGAATGAACTTTACATTCCCTCATGGGCTTCGGCAGAAAATCGAATGTTCACGGTATAGTTTAAAGGAGATTGCTCATTACAATTTCTGGTCATGCCATGTGTCGAAGCGCAAGGAGGGTACTAAGAGGAAATGTCATTTGTGTACATACAAGCTATCGGCAGTAGATATGAACATACCACACATGAACTCTTATCGTGATGTGCTTTGCATTTGAAATGAGGAATAGTGCACTCGCACGCCCGCTCCAACGCACAGATGTACAACATACACATACAAACATGCACACACATACACATTTAAACTCATACACAAACAAACCTCAACGGCACAAAAATACACAATCGCTAAAACCACACACACACGCACATACACCCACAAACATTACACACTTCACGCACATACTCGTTCAGACACACACCTAACATACCCGATGACTGTAATGTACTTCTTTATCTCTAATGTGGAAGTAGTTATGTTCAGAAAGCGATCTCGTCCTTGCCCTTTGTGTATTAACATGGGATTCTACTATCAGATAAACATTGTAAATACAAACATGTGGCGATGTACGACATGCTTTTACAGTACATTATCTCAGAGTCATTTTGTACCGCGTGCAGCCGCAAATCATCAGACGCGATCTAGACATGTATATGTAGCCCCATTGCACTGATCCGCGTTTTATTGCCATGGTCGTTCCCCCTAACAATTACAACAAATAGAGGATGGGATACTACCAGAAGATTCCCCCCCCCCCACCCCACCCCACCACCCCTCACCCCACATCCCGCTATAAATAGACGACAGCTTCGAGCTGATGACGGCAACGAAAATGGAGACATTTCTCATTGAATGTTGGCTGGTCCTGAATCTTTTTCTACCCCGAAAGAAAATAAACGAGTCGTTACATGCTGGCATTGATGCATGTAGAGAACGTATACTGTAGTTTGTTTAAGCTGTACTGAATGTCTTACTAATGTTAACTTTGCGTAATTTATTAAACGTCGTAATCTCGTCGTAAAGTGAGTCCGTAAAGAAGACGTTAAATGATTTATGGTAAACTACATTACAGTTCACATGAGTTGGGCACTATGCTACTGTTCTTTGTTTTAAGTTGATGGCAAAGGGTTGAATTATTCCTTTCAATATTTAGCAGGCGGACTCCTAAAAGGCCGATGCTATTTGTGTTGTACTGCGAAGAATTGGGTAGGGATTACATGGATAATGAATGTTATTAGCTGATTGCTTTCATCGCATATAGGGACCGAAAATGAGATGAAAATGTACCCGTTGCCGTATACATTTGAATATAGACTGGCATTCAGGATGTTGGGCTATTTAAATCCTTACTGCATTATGCAATGAATTAGTCTGACTGCAGTATTAGTGCGATAATTATTCACATTCTTTCTCCGGCTCTCCAGAATAGTAGAAGAAGGCATGATGGGAATGGAAGATTGACTGATCTTGTTAGTGCTAGACTCTAATTGTTTTCAGATTGAATTAGAAATGTCCCAAAGCCTTACAGCCAGGCTAGTTGTAATACAGCCCTACGTCATGTGAGTGTGATTCTGAAATCTCAGACATTTAGAATACGTTGTTAGGTTTTATAGATGACATAATATAGTCGCTGGTTTTAAACAAAAGAGCGCTGATAGAACATTTATAACATCTCTAATCTATGCATGGATATTAGATACTTCTATGGTGTATTTTTGTCTGTGTGCGTGGGCATGTTTGTATACGTCTGTGTTTATGAAAGAATGTATTTTATACCGTTTATATGGTAAGAGGTGCGCGGTGAGTGTGTACGTTTGTTTGTGCCAACGTGTATGCATAAAAAGACCCCCTCATATTCCTACGTACAAACCATCACTCTTCGTGCTATCCCCCTCCATATCCGACCATATGTCGCGCCTCGTTGCTGCCTGCGCACCGCTGTCATAAAACCGTGAGTTATCATCACCCCAGACCAAAACATTTACACCAAGTTCTACTTGAATGGAGAGAGCACATCCACGGAATGCCGCCAACATGTAATAATTCGAAGAGTGTTATTTATGCCTGTTGCAACGCAGATCCATAAAATGTGCCCGCCATGATAGATGTATCTGCTTCGGAAATAAAAACAATCTTTACTCATTCTCTTTATTCTCGTATTCACCTCCATTTGATAGTTATTCCATCTCGCATAAGTTATCACCGTGGACATGGTGGAGTAAGATGGTTTCAATTGTAATTTGATAATGTTCTGCCCATTGATACTTCAGTTTCATAATAGATTGTAATGATTGCAAGCACTACGGGAATTCGAAACTGTGTACCGGAAGTTACATTATGTTGCTGCAACCATGGGTTCCGTGGCACATCAGCCTTATCAAACTACGTACTGTACGCTCTATGTATAGCGGGTTTGTGATGATACCATTCATCCCAGGCCCTTAAGGGCCGACTTCAGTCGGTGTGCTGTAACAATGGTAAATATAACATTGGTGATGGTTTGGATACACGAACCGAAACGCGACGTCGTGAGTGGATCACGGGTCACAATCTCTCAAGACAACCTGAGCAGATTGTCGAAAAACGTGTCACAGACATGACAGACAGTTTACACCGTGCTCAGGATTTCTTGATATTATATTCCCCAGCCGTTATATATTGCAACTCTCGTCCTCTCCCAGGGGGACCTTTTGTAATAGAGTAAGGGGTTAGATTCTTTGCAAAGGATACGTTATGCTGTGATGGTAGCGGGGCTCGAACCCATGACCTTGCATATTTTACTACAAGACCACGACAACTCTTCGTAACAGGTCATTCCAGGCTCGCGTCTGCCGTTCATTTGCGCAACGTCAAACAAAACAACAGACAAAATTGACAAAATGGAGTGGATGGGAAACAAAAAGCAACCAAACGCAACCCCTTTCGTATGGATAGACAGGCGCGGTGTGGTGATGCGACGGTGTCGGCGAAACCGTTGTTTATCGTACCTAGCAAAGGTTAATGGCTATGCTGAAAATGAAATAACACGTCTGGTGGTGTCAAAAAGGGTGAATCATTTTTTTTCCTCGTTTCTTACCCCCTCCTCCCACACACGCGATATTTCTGACCGTCCATTCTGCTATTGCGTGTGTGTATGTTCGTAAAAAATCTCTCTCTCTCTCTCTCTCTCTCTCTCTCTCTCTCTCTCTCAGTTCCTCTTTTCGTCTCTTCTGTGATGTATATACCAGCATATTATGTCTCTCTCTTCCCTGTATTTACCAGTTTATCCACCTTCCTTTCTTTTCTTTCCCTCCCTCTCTCTCTCTCTCTGTCTCTCTCTCTCTCTCTCTCTCTCTCTCTCTCTCTCTCTGTATCTCTCAATCATTTAATTCTCTTCCCTCTATTGACTAGTTTTTCCCCCTCCCCTTCTTTATTTTCTTTCTCTCACTCTCTCTGACTCTCTCTCTCTCTTTCTCTCTCTCTCTCTTTCTCTCTATCTTTCTGTCTCTTCTTTTTTCTACCTAACTTTATATTGATCTATCTACCTGTCGCTCTTTAAGTGGAAAAGAACACACACGCAAATCCATTTACTTTTAACTTCCAAAAGCTGTCTTGCCTAAAAGCGTTGAGAGCAGAAATAAAATGCCAGGATTATAGATAAAGCTCATACCCTTTTTTCCAGGCTGTGAGTTGTCCGTTTTCGTTACAAGCTCGACAAATGTCTCCGTCGCCTGCCATTTGCCTGCCGAGTTGTACATTGTCAACATAAGAGTATTGCATGTATATCCCAGAGGGCCACTTTAGTCGCACTTATTATATACCTTTTAAAGCAGTATTGGCTCTTTACAATTTGATAGAAAGAGGGGAGCAGTGCAAGACGGTATTGAAAATGGTATTGTTAGGTAGTGTGAAGCTATTCTTTCTATGTTGTGGGCGATAAAAAAAAATGTCTGGATGTCTGACGAATGCGATGCAAAAATCAAATCGAGCAAAATTTGAAGAGCACGGTATGAAAGCCTCTCACGAATTTTGTGAGGAATCAGCGGGGTTGCGAGGTCGGGAAAGAAAAGTACCCTTCACAATCGATGGGCATTATTAACAATGATGATACATATATTGAGGAATGGTATGATTTCGTTCCTTTCATGTTTCCTCCGTTATAGTAAGAATCATTGCCTTTCATCATATCCCACTCTGTAAGCCCTTCGTTCAATGGAGCCCCATTGGGGGACCGGGCTTCTTTCTATCATACCGGTAATAATATCCAAAATGCTCTGGTCTCTGGCGCCGGCGCCAGTGGTAAATGTAATTCTACAAATAAATTTGTTCCAAATGCGCGTTCTCCTTTCCCTATACCCACTGATGACGTCACACTGCTACAAACGCGATACTAGCAAATCAGCACGAGTTTATTTTTACAGAAAAAAAGAGGTTTATTCCACTTCAGTTTTGCTCAGTAAATCTCGCCAAATTAAACTGACTCGTCCCAGAGTAGGCTAGATTGGATTATTGTGTTGGCTTCTTTTAGAGGATATGCGGCGACTCTGTTGGAAAGAGAGAGGGAAAATGCTTCCTGCATTTCCGTGTTCATAAATGTATATTTAAGTGCACTGAGCACAATAATATTTGACGTGCTGTTTGATGGAGAGCTGTAAAGATTTATTACTAGGCAAGGAAAATAAGCCCATGTGATTTATGAATGCTACATATAGATCACTGCAAGACAAATGTGACTGCAAAACAGGAGTGAAACTGGTAAAAGTGAAATATGCTTGCAGCGTTTATAATACACAGTTTGGCGTATTCAAAGAAAACGTCATACTAATCCATGTACTTTTCATGCCAAAGGGAACGTTAAAATGCTTACATCAAGTGCATGGAAATACGTTAAAAAATCATACAATGAATACATCAGTTCATTGATCGAGAGACAAATTGGCTCTCAAGAAACTGGCATATTTCTGTTTATCTCTTCATCATCTCGAATTTTTGTTGGGGATGATATTCATAATAATGAGTGATGTTATGTGTTACGTAGGAATGTAATGACATCACATGATAATGTCCTTGTAAATTGCAGTCTGAAATATGCTCGAAATATGTCTTAGAGCTATTTTTATACATGTATATCCGATGGAGCTGTTATTAGATCACATATAGAACCATTATTCTGTTAAACTCACAAAGTAGTGCAAATATAGACTTAAACAAAAGGACAATGGCGTTAGAAAAAAACTTACTAATATTAAACACTACGCTGCAGCATCAATTTTATTACAAGATTTTTACGCTTTACATTACAGCTATTTATAACGTGAAATCTGCTACCATGCATTTAATGCTAAATATCTCTAAAAGCGTCAAGTTTAGGAATGACTATATGAGCTGAATTGAAGAGCCCTTCAGTCTAAAGATGTCCTCAGGGCCTGTGTCCGTCTGTCAGCGGGTAGGCAAGACTTGAGTATGTCTTTGATAAATCTCTGGTGTTTGCACGGCAGTTGGCATTGGATTAACGTATATAGCATCTGCTGTCACTTGTTGTTGTGGTTTCTTCTTCTTTTTCTCCCTGAACTTCTTCTACCACTCCCCACCTCCTTATCATTGCATCCTTATCAGTTATTGTACCATCCCTTTTCCCTCTCATCCTCCCTTTTTTCCGCATCACCCCCCCCCCCCCCCCTTCCCCCTCTTCCTCTCCACCCGTCCTCATTAACATATTTCATGTTCCAAAATCGTTCTCTTACTCTTATTTCCCAAAATCCCTTTCCTTCTCCTCTCGTTCTTCAAGCTGATTGATTTTTGCCGGTGCTCCCAGTCCTCCACGCCCTTTTTGCCCTCATGGTCCTCCCCCTCTCACTCCCGTGTCTTCACCCCATGCCCCCTATGCCCAGAGGCACCCAGGAAATAGATATCATTATTCTGCTTACTTTGTCCCGGGGACAAGGATGGCTACATGCCCGGATGTCAGGCGATTAATCAAGCTATACTTAGAATGGATTTCAATACTCGACACTGAGACCCCCTACGCCTCCGTTTCCCCCCCCCCCTCTCTCTCTCTCTCTCTCTCTCTCTCTCTCTCTCTCTCTCTCTCACTATCTCTCTGTCTCTTACTCACTCACAACCCCCCCCCCACACACACACACACACGCACAGACACTCTATCTCTCTCTCTCTCTCTCTCTATCATTCGCTCTCTCCGCTTCTCTCTTTCTTTCCCCTTCTAGCTCTCTCTATCTCTCCCCTTCTCCCTCTTTCTCTACCCCTCTCTCTTTCTTTCCCCCTCTTTCTTTCTCTTCCCCTCTTTCTATTTCCGCATCTCTCTCTCTCTCTCTCTCTCTGTCTGTCTGTCTGTCTCTCTCTCACTCATTATTCCGCTCTTTCACTGACTCTATATCTCCGTCCCTATGCCTTTTTGTCCCCGTCTCTCTATCATATCCGTTTCTGTCCATCTTTCTATCTATTTTCTTGTCTGCTCCTCCTCGTCAATGTTTTCTTTACACTTTTCTCCCCCTCCGCCGTCATCTATGTCTTTTCCGGTTATTCCCTCCCTCACTCAGCCTATTCTCCATCCTCCCTTCTTCCCATTTCTCCTCTTCCGCTGATTCCCTTTCTTCTGCACCGTCTCACCACCCTTAACGTGTACTTCTCTGTCGTGCACTTTCCGCTGAACTAGTTATTCAATCCGATAACAAGCTTATTGCAGCTTATCGGTCAGATGTCCCAACGACCTTTAAACGTAGTGTTTGACTCCTAGCGCTTAAGAGTATTTACAGTCATAATAAGATTACATCGATAACTGTTATCTATAGCTTAAGCTGTTTCCTACCCCGACCTCTTTATTCCATTGCCATGTTCACCGACGAAGATGAACAATTAAGCAATAACAAGCTGTATCGCTCCATTGTTGCGGATAAGTATATGTACATACATACTGCACATATTAACAACGGTCTAGCGATATGTCACTCATTAGAGTACTGCGCCGCCGAAATCAAATATCCTTGTGCATTTTTATGTTCATTAAGCAGACCACTTGAGCACTCTCTCTATGAGAAGTCGCACACAAATGCATTGAATGTGTGACACCGACTATGTGTACACATTATATACAGGCGTCCATGCGTTGTATTCTTTGAAGTCGTACGCCAATACTATTTTATTTCTGGCAGCGTGTAATTTTATTACCGCTGCGAGCGCATTCCATAATCAAATCTTTAGGTCGCAGTCAATCGAAGCCGGCCACGAAGCATGAAAATGCTCACATCTTGGGCTCCCGTAGCAGCAGACGACAGGTAGGGGGGAAAACAGAAGCGCGCGAAAACAAAGATAAAAGCGTCGCGTGGGAACGGACTCGCATGGCTTGCCATGGTTCCGCAGAAGTGGGTTGTCGAACAGTGTGTGGGCGTGTGTTTGGGTGGTGTTGTTGTCTTTGATGTATGTGTGTGTGTGTGTGTGTGTGTATATGTGTGCGCGTGTGTGTGTGTAGTTGTGTGTGTGTTTGTGTGTGCGTGTGTGTGTGTGTGTGCGCGCGCGTGTGTGTTTGTGTGTGTGTGTAGTTGTCTGTGTGTGTGTGTGTGAGTTGTGTGTGTGTTTGTGTGTGTCTTTGGATGGGGAAACGCTGATCCCCTGTCATGCCTGTAAAGTTCCGTCCTGCCCCTCCCACACCTATTCACTTTCCTAAACAACATTTTAAATGGAACCGTAACTCTATTGTCATTTTTCCTTATATGAATTGAAACAGCATATTAATTTGGAGTGATAGTATCCTCTTTACTTTCGGGGTAACGTAATGTGTGTGAAAAATTGAAAAAGATGTAGTCTAATGAGAGAGGTGCTCGTAAGACCTTCCTGGTATAATAAACTAGTCATGAAAAGCACTGCGGTCGCACGTGGCTGTAGAAAAAAATGAGCGAGATAGTTAAAGCTATAAATACACATTTCAAAGAAAACTAGTTACTTGGAAAGGGTTTGGGGCAAGATCGATTCTCAGCAAATGTGACGTCTGTACGGCACGAAGAGTTACCATATGAACACTGCTTTAATATATTACGGTGTATTAATGTAAGTTTTGATATTTGATTTTATCGTGATATCAGTTATTATCAAACGTATTAATATTAATCTTTATAGTTATCCTTATCCATTTCATTATGATTCCCCTTCACGTACCCCTTGATCATCCTAAGAAAATAGCATTCAAGCTTCACGCCTCAGACAATGGCGATAATTGGGGCATTTGAAATATGCACCCACCTCCGTTACCTTGGTAGGCATGGACGCACCATACACTAATAAATTGTTTCGCCCTTGGGAGCAGTTGGAATAGGGAAGAACAACTGTCCTTTAAGTATGGTCTCATGTCAAGGTCAAGGATAATATTTCTATAACGTGTAGGATGGTGTCATTCTAATATCAGCGACTATCTATCAAAGATTATCCCAGAGAAAGGATGGCCTCTATACCCCGTCACAAATTAACCACAAAATACCAAAACAGGTGCTCCGTACTTTGAAAGATCGATTTCTTCACAAGAAGAAGCAAGATACCTTTTGTCTGTGTACTAGGGTCGTGTTTGGCGGGCTCGTAGTAATGGGATAATGAGGACAGGTAATTGGAAAAAATGGGAAATAATGTGAAATGCTCCCATCCCAATTGTTCGTCATTATAAAGGAGCACATTTGAATTGGCTGAGAAAGACTGATGGTTTTTATAGTTTCAATTGGAGTCATTTATTAGTGCTTATCTTCATTACGCGGTAACGCTTTTTACGCATTAAGATGTTCTACCATGTGCGTCATTCCGATTTATTTTGATTTCCTCTTTGTTTGATTGCCTATGTTTCAGTCCACCTCATGATACCTTATGTGCCAGTGTAAAGTTAATTGAAATTAACAATGGTTTATTTTCAACATTTTGGAAAGAATCATATCAAAAACCATCATAATTGTGAACTGATTATATTCTTCAAGGAATTCATTGGAAAGAAATTCGCAACGCTTCTGGTTTGATTGTCATTCAAATTGTCTCATATTATACGGTTCTTGGCACACTCATCCTTGCATCAATAAATCGACACCTGGAAAAGTATATACCAGGTAGGACGTGAGTCTAAGCTGAACTATTAATTCATCTAACTTAAAAGAAATTTCATTCTGTGGGGTGTTTGTGCAATTCTTTTGCAGTGAACGGATGATACAGCAATAACCACGATAGCCGAACAGAATATTGCATCTCTGCAGTCTTTTGGCATGTTGACAGCTTTCCCAAAGCACGATTGGGCTTTAAACCTGCTCTGTTGTGAACGGGAGCGTGCTACCTGTTTCTGCGGGTTTACATGTTTGTTTCATTTCGCTTCTAGTTACCACCTGCTCCGCCACCTTGGCTACTTGCGAGAATGCCAGGGCTGATGAAAAAAGCGGACTTACGCCCGAGTTCGCGAACGCTCATTACGATGCATTAGAGCGCAGTGGAGCGTACGCAGCGACACGTTGACCATGTTGACGTTGTCCGACGCCGTTCCTGAAGTATCCGGCCGAGTTACTCTGCTGGCGAGCCGACCAACTGGATTGGAAAGGGGTAGCATCTAGGCAGGAGGGGGAAAGAGAACAAGGAAAAAAGAATGAAGATGGATGGATAGATGGATAGATAGATAGATAGATAGATAGATAGATAAATAGATAGATTGATGGATGGATTGATAGATAGATAAGTGAATCACTCTGTCGACGAGCTCACCAACTGAATATAAGAAAGAGTTAGAAGAAGGGTACAAGTAGAAAACAAAGAAGGTGGATTAATAGATAGATAGCTGGATATAAATATATCAAGGGAGATAAATGAATTACTCTGTTCAATGCTGTTGGTGAACCGACCGACTGAATTGAAATGCAGAGGAAGAAGAGAACGGAAAGAAAGGAGAAAAAAGAGATAGATAGATAGATGCAAAGGAAGAAAGAAAGCGAGATATTATATTATTACGGAGATAAGATAACACAATATGTACACATTGGAAAAGGCAAGGATGTGAGGATAGAATAATAAAAGAAGGGTGAAGAGTGGGGAGAAATAGAAGAATGGAGACTATCAATATACCTATCTCACGACAAGATTAAAAGGGGGCGGGGAGTATGGAGACGGATATGGAGGATTGTGGTATGGAGATTGAAGGATGAAGGCGGTTGGGGACTTGGGGTTGGGAGGAAGAGTGACCTAGACAGTAAAGGTTAAAGTCGAGTGACGGAGGGGTATAAACATTGGAAGGTAGCAGAAAAAAGGACTATTGTGTAAACTATACCACTGTATACCTTTTTGGATCATTTCCAATGATATGTGTTCAAGTATGTAAACAAAACCCTCGACGATCTTTAACGCGATTAACTTGTCAACATTACGTGCAATCTGATGCTCTCCGCGTACATAATATCCTGTACCAAAGCCAAAACGTCTGAAATCGATCACCGCTGCTAAGCGCAGACCGATGTCATAAAGTCTCAAATGGCGGGGGCTAATTAATCTACATGTGGCGACAAATTACTAGATCACGTGATCATGGACGGCTCTGCAACGCGCCATCTCGGGGCGCGGGGCATCCCGTGTCATGGCAGCGAAACGCGAATTAGTTAAGTAAACAGACACTACGGGTCTAGAGGAGCTTTCGGAGGCCTAGAGCCGAAACCATGACATGATATGCCCAGAAACGCACTCATATTTCCCAAAGATTGATCAAGATGATGGCGACGAATCGCCCTACCCAGATTTGCTCTTCTATGATTGAACGATCATTCCCAAATACGAAAATATATCGCGTGTCGCTAAGCCGCCGGTTTTTCCGGGGGATTTGCTCGCGCGACGTGCAGCCGACGCTACCGGCGTTGATTGAGTGGAGTTTCCGTGGCGCCGACGCGCTGCACACGTTGCGCTCACTCACACTTACGTCTACGTGTTATACAAAGCAAGTAGCATGTAGGTGTGGCGGAACATTTTATCTTTAAAACGTATCGAAAGGATTGTACAAATTAATTCATTTTCTCTCTATCCCCTTTCCCAAAGTTGTTCATTTTTAATATACTGTGACCATTGAACTATTGGAAATAATTATAGGCCTAGTAAAACGCACAATAGTACGAAATCATACCTCACGAATATTGTCTTTGTTTTGCTTATGTTACTTAGTTCAATATTTTTATTCAATACAGCAAGATAAGGGTCTGCCAAAGTAGAAATCTATATATATGCAAATCGTGAAACAACGACATGTTGTTTGCTGTGTAAATCCATTTAACATATTTCCAATCGTTTTGGGAAACGAATATTGAGCCTAGGAGCAAGTAAGTGTGAATTTTGCAAAGATTAGAGAGGGAAAGCGATAAATGGAGAGAGAGAAAAGAGAGGGAGAGAGAGAGAGAGAGAGAGAGAAAGAGAGAGAGAAAGCGAGGGTGTGAAAGAGAGGGAGAAAATATGAAAGTGTTATTCGGACAAAAGAAAGAAAGAGTTTGAGATAGATAGTTATAGCAGGGGTAGACAGAGAGAGAAAGAGAGGGAGAGGGATGGATGGATGGTTTGGGAGTAAATTAATATTTTCTGGCACAGTTAATAAAGACAGCTATATGCATACAGCCGCGAGCCACGGCCAGGTAAACATGATTTATTTGCGCACACACCGTTTCATTTCATATGTTCTCCACACTGGCGGACGAATAAGGGCCTCTTTCCTCGTCTGAGTCAAGGCCCATCCCTCAAAATGCAAAGCTGGAACATTTACTCATTTTACCCGGGTGTATAGTCACAATGTGCACTCTTCATTATGTTTGCCGTCCGTGTATTGATTTCAGAAATTATACGGTAAACATGTTAATTCATTGCGATTCTATCTTACTGAAGTTTTTTTTTCCCGCGTGCATTTAATATGAACAAGACGCGTAGTGATGAATGTTGCACCCGATGAGACCAATAACAAAATGTTTAACACGAGTTCGGCAAATTTTGGAGAAAATTGACCTTCAACATGTTAATATGTATTTATTCCAGCCCAATGAATCAGTGTGTGTGTGTGTGTGTGTGTGTGTGTGTGTGTGTGTATGTATGTGTGTGTATGTGTGTGTATGTGTGTGTGTGTGTATGTGTGTGTGTATGCGTGTGTGTGTATGTGTGTGTGTGTGTGTGTGTGTGTGCGTGTGTGTGTGTGAACAACCCTTCCTGTGCCAAACATTATGCCGCTCTATGGGATTTGTGTATATTACTGGTAGTAAGAGACAGAGAGAAAGTGGTCGAGAGAGAGAGAGAGAGAGATACGCATTGTTAATCGAGTGAGAGATGGGAAAAAGAGGGGGCGGGGAGAGAAAGAAAGAGGGGGAGTGAGATGGGGAGAGAGGGAAAGGGAGATGGAGAGAGAGAGAGGGGGGGAGAGTGAAAAAAAAAAACATTGGTGATCACATTAATAGATTTCGCGAAGGAGAGATGGCGAAAAGATGGGGCGAAAAGATAGAGAGGAAGAGAGAGGGAGGGGTGAAAAAGAGAAAAAGAGGGAAGGAGAGAGGGGGAGGGAAAGAAATAAGGAGAGAGAGAAAGAGAGATTTGGAGAGAGATAGATGGAGAGTGTGGTTCCCAAACATTGGAGATAATATCGGTGTGTTCTGGTGACCGTGACAACAATACCGAATCAGCCCGACCTTGAAATTAAGTGGGCGTTAGGCTTTGGTCGGGTGGCGATGTCGGTGTCAACTTTGTGGCTGCCCGCGGCTATCCTTTCCTCCCCCGCCCAGCACTCCGGGATCGTGTGGATAGAGTCTGGCGATGAATTCCCTTGTTTACTCATGTTCAAGCTCCTTCGTGTTTGTCTTTGTTGTCGATGTTTCATCTTAAACCGTTTGTTTGCCAGGTGAATTGAACATATTAATGGCGTGGTGGCTTGTGATTTCAGATTTTCCCCGGTTAATACACTGTGGTGGGTGTGTGTGTGTGTGTGTGTGTGTGTGTGTGCGTTGTGCGGGGGGAGGGGTGTATGGGGGAAGAGATTGAATACACATATCCGTGGGGTGGGTAAGGTCCTTTCAACTTCATACAAACACTATCATAGCTATCCAAATCTTACTGGCTCTCTGTCACGAGATATGATGGATTTCATATCTACTACTGATAAGCACATCAATAGTTGTAGTAACAGTAGTAGGGGTAGTTCAAGTTGTAGCAGTAGTGGAAGTAGTATTATTAGTAGTAACAGTAGTAAGGGTTGTAGTAGAACTACTAGTAGTAGTGGTGGTAGTAGTAGTAGTAGTAGAAGTAGTAGTAGTAGTAGTAGTAGTAGTAGTAGTAGTAGTAGTAGTAGTAGTAGTAATAGTAGTAATAGTACTAGTAGTAGTAGTAGTAGTAGTAGTAGTAGTAGTAGTAGTAGCAGGAGTAGTGGTTGAAGTTGTTGTAGTAATGGTAGTAATAGTAGGAATAGCAGTAGCAGTAGTAGTAGTAGTAGTAGTAGTATCATTTGTAACATTATTAACAGAAGTGGTGGTTAAAAGAAGCAGGAATAGATATACAGTAGTAGTAGTAGTAGTAGTAGTGGTAGTATTATTGGGTATATCGACTGCCCCCCCCCCCCCACACACACACACATACACACGCATACCCCACAATCATAATTCCCCATCCCATGGGCTAAAGCGTATCTCTGCTCTCTGTCACGTGAGGCGGCGGAACTCATGTCTGCTACTGATAATCATATCAAGGCGCGGCTTCCGCGCCTACACGCCGATTATTGCATTTTCTGCTCCCGATTTTACGGAAACATGCACCTAATAGTTATCATAGCGGTATGCAGCCTTGGGCGGTATCTCACCCATGTTCTGCTTTCATTTTACCGTGCTGCCCACTTATAAATGGCAGGAGTTTCCTAAAAACATGACCTTCAAATGATAACTGTAGCAGGGATGGCGTTCAAGGCTTACTATCGCAGTCTTGCGTTAAGATGCCTTACCATCTTGTTTTTTAATCTTATTTTGACATGCACGATTCATCACGCCGATTCACTCCGGTCAACGACCTGTACGAACGATGTCTCACGAAGGCAGTTTACATATACCAAGACGGTGGAGGTGAAGATGGAATGGGTTAAACAAGCAAGAAGTAGTAATAAATATATATTGAAATGCGATTGTAGAGAAATACATCTACATGTAGTAGCAATACTACATTAGATAGAGGTTGTAGTAGTAGTAGTAGTAGTAGTAGTAGTAGTAGTAGTAAGAGTAGTAGTAATAGTAGTAGTAGTAGTAGTAGTAGTAGTAGTAGTAGCATTAGTAGTAGTAGTAGTAGTAGTAGTAGCATTAGTAGTAGTAGTAGTAGTAGTAGTAGTAGTAGTAGTAGTAACAGTAGAAGTAGTAGTAGCAGTAACAGTAGTAGTAGTAGTAGTAGTAGTAGTAGTAGTAGTAGTAGTTGCAATGTTAGTAGTAATGATAGTAGTAGCAGTAGTAGCAGTAATAGTAGAAGTAGTAGTAGTAATAGTAGTAGTGGTAGTAGTGGTAGTGGTACTAGTAGTAGTAGTAGTAGTAGTAGTAGTAGTAGTAGTAGTAGTATTAACAGTAGAAGTAGTAGTAGCAGTAACAGTAGAAGTAGTAGTAGTAGTAGTAGTAGTAGTAATATTAGTAGTAGCAGTAGTAGTAGTTGTTGTTGTTGTCGTATAGTAGTAGTAGTAGTAGTAGTAGTAGTAGTAGTAGTAGTAGTAATATAGATATAGGGAAATTGACTTCGAAACTCTTTAAAAAACGGGGCCCAGAGCCACCGGATTATCGTTCATACATGGCATCGCTGACCGCGAGTAGTGATCTTCTTACCGTCGACTTGTTGGCCTTGCGTCTGGTGATTAACCTTGTCTCTGAACGGACAGTGTCCATCTGACCCGTCACACCAGATCCCTTGAACAATACACACTCCCGGACGCGACCCGACTAGACAACAACGCGACAATGATAGTAACAATAAATGTGGTTCATCATGTGACTACTTTTTATTTCATGCGGTATGATTAATTCGCAGGTACCATAATTACCAGAAGATAGCGGTAAGGCTAACGGGGTTGGGCATCCCGTGTCTTTGGATGGTCTGAGATAAAGACTACAGTATATACGTGCTCAAAGTCTATTTCTTACCCTTAAAGACGTTGGCGTAATTATACGCGGGATTAATTCCCAGCGGTGGGTCTCTTCAAAGCTCCTCCGTGGGTTCTCATCGGTGCACATGTAATCCGTGTTGTGATCTAGTCTGGCTGTGTGCGCTAACCCTAAGCCGCTTACTCTATGTTCTCGAAGAATAATCCTCATGAATAAACCGTCCATAACTCGGCTTATTTCCACCATATATTCAATCTGGTAATCTCCCTGGTTCTGAGGCCCTTTTTTATGGAGTTGGGGATGGGGGTGGCTATAAGTTGGACTGGGGAAAAGGTTGTGAGCCTTCCCGGTAACCAATCTCATTGCTGTATCTGACGCGTCAGTTAGATACCATCACACCCACCTTCAAAGAAGAAACCTCATAGGTGTTTCAGTTGCACGCATATGTTGTATGGCAGCTATTTGTACAGATTAAAATTTTAGATGAATCGTTCCGGGATCCTGAAATCAAACGCGAATATGAAATGTTTTCACGACAACACGACAATGCCATTATAACGGGTCCGGTTATCTGTACCACTAATTTCCTCTGTAGTTTAGCTGTCATGCTTTCATATTCTAGTGGCAATATCGAGATAAAATGTTAACCCTTCCAGTATGCCTTATATGCGTGCAATGTGCAATAAGTTAATGGGGCTAGGTACTGAGGAATTCATGGTGGAAGAACCTTGTTTGTGCTTCGTATTGTTGAATAACGTTGCTGCTGCATGTGCGTAACGTTGCGTATCTAAGTGTGCGTGCGCGTATTACGTGATGTCGTTGTTAAAATGAGTCATGATGAGGCTTTGGCGGGAAAACTGCAGTTGTCGTCTGCTTCATCATGATGCCGTCCTGTTCGGAATCGTGTCATTCTCCGGCCCCTACCCGGGCGATTACTCCTCAAGATCTCCCCAGTCCTCCCCCGAGACCCTCCACCGATAAAGGCCAGACGAAATGCTTCCCAAGCGAGGCGGGCGGAGATCGTTAAATATAGCTCAAATGGCTCGCTTGAGATGTCCTCTTCTTTTTTTCTCATTTTCTCGATAACTTATACGCGTATTGACTAGAATACCGTACCAGTCCAACGCGCAAGTGAATATATTAGATTAATTATTGATGTCTATTTCTTTTGGAAGTGTGTAAAAACACCGAAATAATTTCGTTTTGGATTGATGGTATTTATTAAGACAAGGAATTCAACGTTTTGAACAACTACTGACATTGCTCCATTGCCTTGTACGTTTGTCTGCTGTACTGTATAATTACATACATACGATACATATGAATTGCCCTATGGGGGCTTACTTTCATGTGAAGAGATAAGTAAATCCTCTTACGTTACATGATTCACGGCCACTGTGATACCATCAAAAGGCTACAGTTTCGGAAATCGACATGAATCCATTTCCCTCATCATCTCTCTCTCTCTCTCTTCTCCTACCACCCCCCCCCCTTCCTCTTCCTCTTCCTTCTCTTACTCCTTCCATGTGCTTTCTGTCTCCATCTCTCTGCCCCTATTTCTCTCTCTAGCTCTCTCTATCTGACAGTCTGTCTGTCTGTCTGCCCCCCCCCCTCTCTCTCTCTCTTTCTCTATTTATCTCTCTCTCTCTCTCTCTATCTCTCTCTCTCTCTCTCTCTCTCTCTATTTATCTCTCTCTCTCTCTCTATTTATCTCTCTCTCTCTCTCTCTCTCTATTTATATCTTACCTCCTCTTCCGCTCACCGTCCAACCCTCAAACTCCCCTCTCTGTTTTTCCCTCTTTCTCCCTAAATGTCTTTCTGATCCAACAATTATGGCCAATTACAGTAGCAAATGCGGACGATTTTCGAAGTCCAAAACTGAAAACAATATGCCGAGCATATTGTTTTGCTCTCCTGTGAATGGCTCAAAATCGTTTAGCCAGAAAATGACCGAAGGCGCCAGAACTGCCACGAGTGAAACATATTCTCCGGGGCATTTTGTTATTCATGGAGATATAGAATATTCTATCACTTTACTGAAATGATACATGGACATAATGGCAGTTGCAAATTATACTGCGGAAGTGGTCATTTCCCGCGAGCATGGCGAGTTGGAATGAAATTTCTTCCCATTGTTATATGTCAAACTTCGACGGATATTTTCTATTTGTATGTCAAAAAATAACACTGCAGTCAGTGAACTTTGATGGATGAATGATGTCGATGTAATAATATCCTATTCGTGGTATTATCATTTAAATTGTTATTTGTGGATATACGGTGTTTTAGACAGCTAATGAATGATGGTTTAAGAATACATGAATACTTCATGCAGCCAATTTGCTGACGAAGAGTAATGTGGTTTGGTTTATATTTTCTACTTTTCCTTATAGTTACCATAATGCACCATACTGTTTTTTTTAAATGCCATGATGTTTTTCGGATTACATTCTCCTGTTTCGTAGTTTCGCCGTTTGTTTTCGCTCATGACTCGTTTCATCAGTATCATTCGTTGCTAACTTGTCATTAGGTTTTCAATAACAACGCAAGGATTGAGAATAAGGCAATAAACGTATGCATACATTAGGCAATAGTAGCATGTAGCTCTCTTCAAATGTGAATCATATATGCATGGAATACATTTATTCTCAAACTGATCCATCAAACTTAGATATATCTCAAATAGGTGACTGACCTGATATTTCAGATACTTCCCAGCTACCCGATCTACAAACAACAACAACAACGCCACATCCCATGGCCACTTCACAGTTATCCCCCATGATACCAATAGCATTACCATACGTTCTTTCCATTATTCAGAATGGCGATGTACTTTGTAACCATTACTTGCGGAGAATATAATATCTCGAGATCTCCCTCCATGTCTTGCAACTATAAATCATGACCCCATTAATCCAGGCTTCCTTAAGATTTATGAATTGTAATCGCATCGCCATTACTGTAGGATTTAAAGGGATGTGAAGAAGTCGGGCGCGGAAATCATAGTCACTTTAAACTGCCGACGGCGTAAAGTGAATTAATGAATATAATCTTGTTTGAAGTTCGTTAGAGCCCCATTTTGGTTTAGGGTTTCGTAAACTTGATAAAAAGTAGGTCACCCATTTCCCTCTAGGTAAGGACAAAACAAATATCTATTTTGTTTGTAAGGGGGTGGGCAGAGAAATGAAAAGCATCTGGATGTGATATTTTAACTTATTAGGTAACGGACGAGCATTCTGTATCATTTTAGTTAGATTGCATGAAATGAAAATTATATTCAGGATCAATGTGTGTACATTACAGCACACAAAGAGAGTTATTGTAGTTGGCGTTACCATGGTTACAATGCATTTAAGTAAGAAAAAGGTTCATATCTACCTTGGCTTTCCCCATAGTTTTCTGCTTATGGACAAATAAGTACGTCAAAATATGTATGTGTCTCTGTAGGATAAGTATTTATAATGACGTATGTCTTTATATTCTTCGAAAGGTCGAAGACAAATCTGAGTTTTAAGATGGGGTAAAGTGCAGTTCCGGGAACTTCTATAAACTCGATAGATATCTAGAAAGAAATATACATCTGATCTTGAAATATGAGTGCGTGGAACATCATAATGATGTGGTAATCTTATCCCCCGTGCCTACCGGGGAGCTGATGGTGTCGAATCTATGCATAATTGAGATATATTGATATGTGGATTTCCCTCCTCCTTTATCCCCCTAATCCCATTGAATAATCCCTTAGCCTGGAAAATGTATCCATTTCTTTTGTGCGTGTTCACGTCATAATACATCCAACTCCGTCTGATAACAATCCTGTCGCACGTCAGGGAGATTAACGGATGTAAAACACGAACTTTTTCTGTTTATATGAGTGAGTTCTTTTCAGGACATATCTCCTTTCGAGCTCATACGTGTGTTTATGTGTATGTGTATGTGCGTGTTCGTGTATATGAGTATGTCTGTGCATGTGCGAGTATGTATGTATATATATATATATATATATGTGTGTGTGTGTGTGTGTGTGTGTGTGAGTTTATGTGTGGGTGAGGTGTTTATTGCGCATGTGTGTGAGTGCACCCAAAAAACATATTTTGGATTTGCATAATCACGAGAGGCGAGGCTTAATGTGATAAACATGAAATTCCTCTTTTGAACAGCATTAAAATCTATAATTGCCTCTTCATAAGGTCAGGAAAATGAAGAGATACATATAATAAGGTTGCTTATGTACATAGCATCTTTTATCTAAGCATTTGTATTACGCCGTAGGCACGTTTTTCTCTACTCGACAGAATCAGCGGAGAGCCTCGGGATTGAACTTGACATTCAAAACATTCAGTATTATTCTCTCATCTTCCACAATATCATACGAATATGAAATAATCATAGTATATCACATAAACATTAAAAAAACTTAAATATTGAAGTAACAATACACGAAAGTTTAATACAGAAACGAAAGTTATGCCCAAAACCTTTGAAAAGAGAGTGACGGGGTGACCAGAAATGTGGATACATTATTATAACCTTATCTCATTATGTTAAATAAGCCGATCTTAAAATGCCTGTAGATACAAAAAAATATACATAAACATTACTCCTTTTGTAGCAAATAGCCTGTCGTTTTGCGGAAAGAAAACACTCGTAACTTTACGTTTTCTTTCTCTACACACATGACACAAAAACATATGAAAAGGGGGAATTGCTTTGACGAATAAAATCACGGTGCTGTCTGTCAGGTGTATATAGGAACGCACTACGATCTACCACCCGTATATATATACATAGCCTTGGTAACGTATTGTCGGTATAGGCTCAATCCCGAACCACTTTGCTAAACATGAGCTACACTTAGAACACTATTAACCTACTTCGAGACACTTCTCTCCCTCCCTACCCCCTCTTACCTCTCAGCAGTCCCTCTGTAGAGCAATTTCCGTCGCCTTGTTTGGGTGCGTTGTACGTCATGATATGACCATCTCATCATATGGCCTTGAAAGCATCTTAACCATCTTAAGCATCTTAACCCTCCCCGGTCCAGAATGAATACCGCTCTATAGGTTTTGGCACAAACCAAGTTAACTCAAGAGTGCGGACTGATCCGGCGAACATAATCCGTCGATTCGGAATAATTGCAGATACTTGATACCACATGAATAGTCATACAGTGGCACCCACAGAAAAATATCACCGTTTTTTTTAAATCTAGGATATCACCTGGGGAAAGAATTTTGTGACACATTGGAGAGAATGGCTAAAGTAGAATTAACTCGTTGTGTGCCACGCGTGTATTTTCCCTCAAGTATTACGCACGCATACATCAACAAGAGCAGCAGTTTATCTGGTACTCAAACGGTTAAGTGCTGCTTAATTCTACTACGAAATGATGATAGTATGATGGCATGGAAATAATTTCTATCAACCACAATGGCCGAATCTTTTTTCCCAACATGAATGCAGGTGACAACCAAAGCAACACATATTTAAGCGTTAGTTTTTAAAATAGTAATACAATCGTCGCGAAGCATCGAGTCTGTGTTGAAGGTTATCAAAGGAGCTTTGTCCAGTACAGTTTTCACAGTGCTCCATTTGCTAGCATGTGTTTTTCCTCAGTGTCTAACTCTATACATTAAAGTCTAAGTCACAAGTCTTACACATTCTGGGCGAACTTAGCCAATATTCTCTGGTATTCACCGCACGTCCGCAACCGGACAGAGCGTGTACATGTAGGAAGCAATGCGGACGATTCCCGGCCGCACTGGCTCATTAAAACCAGATGAGATGGCTTAATTTGCGCGCAAGACGGGCGGGAAGGCGGGTGAGAAAAAGCACTCAATAATGCAGGAACAGCACCAGATCACGAACATGGTTTGAATAGCGTTCTAACCACAATGTGACGTGCAAAGGGAGATAGGAAGAAAGAGAGTGGAGATCATGATGGAGTGGTGGAATGAAGTGAGCGAGTGGTGTGGAAACGACAAAGACAAGAAGCTTAGGAAATTCAAAGAAAGGGAGGGTGGGTTTGCGAGCAAAAGAGAAGGAGGGGGTCTGGAGGAGAGGGGCAAGGAAGATATGTAGGTGAAGGAAATAGGAAGGAAAAGAAAAGATGTGAGAAGATATCATGTTAATCATTTTAAACGAAAACTTTATATCTCACGCAGTAAATCAACGCAGAAAAACAATTGCAGCATTCATTATTAACTTCTTGGGTCACGCATTTGCATAGAGCAACTTGAATATTCAGCATTATGATGGACATAGAAATGACAACATGCGGATATTTAACATGATATTTGTTTGTAAAACAAGAGAAGAAGATCTCCCTTCCTATGACGTCACAGCCAGGTGACCAAAGTTACGTATTCATTCGACCATTTAGTAACTTTGGGAGCTTTTTGAACCCATCACACTTATTTGTATCATTTTTCGCATATTGGTTTCCCCTGAATTGTCATTTGTGGTACATAATTATAATAAATAACCACAACAACCACAGAAATAATGTATGTGCCAATCTCATTTTCATCTCTGTCCTCGGGACCTTAATATACCGAGGTCTCAGCTAGTCCGATCAATGCCATTTGATGTTGAGTGTTTAATATACCCCATGCATGTCGAGCGTGGCGCCATACAGCTGTAATTGGGTCATTGATATCAGCTAGTCACTGTTCTGCTCAGTAATAAAGTGCTTGCTACGATAGCATTATGTTTCATTTCATTGATGACATGCACTAAATTATGCATTGCTCCCAGATAGAGGACAACAAGCAATGAATGATTGAATTAAAAATGCATCATTTTTGTATTTTGTAAGGGGGTGGATAATCACCTCCGTTATTTGCATAGGACGACCTCATGTTTCTTCAAGGTGTTTATGATTGGCAAGTTCGGAATGAAAATAGAAAAAACAAAGCGCTTGTTCTTTAAATGACGGCTAGTTCGTGTTTATCCCCTCGTTCTTTATAAACGGCATACTAGATGCAAATACGGTAAATGGGCTTTTATTTCTGCAGCAAAACAATAGGGGTATACCAACCGTATCAGAAGTTGCCATAGCTTTAATAGCTATGCCATCAAATTGAGTATGATGACGTTGGTTACGATGGTGATGATGCTAATTATGTGATTAAACAATGTTGGATCCATTTGGTCGAACCCTTTTATGGTGATACGCAAAATGAGATTGATCGTTGGGAATTTTATACGTGATAATCCGGAAACCAAATGTCTGTTTGCGTTGATGAAGCATATCGTGAAAAGAACATAAATCAAACGTTTGAGCCCATGTTGACATTTTTATCGATCGTATCTCAGTACTGGTTACACGTTGAAGGAAATTAAACTCTAAACAACAAGTTCATTCAAATGACCACGGACATGGACGTGACGGAAGGGCAGCTAGATACTATTCGTACAGTGTGTGGGGAATGCTGACATTTTGGATAGAGAAATATGCTTGTTCGCTTTCTTGCTTGTTCTTTTTACTGATTTATTTCCATTACTCATTTGTAATATTGTTGTTTTTTAGAACTTTCGAGTCGTTTATCACGCTATTACAATGCCTCACATTGTGAGTGATCGCCATGGTGCGTGTGATTCACAACGGTTATGTAATGATTATATCAAGGGTTCTGTAATGGTTTTGTACAAACGAACATCTAAACCTTGTACCCATTACTGTTATGAAATGTTGTCTTGAAACGAGATGTTGGTCAAAATCATTATCATAATCATAATAGCGTTAATCGTGTGGAGCTAGCGATGCCATTATGTGTTGTATCCCACTGCTATCATAGTAGATCTACTCTTTCATGTTAAGAGTTTGTCGTGACGTGATATGTGTGGGCTTACTAGTTAAGTGGCCGTATCTTTTATTTGGTTTGACCTTTTCTTTCATGGACGTTTGTACGTGAGGTACCTCGCCAATGAGATGAGGGCTGGATACGCGTCCCCAAATCAGACCCCCTATGGGTCATACCGAGAAGACTAGGTATCGTTACATATGTACATGTGTCATGAGATAGTGTAGTTATTAAGACTGGGGTGAGGATTTGGGAAACCAACACCGAACACTTTTATACAGATATCACTCACATCTTGAATGTTTTATCACGTTTTCTACACAAATAATAACTACAATAGAGTGCACGTGCACACAGACGATCACTAAGTACGCATTAACCTTTATATTTACTCTAAAACTAACAAAAAAAATGATTGTTCACAGCGATATAATTTTATACGAATATTTGTCGTCGAATTGATATCAAATCGATGAGTGGTGTGTTTATTTCTAAGCCGTAAATACAGCGCTGCGGACGAGTCACATTCTAGACGGCTTCTAGAATTTAATTTAGATAAAACATCAGCAAAGCTTGATGATAGAGACAGCAGGTTCACATTGTTAAAGTGCAATTTCTGTTTTGCCAAAACAGGGGGAGTTTTTGAATCACGATGGATATGGTGAAAGAGAGATACAGAGAGTGTGTGAGGGAGAGATAAAAGGGGGGGGTAAGATAACGTTTGAAGTCACAACGTTGAGAGCCTTTTCAAAGTACATTCATATTTTGACAATGCACTGATGGTTTGTGAATACTCACTGCATGGGAAGAAGAATTGGGGTATACACGGTATTGAGCAGAGAGTGTGAGACGGAGTCATATAAATAGAGAAATTATAAAGACTATAAACATGTATAGATAGTAGTCCAAGATAAAACGAAGGAAGGGGAACAATAAGAAATAAACAAAAAGAACAAGAGAGAGAACGACAGGGACAGGGGGAGAAAGGTAAGAGAAATAGCAAAAGAGAAACAAGAAGATAAAATGGCCTAGAAAAATAACAAGAGCGCTAAAAATGAATACAAAGGGATACAACGAGAGAGAGTATGAGAGAGGGGGGGGGTAAGCAATATACGAGACGGCTAGAATCAGAGAGAGAGAGAGAGAAGAGGGGGAAAGGACAGAGGGAAGCGAGAAGACAGAAGCAGAGTCGGTGAAATATAACAAAAGTGCTGAAAATGGATACAGAGGGGCACATTGAAAATAAAGATGGAATAATGAAAAGACAGATAAAAAGCGACAGAATCAAAGAAAGTGAGGAGAGACAGAGACAGAGAGATAGGGGTAAGGGGAAGGAGGTACGGTGATATCCCGGATCCAAGACTCAATCGCTTACCGAAGGCACCCCTATACATCTGTCAGTGAACACGGCGATGATCCCTTTTAGCTGCGTTTTGACTGCTGGTTTACTAAACATTGGCGACATTTCCAGACGATTAGGCTGAGGCGATTACAAGACGTCCGTAAGAAGACAAGCGGGAGAATCATTCGGGCTGTGCGTGCGTTGTCTGTCGCGCCGTGGAATAATTATTACGGCCCATTTGCCTACGGTTAGAATGTACAGGAAAGTAAAAAAAAAAGACGAGGAAACGAAACGTGAAAACAGTATAGTAGCAATGGCATTAGTATACATAACAGGAATATGATAATAGAGGTTGTAGTAGGGAATATAACATTAAGAGTAGAATAATAATATTCGTAGTATTTAAGTTGTAGTAGTAGTAGTAGTAACACGAGGGGCTTGAGTAGTAGTGGTGAGTTTAGTATTGATGGTAGTAGTAGTGGTAGAAGTAGTAGTAGAAGTAGTAATAGTAGTAGTAGTAGTAGTAGTAGTAGTAGTAGTAGTAGTAGTAGTAGTAGTAGTAATCGTAATAGTAGAAGCAGTAGTAATAGTCAGAAAAGAGAACTTACATCCTTTTAAAAATGAAGGAATATTTGGAAATCATAAGAAGGTTATTAGGCTGTTGTTGTTGCTGAGACGTGGAACAGAGTTAAGTACCAAAAAGGATGACGGATACTATGTATAGAAGAAGAAAACAACATGGGAAATATATGTTTATAGGTAACATGAATAATGATATTGCAGCAAAAGGGAAATTACATAAATTACCAGCTATCTATCAATGACGTCACTTCCAAATTTCACACCAGTCACGTTCCAACGAAATTAAACGGAAGGGGAGTAAAGGAAATGTAAATTACACTTCTTTTGCAAAGGATGTGACATCTCAAAATGCAACTCTCATACAAATTCACTGCGATTTTGTAAGGAAAGGAATAGCTAATGTGTCTACGAAAACTATCCTGAAATAAATATTTCAACATATATTTGAACAGCAAAGAAAGAGAAAGATATGGAGAGACAATTATGCAAAGATCAATGTATGCTGAATGAAAACCATTTGTGTTAATCTCTTATATGAGCCATTGTGGGTTCATTTTCACCAGCTTTCGTCTGGCACAGGGACACTATTCTTTTTATTACCCCCCCCCCCCCCCATTCCCCTTCCTCTCCCCTCTGCTCTCTTGAATACACACCTCTTAACCCGCCACTGAGTCCCATAAATGGAGGTATTTACTTGAGGCCGACGTTGCGGCGATATATATTTGTCAAAGGATCAGTGACGTAGGACTTGCACAAATTCAGGCGGGCCTGTCATGGCGGTGTGTCGCCAGCCGGTAGAGCTCTTTGATCTACAGCTATGTTCAATCACCGTTTATGTAGATCAATTTGACGTCAATTCCAAGGTTATCAACATGTGAGACAACCGGATTTTCTTATTCGCCAACAATTGGGCTGCTTTCGGCAGCGCCTCTAAGCTCACTGCCGTTTCGGGGTCATATGATTGGGCGATTTTTTTTCATGGAATTCGCCGAGCATGATTCAGCTACAGCAGCAGGTGAGAGCCCCGAAACCAGAATGTGCGCATGCGTATTCATCATACCTGGCATAAGTTCAAATAGCGCACGCGCTATCAAAACATTGAATGCAATGTTGTTAATGTTACCTAGGTATGGCCATAACAGCAGAGGGCATTTGCGGTTAAAACCAGTTCGTAACACAACACACCAGCCTATCGAAACTCTTTTAGTACCGCATATAACTTTTTCTACAAGTAATGCAAACGATTCCAATAGCGTACAGGTGTATCTTGCACACACATACAGTAAATCAATGTCTGATTGATACATAGACATCAACAGGGGGAAATTAATGGGGATTTATTCATTGTTGGAAAGGCATTTACTGGCGATTGGTGTCAATCACATGGAAAGTCGTATTAGCAATATACACGTTACCATCATCTCTCTCTCTTTCTCTCTTTCTCACTCTCTGTCCCTCTCTCTCTCTCTCTTTCTTTCCCTAACTCCTTTCATTCATTTTCTGTTGTGATCTCTCCTTCTTCCTTGTCCTTATGCCGGTCGCAATTATATTAAAATGTTTCCTTTATAATGTGTTTGTACTGCTAGAGTAAATTCATCATTAATCCTGAATATGATTTACAATATATTACATATCAAAGTCTTTTTGGTGAGTGTTATCTCCCTAAGATATGAAACTACTATTTTAAACCATGTGCACTTTGTTTGTTATGCAAACAAAACATCTTTTTGTACTTTAGACTTCACCTCACTCTTTGATAGAGATTTGCTTTCTAATTATATTTAATGATGTCTAGGGACCGCCCCATTTCGCGTACATCATAATAAATGTATACGAATTGATAATGATACATTTTGATTAATTATACGTTATAGAGAACTTGTCAATGACACGCTGACATACATTTAATGAAGGTTATGTCCTTAAAATGACGTTTAATTAAGGTTTCTGGAACAGTGACAACCGCAAGATTATTACTTTAATGAACGTTAGACTAGAAACTGTTCTAAATTATTAAAGTATGTTACCATGGGAACCATTGCAAAACTACACCAGGTGGAATTATGGTATCATAAAATATCGGTATAAACCAAGTGGGCATTTACAAATGAGAAAATAAATTTTGTTTTTGTTTTCATTGGGGAGTGGAGTTCCGTCCCTCAATTTGCAGTTGGACAAACATCACACAAAGTAAATCCGAACACGCTGTCACAAAATACCATGTCTGCCCTTGGTATTTGTTTCAACGGGGTGTCTCCAACACAGATATCACGGTTAGGTCTCTGTGTTAAGCTACAGCAAGACGCCAATATTCCTGGTGCGATGCTTTCGAGGATATAGATACACACCAATGGGAACGCACCTGGTTAACATGTGTATCAAGGGCAACAAGTGTGTCAAGCGAGTGGTCTCGTCTCTTCTCGCACACTCTCACTACCCCTTAAAACTAACCACAATTGACTGCCATTTACCCCCTTTTTGGACCCTGGTCCCACGACGGAGTCGTTATTAACACCTCGTAAGCCTCCAGAGACACTGGCGGGAAAAAAAAGGTTAGGCGGGAAAAATCGATGGACGATGGTATCCAGTGGACATCGTATGCATGATTTCTAATTGAGGAGGAAACCTGTTCTTTTCTCTCGCTCTCCCTGGCGAGCGGGAATAGAGCTAGTGGGAGACCTTTTTCCGGTCGACTGGGAATGAAGACCGTACGGGGGATGTATTAATCAGTGGAAGAAGATCATTGGTTATCTAAGTTGTCTTTACTTCTGAGAGAATACGGAGTTGGTTTACATCTAACTTTCAACTGTACAAAAAAAAAAATCAGACCCTCGTACATGTATACGTTGTTTCTTTCTCTCCCTCTCCCTCTCGCTCTCTCATACTCTCTTAGTCCTTTAAAAATTGTCGATACCTGGACATTGTCATAAGTACACGATTTTTTGATGGAATTTTGTTCCAGATGGGTTTTGAAGATAATTTGGCTTGGTTGCCACTTTGGTAACCGTGAGAATTTTGTTATTTGCATAATTAGCATAGTGAGCTAATTTGCATATATTTTGTATTGAGTTAAGTGCTCAATTCATCTCAGATGGGCTAAATTGAAAAACAATACCATTTTTCATGGGTATTTGGGGTCAAGGATTCTATTTGTGACATTTATTTCTGCATACAACCATACATTTATTGTAAAATTCAAGATGGTTGCCCTTATTTACATATTCAAAGGCTATTATTGTGTATTGATATTAGCCGGAATCACATGCTTTCATGTCTATCCACTGTCTATCCGCTAAAATGAAAAACAATATCACTTTTCTTGGGTATTTTTAGTAAAGGATTCCATTTATGACATGTATTTACATATACAACAATCGCGTCATTGTAAAATCCAAGATGGCTGCCCTAAATAATAAATAAATGTCACAAATGGAATCTTTGGCCCCCAAAACCCTAGGAAAGCAGTGAATAGAAAATGAAAGCATATGGTTCCGGCTATTAATACACAATAACATCCATTAAATATATAGGGCAGCCATCTCGGACTTTGCAATGAAACGATGGTCGTATGCATAAATAAATGTTATAAATGGAACCCTTGACCCCCAAAATCTTAGAAAAGTGGCATCGTTTTTCATTTTAGCCCTTCCATTGGCTAGATATGAAAGCATATGATTCTGGCTATTAATGCATAATAATAGCTCTTAAACACTCAAATTGGTGCAGCCATCTTGGATTTTACAATGAAACGATGGTTGTATGCGTAAATAAATGTCATGAATGGAATCCTTGACACAAAATACCCAATAAATACGGTATTGTTTTTATTTCAGCCCTCTTGAGATTAATTGAGCACTTAACTCAATACAAAATGTATGCAAATTAGGTCATTATGCTAATTATGCAAAAATGCAAAAAATGCTCAAGGTTGCCAAGGTGGCAACCAAGCTAAATTTTCTTCAATACCAATCTGGAACAAGATTCCATCAAAAAACCTTGTATTTATGAGCATGTCCAGGTCGTGTACACAACACATGGGACCGTCTACAGGACTATCTCACCTTCATCTAATCAACTTTCATTCCGTTCAAGCGGGACTTTGTGTCGCGCTGGCATGACGTTGAATGATGGTTTCCTCCTGACGCGCGAGGCGCAACGACAGTGTCGTGTTGAGGAGGAACGTTTTTCTGTGTGACGAAAATCAGTTGCAAAGAAGAAAATTAATCTGTATTCGTTTTTAAATATATAGGCCTAGATTCTTGTTATTTGCCGATACAAGGGCCGTTTAAGTATTTTATTTTCTTTTATTGTCATGTTGTCTGTAATCTTTTAGTGTAAATGCGAAAAAAAAAGTTTTGTTGTACACTTCTTATTTCATAAAACGACACATCAATTAAATAAATATCCCCAATGACAAATCACAGATAAATAAAAAAAATAAAAACACTTTTTCAAAGATTTTTTCAGCAACATCGCCGAAATAAAATGAGGGCATCGCCATATCACGGATTAATCCTCTCACGCCGCTTAAGAGACCCGTGACCCGTTTACATCGTTCACGTGACCATTTGTCACGTGTTTGGAGGAGGTGGACCTCTATTCTCACCTACAATATGGTTTCATTGCCTTATTTACCATCCATTGGACTTGTCCTGACCACCATCAATCATAAAAAGATATCAATTTTGAATGGGTATGACACGCGGAGCCCTCCTGCGACCGACAGCATGGCTTTGACCCCCCGCGGCGCCGGACCGGGGAATAAAAGGCGCCGTTTTTGGCAGCCACCTCACCTGGTACCTCAGAGGAAATCGTAGCTTTCAGCTAGGTCACGGGACACAAATATGGGCTATAGCGTCCTCAAAGGATGTTAAACAAAATAACCTTGATAGTCTGCTGGCTTTGTATCCGCCGTGCTTTAATGTGTAAACCCTTTGTGTTCGTGGTGTGTATTTATTCACCAGTTATACACACACATCCCATAGAACACCTGTTTATCTGACAAACAGTGGGTTAAAGGCGAGGAAGTGGTCATGGTTTCAGACAGTAGTCATGGCGGAACTGACCCGTCGTTATCCCCGGTGCTCCGATTTAATTTCAACAATGTTTATGATTTTGAGATGATTCTTGGAATCAGACGAGAATGGGACTCGTAGTTATTGTGAGATAGCTTTTTATTGATATGGTGTCCGATAATGTTTACCTCCACCTTTCCATTGATACTGCTATTGTGCATTTACTGTTAAATGGGTGGTGTACAAGTTCTGGACTATACATATGTTTAAATTTGCCACTTACTTTTCCATATTGTTTGCACTCTTTTCAATATATCAAAGTGTTGCGCTTAATTGGATTGTCACTGTGATCATGATTGTACGAAGATGAATATGTAGGGGAACATGTTGTCATTGGTTTTTCATTGAGATCAATCTCAGTTTTCCCTTTTCTGTTCATTTCAGCTGCCCCCCCCCCCCCCCCACTGACTTATTTGTCTCATCTACTACCACCTTTCCAGCTTTCAACTGATAAAAAGACCTTTTACACAAATGGAAATGTCACGGTCCACTCGAAGCATGATACACACCTGAGCGTACAATCACAAAACCCAGAAACGGCGAAAATGCCCCGTACGTTTTCCCGATGGTAGTTGCGCGTTGAAAAGAGAGAGAGGAGCAGATAAAGGTAATTGAATTAGGAGCTACATGCCACGTAGAAAGAAAGAGAGAAGGGGAGAGAGAGAGAGAGCAGGAGAAGACGATCGGTGAATTATAATAAAGGTCGTGATCTGAATCAAACAAGTTAATAGCCGGGATATTCTGTCTCCTTGTTATGGTCTAAAAATAGAAGCCGATTTAGCTGGTACGAGAAATATGTACTGCTCTCGATCTCACGCTCATATATCAACAGGGGGCTGAAAGCGCATACCTGTCAAACAATGCAATGGACGGTGTTCTTATTAAGCTAATGTCATGCCAATGAGAGGCGGTGACATTGTGGGAGTGTGGGGTAACATGTTCCTGCCGAATCTCACATAGGTATTACGGCGTCCTTTCAAGGTATAAGGCTTATGTTGGGTTCCTTAACACATTCATGGGTCGGTGTCTTTTACCTTTATCGTAGTGGTACTACTCTTATTTTTTTATAAGCACACATGTATCACTAACATGTTTTCAAGTGCCACTGTTGATTTTTTTTACCAAAGTAAGGCCAGCAAATCTGCCCTAATCTGACAAAAAGAAGTAACTAACAATAGAGACTTTTCTTTTAAATGAGCAAAATGTGTCTGCCACTTGAATTGGCGTTAGTGCAACACCACACCATGTTAGATTGAATATCTCGCAGGAAGATGAATACTTCTTGTCCAGATTTTGGTCGTATGTAGGGAATGCTGGATACAATCTAAGGATAGCAATAACCCAGATTTGAGTGAGTTGTCACTTGCTTCCTTTTGTCAGAGTAGGGCAGAAATGTGTTCTACATTTGCTGTGAGCTAGGTATTTACAACCATTTACAATCAGATGTGATTGCTTAGTTGTCCCCCTCAGTCACAAGTACAATGCTTGCATATATGCTTGCTAACATAAATATCAAAATAAGGAACAAAGCAACATAATAATTAAACGAATATTACCACAACATGTATTCTAGTACTGGATACAATTGTATTATCATTAGTACTTCCATTAGTAGAAGTAGTAGTATTAATTCCACCTTCTCATCGTCCTCAGCTGAATCTCTGGTGTATTCCCACTATCACGTAGCACTTGGTAAACGTTTATTTGAAACATAATCTCCTGTTTACATACATATGTATTCGGTCGTTCCTGAGCGATCTTTTTTGACTCGTCTCCGCTCAGACTGTGTCTTGACGGCGGCTGTGCTTTTCTCGGAGAAATTACATTATCATTAAATGGTTACCTTACCCGATCTTCAAATCGGCAACGAATTTAAGTTGAAGTTCTTGAAGCTAGTCTTCTCCATTTCCCCCTTTTAAACCCCCTCATGGCGCCTTAAAGCACAGCACCGCAAGCAACATGGAAACCTTCCCCGATGCTTCCGACATTTTATTGAATTTTACAATTTAGGAGGAGCGACTCTGAGGAAGAATGGTGGAAAATGAGTGAAAAACATGTTTGTAAACTGAGTAATTGGGAGTAGCCAGAGGCGAGATGGTAGTGTATTGTTGTGCGGCAAGAATACCTACCATCTGCCCTACAGGTAGCCTAGATAAGACTGGACAATATATCCAGTTTAGAGACAGGGGAACCGCGTGAATAGTCTTCGCCACCAGTTGTTTGTTTCCATAATACATTGTTCCACTCATTCATATCAACAAAAACATACATCTCTATTTCAGTTAAGATAGATCTTATATATATATATAATCTTTTCATGCATAATTATCAGTGACAGAAAAGGTACATGTATTGCAAATGACCAAACTTATTTTGGGTTTCTAATTATCATAACCAGGCAGATACAATCAAAGTGACACTTTTTTCCATACCCTAGGTTGTGGAAGTCGTACATTTAACCCGGGCGTTTGGGATCCTCATTCGCGTGCACCTATGAATGGACCGGCCTCGCTATAATTATCTCACCATCCCCAAACATTAATGGAGCTAATCGAAGAACCTATTACCGTGTGCCAGTTTCAGTCTAGCCCCATGACAATTCCCCGGCCCAAATAAACACGTTTGTTCATGCCCTTTTTACATTCCTCTTCATTGGCGTGGCGGCCCCATTCACATTGCCAGCGCCATGCGATCGGTTGTCGAGACACTGCAACGCATACACTTTACCATATCCGTCACTGATGAAAACTGTTATCTCTGTCGGGATTTCTCGCTTTTCCCGAAATAATATGCATACACCCCACATACACGGATTTCTTTCATGTTAATGCAAACAATATTCCTTATTACGATCACAGCAATTCCTTTCGGAAATACACGACAACAATCTTGTTTTACGTGCAGATAAGAACAGACGTGTTTGAATAAACAATGACCTGAGCTGGGTTGTTCATTGTAGAAAACATTTCCGTACGAGTCGTACGTGTACGGTGGATATCATTTTCTTGATCATTTTGATAAGCAGATTGTTGTCGGGAAAAGATCATCCGAACTTCTTGCCTATCCAGAACGCCCTTCTGCAGAGCAGTTAACCTGATATGTACTTTTATTTCATGAATAATTCGGAGTACTACTAGAAAAACATGAATGTGGAATGTAGTGTTTACAACATGAGAACTGAAGGGAAGCAAGTAGGGAGGAGGGTTGTGATGAACGTGAGGAAGGACACTGGAAAAAGGGGAACGGAAGAAGGGGAGCAGAAAGGAGAGAGAGAGAGAGAGAGAGAGAGAGAGAGAGAGAGAGAAGGGAGAAAGGATGATGATAATGATGATAGTCTGGAAGGACAGTGAAGAGGGGGGAGATGAGAAGTGGAAGGAATACGAGAATAGAGAAGAGGGGAGGGGAAGCAGGCTGTGAGATATGAATATACAGAACGAAGAATTGCGTGGAGGGATGGATAGTAAACGAAAAAGAATATGAAGATTGGAAATATGAAAGAGATGACTCAATGTGGGCACTGTGAGAGGTAGAAATATATTTTTGTGTGTGTATCATCTGTATGTACGTGTTTGTGTATATAAATTTATATATTATGTGTATTTGTAGAGGGAGTAAATAGAGACCGGAATGGAACAAGAGAGAAAGGGGGGAGGGGGGAGAGAGTGACAGAGGGGGGGGGGGATGGGGAGGATTGAGGGAGGTGGCAGGAGAGAGGTTATACCTTCAGATCAGAATCCTTTGAGGACCACCTTGTAAGGCCTCGTGATTTCCCTCTTGGTCAGCTTTCTACTGTTTTGGTCATTACAGTACTGAGCGTTGATTATGCTACTCACAGTGACTGCGTTAGCATATGCTGTCCCCTGAAATGAAAATACAGCCTGGTAGACGTACTGTAAGATTGTTGGAAAGAACAGATTGCCCGAGCTGGGAAGGCAAAAGTGGCCTTCAAATTCTATACAATTTCAGATCTCGTGAAACAATAACATAAAAGTGAGGCAATATTTGAACACTTTGAAGTTCATGGGCAAGTCGTAAAAGAGCATAAAAGGGATTTAGGCAAGGGAATGTTCAGGGCAGAGAGTATATCTATCCTCGGCGTGCTAGGCTTTGAGAAACGCGTGCGATATTAGGTGCGACGACCTTCGCTGCGACGGACTATCGTTACATGAGTGAAAGCGACGTAGCACCCTCTCTTAAAAGCTTGCTTGTCACAAACGATAGCAGGCTAGCCGCACAGTGGGTAGGGGTGGACAAGGGAAAGTGATTCCGTCCTTACCTGTTCCTAAACCTCATCGCCATAGCATAGTCGCACTCAGTTTCTCTTATTCGTCTTTGGCGTCTCTTTATTAACCTCCCCTCAACGAAGGACTTCCATCTTTCTATCAACCATTCCTTCCTCCTACCCTGCTCTCTCTCTCACACACACATTCACACACACACACACACACACACACACACACACACTTAGGCATGCACATACATACATACATCTGTATGTATATACATATATATTTCTTTATTTAATACTTGCTTGTACGTCTGTTTTGTCCATGTCTTAGTTGCTAGTAAATTAATCGTACTGGCATAATTGTTAGGCCTATTTATTCTATCTGGGACCAATTCAAGTTTTCTACAATCCCCAATTACGACAACATATTTTACATAATTCGTTTCATATTACATTGATTTTTCTGAATAGTATCTGAATATGTCAGGATGTCTGGATGTACATTTGGATTAAAAGTGAGCGTATTGCATTACAATCAAACTATCATACAAATTCTACCATAACCACACTGCGTACCAAGACTTTTATTCAATTAAAGACAACTCAACTTTTTTTTCCGTGTGGAACAGTCTGCATACAATTACACTTATACAGACTATACAGACCACGTGTCCATTACGATCGATCTCTCTGTTTCCATTGAAATTATCTTTATAGACAGGTTTACATATACATGCCCTATGTCTGGGTGTCTGTGTGTTTGCTTCTGTGCATATGGTCATGTGCTGGTGCGTGCGCATATCATGTAGAATTTGCAACGTTTACCATTAGATGTCATTCATGTCCCAATCACTCATCCACTACGATCAATATACAAAGTGGTCTAAATAAAGCATAACATAATTATGGCGCCCCATTTGCATTGACTGTGTGGAAAGAGAAAAGCATGACATCGCTATGGACATCGCTGTCACAAGTACGTTTGATTTTCTCGATTGAAAAATCGAACAAATCCATTACACGTTGAGCGGCAATTATCAGATAAAGTAGCACTTTACGCTAATCTAGGATAAGTGCTTGAAGGACCGTGGTTGAAGCTTCTGAAATACACCGACATGACAGGTCTGGGTGAGTCGACACAGACACGGACCTAGAACTAGAATAAACCCTTAAAGGCCATTGTAGACTACCCGACCCGACCATTCGAACGACTTTGCGACTGCAACCCGGTCATGACATTTTGTACAAGTAGTTGACGTCACATTTCGAGTCGTCGGCCCTTACGACTGGATTTGTAGAAGTATTTGACGTCACATTTCACGTCGGAAGCCCTTTCGACTGCAAGATCTTGTCATCTGCGGTGAGCTCTAGGGAAACTCGGGACTTAACTGACCCTCTGCGTGTGTCACATGAACTACAGAATCTTTAGGTTCTGTATGCATCACTTACACCTAATCACATCAATGTCACAGATATAGTTACCCCTGATCAGGAATTCAAAGAGAACGTTGGATAGACTTGACTTTTAAAACACCGCTTTGTAACGCTGCGTAAAAAGTGATGTGGTTGTAGTGAGATAAATTGGAGTGCAAAACATGTTTTGATAATCACTAATGATAGAATTATCACATGAGCACATAAATCCTCAAGCGTATTCAGGGTAGAATAGTGCATAGCTTAACCATTCATATGTTTCTCTCTTAGATATCATAAGCCCACACGCAGTACTATCAATATGAGCTAATCAAAGTTACTGTCCTAGTTTCGACGTATGTAGGTCTAGCTCGCAACTGTCACTCAACAATCTCTCTACATGCTTCGTATAATTGACTCGGGGTTCAAAAATAACCCAAGTATATGCATCCGGGACTATTTGTCTTTGCTATCGGGGCCAAGTGGAAAAGAAAACATTCCTTATTTAATAATATGAAGAGCTATGATGCTTATGAGTTATCCTGTGTCGATATGTCCTGTCTCCCTACCATGCTGGGAATCCTACATGAAAGTCGTATTAAAGTACATTAACCCTGTCGAAGCCAGAAAAAGACATTTGCTTTTATTTGTACGTGTGACTCGTCCCGAAATGCACCATTTGGCACATAAATACTTAAAGGTCGTTAAACTAGTGATCGGGAAGTTCAACCTCTCCGACGTTAGGTATCTAAGGCCTCAGAAATATACACTTCGTATATGCGTATGTTAGATTAAAGACGAACATTTACGCCAATTTTGTGAGACTTAAGACTGATTAACCCTTTGTGACTAAAATTAACCGTTCTGACGGCATAGTCATTGTTTATAACTTCCAATATTAGAGTTATATCAGATGAAAGTGTTTCTTTACAGAAATCCTCTAGACACACTTCATGGAGTAAATTCGTATCCACATATCCTTTAATCCAAGTACATGGAGAAAAGAAATCGAATTATTGACAATCATGACAATATGATGTTCCAGTTTACAGCTTAATTAAAGATTCAAGATTCAAGATTCAAGATTCAAGATTCAAGATTCACTTTTACTTTTTTTACAAAAATCAACAAGAACAAAATACATGCATAAGGTTAAGATTCAATGAATGTAAATAACAAACAAGAAGTAATAAGTACAATTCATTCGTATAAATAATGTTTTATGTGGAGGGGTCCAACAAGAAGCAGGATTTGTGTACATTGGACCCCGAATGAAAGTATAATGGAGATTATGTAATATATAATACATTCTCAGTAAACATATATGTGAAGAACTAAAATCTTTCACTTGATAATGTTTCTCTTGTTTCTCTTTAACAACAACAACAATAAAACAACACAATTTTTCTTTATCGTGATACGACATGATTCCTTCTTCCTTTTGGCGATATCTCAATGGAGATGATGTCTTATTAACATTTTGCATGCCAGTTCATTTCTTTTCAATGGCATAGAGCTATCAGGCCTTCTAGCTATTATTAAAACACCCCACTCTCTCTTTCCCACATCAAATGTCCAACTCTTTCCCATTCTTGCACCCATTTATCTCCTCTTCACATTTTCGCGTTATGATATGAAACTTTGATATCATAAAGTTACGATCCACATTCATAAACACATGCTAATCATGGTAATATCATCCTCAATATAATGCAAAATGTAGCTTTACACTGACAGTGATATGGATGCATTTGAATACAATGTGATTATTGAATCAAAAGGAGAGACGACCACTTAAATGACCCTTTGCTTTATAAAAACTCATTGTGCGTATATTGTTATGATCCAGACATATTGATATCGCTAAGTACCAAAGTATTTCAGTCTTATCTGCTGATCTGCAAATGATGCTTGTGGATGATGGTACTTGTACTCAAGTGGGGTCAAACAACAAATGTAGAAGAATGGAAAGGAGAGAGAGAGAGAGAGAAAGAGATAGAGAGAGAGAGAGAGAGAGAGAGACATAGAGAGAGAGGAGAAATAGAGGGTGAGAGAGACAGAGAGAGATATAGAAGAAGGAGTTAAGAGCGGAAAGGTAATGGAATGATGTTGGAGAGAAAACAGCGATCGATGATGACCTGCGGCAGTTTCTCCATCTTCCGCGCGACTCAGTCAGCCGAGTTCGTGTAGGTAATGAATCTGTTTTCTATCCTGCCTGGGAAACCGTAATAAAAACGAACGACTTTCAGAATCAAACCCAACGCGCTTCTGAGGGAGGCAATAACTGGCTGTGAACCTCCCGGTCTAAGCAAGTGCACATTTTGATTCGACGCACCCCCTACCTCCACCCCCTCCTCCCCACCCACATCCCTTCCCCACCGACCTACCTATCCCATCTCCTCGGTACCCTTTCTCGAAGGCATAACCGTTTTTTGATCAAATCCCAGAAGGTCAGATTGGAAAGCATTCTCTAATGTTTGGGTTTTATGAGGCAAAGATGGCGATAACCTATCGTCTGCTCCTCAAAGCCCCTCCTCTTTCTATCGCTGCACTTCGCTGGTTGCATTTCCCTCCTCTATAATCCCCGTCGGACTCCGGAATATATATTTTCATATCGCTCCTACGGGGCTCTATTTCACGCGTACATGATCGAGTCAGGCTTAGATGATTCCTGAAGGATTAGAGCAAGCTTCCTCTGGGCAAAGCTGTATTATGTCGCCCCATGATAATTTCGACATCATTGTTCGTCGGTTAATCCGACTTGCAAATATTTCTCCTCGATATCCATCTTCCAGGGTTTTTTTTTTAGAGGTGAAGCGCCTTTTGGGCAGATATCTTTCCAAAATATTCCAAATTTGATCAATTACTTGTTATACATCTCATATGATGCTGCTGTTGGATGGGTAATAGGATCTATAAAGTTTGATCGTTTCGACAATAAAAAACGTTTTACTATTAAACAGAAAACACGAACGGAAAGAGGAACGAGACAGATGTGCTATAAAGTAGGGTACATATTGAAAGAAAAACAGGGAAGAGTGAACAAAAAAGTGTATTTATTGAAGGAAAGAACATAAAGAAGAGAAGAAGAAAGTTTGTGGTACGACTGTGCAGAAAGTGGTATATTTATGCTTAAATATTTATGATTGGTGATATGCTAATTCGGAGGGTGTCGTTTTAATACATGATAAGTTGTATTCGACAATGGTTATATCGTCCTAGTTGTCAAATTTCTGATCAGGAAAGTATAATGTAATTGAAAAGCGTTTTATTAAGTTACATTAAAGAGAATCTGGTACGTTTCATGAATTTGTAGTACCGTAAGAAAGATTTCTTGTCTCGGAGTATATGAAAAAGAAACAAGTGGAGTTCGTTTTCATGAATTTGCAACAAGTTCCCCCCACCCCTTCCCCCAAAAAGGGCCTTTATAAGGTGTGCAGCCCCTGGGTGTGTGGAATGCAAGCAAGCAGGTGCATCTTTAACCCCTTAAAGAGCCAGGGGGAAGGCGCACTGGTGGAGCGTGATCAATGACCCCCTAAAATAACTCGCTCTATAGGAAGACTGGAGTAAATGGGTTAATCAACCATTTCCCTGGTATAAGGCTCTCAGGTCAACCATTTGTCAAGAAGGATAGTTTCCTTCGACAGCTACCGTGGTTGTTAGGTTTCAAAGTATATCAGGCGTGTGTATGTTAGGTTTAGAGTAAAGCGTGCGATAACATCATCATGTCAATGTGTTGAATGCAAGTACACATTGCTCTTTACCGGGGTTGATATGTTGAACTCGTTATGTTTGCTTGGTGCAATTTGGCACGATTAATACACTTGATTTCCATAGGACAGCAGCATGTCTGGCAAACAAAGGCTTAAAACAGGAGATCAAATCTGCCATACTCTCACAAAAGGAAGCAAGTAACAAAAGAGCATTTTCTTGTAAATGAGCAAAATGTCTCTGTTACTTGCATTGGCATCAGTGCAACACCACATCATGTTAGATAGAATATCTCGCAGCAAGATGAACATTTCGTGTCCAGATTTTGCCTATATGTAGGGAATGCTGTGCACAATCTAAGAATACCAATAACCCAGATTTGAGTGATTTGTCACTTGCTTCCTTTTGTCAGAGTAGGGAAGAAATCTTGTGCTAATTCAGACTGAATGCTGTTATAAATGATGTGTGAGTATTACAGCTCAATGTTCGTGTTCCACACATACTAACTTGCTATTCTCTAGGATTGGTGTATATTAGATCACACTATATCACTTATATTGTTCATATCTCTGTTAGATCAGTTCATAACTATGATTCCATCGATAGGCACTTTAAAATCTCTAAGTCTGATGAGCTTACCCTTGCTCATGTACGAATGGAGATCATGATTGCTTTAAAGTAGTTAAATCCATCCTTTTGTAGAGAAAATTATTAGTCTATGTTCGTGTATATCGCCCTGCAGTCAGCTTTTGTTTCAAAGGGATAGTTCACTCAGATATTAAGTTGGTCTCAATAAAAGCAGAAATATACATGAAACATATTAATGAGGGTTTTATGAAAATCCGTCATAGGATAAGAAAGTTGTGATCTTTTATAATTTCAATTTTGTGACGTCACGTGCGAGGTACTCTCCTATATGTGGTGTGCTGTATGATTCCATAAATTGCTCCGTTTCTGTTGTTTTTTTACAAAGGAATATTTGTTTTCATAGAGGTATGTTGTAAAAGCGTGTTTCTAATGATTTATCAAATGCACAGCTAATAGGATGCATATCTATTGGAGAAAATGGATAGTTTCCCACAAAAGATTGTACATAGCATTTGGGAGAGCACCTCGCATATGACGTCACAGAATGAGAACATTAAAAGATCACAATTTCCGTTAACATTCATTGACGGATTCGTATCAAGCCTTCCTTAATATGTTTCTCTCACGTATCTGCTTTTACTGAAAGCAACTTTATTTCAGGGTGAACTATCCCTCTAAGGAAGTGAGTACGTATTGTCCAATTAGACAGAGTGACACCGGAAAGGACATGTCTTATTGCTGTTAACAATCCCCACGGGATAGAAGAACACGACGCTGACGTTTTGCTCCAACTCGGATGTCTTAGGAAAGACTTGTTCGGGTTACCTCCGACCACTGACCACGAAACGTCGTCCACGTAAGCACCAGAGCACGGAGCTTGACCGCTTCGATAAGGCGGCATGTTACTTGACTTCTCGGCAGCATGACCGATGGGGTAGAGCGCCCGGATCCATTAGGGTAATGTAAGGGGGTGCAAGCGATCCCCTCTTCGGTGTTTAATGGGGTAATGCATTAGATCGATTCTCTACAATATATGCTGTGGGCTGTCGTTGACAGTGAGTTAACCCTCTAAGTCCCATAGGTGCCAAATTGTGTTGTAACTGACACGGTTCTGTCATCGCTTGGTAATGAGATGATCAATATGTAAAAACCCATGATTCCGCCAAGCACATTTGATCCCCGATTTGAAAGGCTATGCTACCTGTTGCCACCATTCAATGAATAAATTTCGATACGAATATCACCCGGGTGTCAATGATGGCGTCTCTCAAATGCTAAGATTTATCTTAAAACGTCATCATTTACCGTTTTTCTCGATGGAGATTCGCCAATGTGTCAGGTTAATAGGATATAGGTGTGTTACTTGTTGACAAATGCGGTGGAGGTGCATACCAATAAAAAAAAATGAATAAAGCCTTATGTTCATCGTCATATTCAGATACAAAAGTAAGATAATCTAGCAGATTTAATACATTGACTCTTTAATTCCATGAATTCCACACTGAGATAATATCGGTTAATGTCCTAACTAAATCTAAAACGTATAAAAAGTAATGTCATTTATACTTAGTTATGTCAGAATGTATGCAGCAATAAGTCCTAAATTAGTTATCTCACTTGATGAAAATCGTCAACCTTGTCAATAGTTACGCAATTATATTCATATACCCATGTGTGTGTTCCAGATGGCCTTATATGATTGATCTTCTTCATTAATTGAGTTGTATTTGACAATTTGGCTATGTAAGATTGAACATTACTTTGAAGACGTCATTTATAGGGGTAATTACGAGGGAATGACAGAAAGGTGAGATGTGAGGCGAGCTCACATGGTTTCGTCTGTGTTAGGAAGATTATAGGGAAAAAGGGAAAGTTCTTCTATGGAGAGCGAGAGAGTGATGCGTTCCTCATCAATGACTAGCGATGGATGAATAGTGAGGGTAGTTGGTCTGGGCTAAATGTCACTACTCTAGCATCTAGTCACGTTTATTGCACAGCTCCAGTGATTATATTAGTGATTTCAGGTTGAATTAAGCTGCTACCGGGCACACCGTCCGCTTGGGGCGGGGAAGTCGTGATTTGATAGCAAGGTGAAGGGGAAGAAACTTTTGTCCGGGGCTTGGGTGAAAGAGCGAGGTATGCCATGTATGTAGTTGTAATAGTAGTACTAGTTTTAAAACTGGCAGTACAGGGGGAATAGAAGAAGTAGCAGTAATAGCAGTAGCAATAGGAATACTGGTAGTGGAATCAGTGGCAGTAATGGTAGCAGAAGGCGAAGACGTAGCAATTATAATAGTAGCAGAAGTAGTCGTAGTATAGTAGTAGTAGTAGTAGTAGTAGTAGTAGTAGTAGTAGTAGTAGTAGTAGAAGTAGTAGTAGTAGTAGTAGTAGTAGTAGTAGTAGTAGTAGTAGTAGTAGTAGTAGTAGAAGTAAGATTAATAGTAGCAGTAGTAGTAGTAGTAGTAGTAGTAGCAGTAGTAGTAGTAGTAGCGGTAGTAGCGGTAGTAGTAGGAGTAGTAGTAGTAGTAGTAGTAGAAGTAGTAGTAGTAGGAGTAGTAGTAGTAGTAGTAGTAGTAGTAGTAGTAGTAGTAGTAGTAGTAGTAGTAGTAATAGCAGTAGTAGTAATGCTAAGAAAAGTGAGAAAAGAGAGCTGAAAAAGGGAAAGAATAATGAGGTAAATTGGTGTGAATATGAAGAAAATGATGGGTACAATGTAGAAAGTATGGTGTATTAATATGCACGGATCATCAGAAATATATCGTTTACCATTATTTATTCATCCATATTTCATTTTGCCTTGGGCTGATTGATGTGAATTCTTAAGAACAAAAGCACTATATGCATATCATAGATAAGCGCTTTGCGGAACTTAGACACGACGTAGGAATGTTGATTTCACCCAAGATTTGTATATGAATTGATATTCCATAATCATACGCCTGCACGTATTTATTTGTCATTTCTCTACGATCCGACCCGCATGCCCGCGCCCCTTTGCACCCCTCACTTGATATGAAAGTATCCACCCCTCGCATATTATAAGAACGTCCTCCATATACATTATTAAACCATCAATCACTGGGACGGCTTGATGGGCGGTCCATTATGGTCCCACGGGAGAGGGGTGTCGTGTACCAGCGGGGACAAAGGGTGAGAAAGCCATCTCGTAATTTCATGAATATTTACTGAAAGACGACGAAGAACAGACAAGATGAAGATTTTCCCCTTTCTTCTTCCTATCTATTTTGCGACGGGTATATAACGGGATACTGGATATTTTCGTTCAGTTATGTCCAATTCGGTTGTGTCCTTTGTAAACAACTTTATACGTTGCGCTCACTATTGAAGTAACTATTGTTGTGTTTCTAAATTAGATTTCCTGTCCTTGTTTTTTTTTTACTTTCATATTCGCTTCCCCCCCCCCCAACACACACACACACACACACACACACACACACACACACATACACACTTGTTGTCCTATCTCACTCTGTATTTCAATTTCTTCCAATATCATCCCTCACTCGCTCTCTCTCTCTCTCATTTTCACATACTCAATAAACCAAATGCGTACACACATTCCAAAACTGTCGCAATAAATACAAACAACAAGCAAAAAAAACTCAAATATGATAGGTTGTATACATCGCGTAAACTGGTATAGATGAACTGAAATGCAATTTCCCTACAGCTTCTCGACTTGTATTTCTCCATCTCTGCTGTATTGTCCAATGTAGGTGGAGAGCTCTAACTGGTACACGGTACTTCAGTACGAGAGTGTGTCAACAAGGCCAATTGTGTCAATCTATATTGCAAACTGTCACGACTTTTATCAGACTTTCTTCTGCGACAGGAACAAAACAGACGAAAGTGACACATTATTTTACTATCCGTCTCATTTTCCCTGTCTGCCTGTCTATCTCTTTCTCTCTCTCTCTCTCTCTCTCTCTCTCTCTCTCTTTCTCTCTCTATCTCTCTCTCTGTCTCTCTCTCTCTCTCATTATCTATTTTGTCTTCTGTGTTCATCCCTTTTCCTCTATCTCACTTGTCTACGCCCATATCTAATTCCACTTCGCGTCGTTCTGTAATAAGTGCGTCATTTTTACGCGATGATATAATTATGATCAATCTGTCCATAACCTATAAATGTGTTACTTGTTGTCCAAGCAGCTATAAAAAAAATCCAGCATTCTCGGTACGGAATCATTTGTATTTTTATACCCACATTTTCCCGGTATTCAACATGAGACTAATGAGTAAACATATCTTTTGGAAGGAGCATAAATTATGCGAAGAATTACTACACACATTTATCTGTTTGAGAGAGAGTATATGAGAAAAAGTTCATGTATATATATATATCTCTCTTTTTAAAGAATTTCTAGGCACATATCCAGTAGAAGGATACCATACTCCATCTTGTAAATGAATGAAAACACATGTATACATACTTAAATAAATCTCTCTTTTTTTTATCTCCCATCTCAGGTTTTGAAATGGCGTGGACGAAAGACCCTCCCCTGGAAGTGAAAAGCGGGGACACATTTGAAGTCCAGTACTCGGTTACCGCCGACCTCGCGTTCTTTAACTATGGGGTGAAGAACGACACTGATTATGCACTTAGATACGGACCAATATTTCCAAAGTTCAAGTAAGCATTTTTGTTTTCCCCTCTAATTTTCATTCATTCTTTTATTCGATTTGCATAATATCCATTAATGTTGTCAATGTGTGTTATGTATCCACTTGTAACATGTGTAAAGTATATTATTCATGTAGACGACTGTCTTGTCGTAAAAAAAAAATATATATTTTGCAATCGATTCCAGCTCGACTTGTGATCGGCATCAATCGTAAGTACTTTATGTACATTACATATGAGGGAGTGCACGTACGATCGATTCAGACCATTATCTGTATTTCTATCCTGATTGGCTTAATTCTATTTTGTTTGAAATTTCAAATCCAAACTACCACAAATATACACTCTGTACGAGACTCCTCGTTCTCTCTTCTCGTTTGAAACGGAGAAAAACGGAGGCGCGCTTAATCCCGTGCAGCCATATCTGTGTATTGTCAGGTTCGGACTAGAAATGTCCAACTACCAAGTAATATAGTTGTGTCTTTGAACATGAAAAATTGAATGTGACGCGCTCTATACATTCATCGCTTTTTATTGAGATATATGGGGTTTGGTTTTGATAATGTATTGATGATGATATCATTATGTCTTATTTTACTTCCTTGCGATTACTGTTTCTTTAAAAGGATACTATAATATAAACAAAGTATAAAAAGAAAAGAGTATGTGTTGTGCGTGTTTTTATATTATTTTAGTTTCGAATACAAGATGCCAAAGCTCTTGGGACCTTGCAAAGGTTATTCAACCAATCCAGAGCTGACCAGCGAGTTAGATTATGAATCCGGTGACCCGTACATCAAAAGGAATATATGTGTTTGTTATGCCAAATCATCAATAAGGTTATTGGTTTGTTTTCCTTAGCGTAAAAATGACAAAATATTAAAGCCATCTGTCACTTCTCTCTCTCTCTCACTCTATCTCTCTCTTTCTCTCCCTCTCTTTCTCTTTCTCTCTCTCTCTTTCACTCTTTCTCTCTTCATCACGCTTGGTAAAAGTGAAGTGGTACTTGTAAAAATCAATCACAAGCCTTCACAGTGTGGAGTGTAAGTGCGAGGGGCAGTTGATTTGATGTATGGGAATGCATGCTGTTTTACGCTCCGCTGAGAGCACGCTGGCCGCCTGAGCGCCACCATAGGAGAAGAAGAATAAGAAGAAGAAAAATCAATTGGAGTTGCGCGAATAATTATGATGCTTTCGTTGACGTGATTGTGTGGTGGTGTGGGAATTCGTCAGAGCCATCAACTTGGACGAGAAATTGGGGGAGGGTGGGTGGGAGAGTGGTGATGTTCGGAGTCGAGGAGGTGTGGAAAGATGCGAAGGGTGTGGGGGAGGTGGCGTTAAGGGCTAGGCGGGGTAGAGAGTTCAGGTGGTTGGCATCTCACCCCCAAACATAGGGGCAACATGATTACATAATGGTGTTTATGAACACCACATTCTCCTCCTCTAGATTATCATACAAATGTCACCTTTTGTCAGTAACTTGGCCTAAGGAAGAGATAGAGGTAGGTGGCAATAAGGGGCGATGCAGAGAGTTCAGGTGGTTGGCATCTCACCTAAACATGGGGACATCATGATTATATTTTTTTCCTCAAAAATGGTGTTCAGGAACGCAAGCTCTTCTCCTTTGGATTTCCATACAAATGTCATCCTTTTCAAGACTCCATTGATTGATTGATTGATTAAATTCATTTTCCAATAAATATGAACAATACATGAATGTCAATCAACATGGAATGTGAACACACGGTTGGAGCGCTCCCACTCAGCTGTGTCAAGATAACACAGCTGTTCTTCCGGAGGGTCCGGAAAAGGGAGGAGATAAGAGTAATAAAGATTGCAGGACATACAATGTTGTAGGACGGTTCCGCTGCAGTGCCGCGACCACGGGTCTGACTCTCATTTGACTTCAGGACCACGTGAACGAAGCGACTCAAAATAACAAAGTCGTTGAGAAATCAGAGTAGACCGTTAACATGATTCACCAGTGATGACGGCAAAATTGTTCTGTCACGATAGTGGACTCTAAAATAATAAACCAGTTTCTCCTTATAACCTATTATTTATTAAATATTATTAACCCTTTCTGACTTTTTCATGTGAACTATATAGTGCAGTCAATATATGTTTCTCTTGTGACTGTGTGAATAGGGAAAACAACAAATTAATGCATATTTTGATAGTTACGTAACATTTCTGAGTCATTGGTTTGCTCCGTCAAGGAAGAAATGGTGGACTATTACTATTTCCCAGATTATTACCTTGTTTTGTTCATGTTGATCCGTTTGAGTCGCCCGACATTGTTTTATTTTGATCAATTATTTCACAACCTAACCATTAATGTTTCATTTGTGAATTACATCACCATCAATGCACGCAATTCCCATAGACCAGAATTTTGTCTGGCAAAAGCCAGGCAAAAAGCTCACACAAATGCTCCACGCTTGCTTTTCGATATTGATGACCAAGGAAGTGAACATGTTTAGGCACCTCAGGCCCACAGTATGTCATAATCGCTGCAGGCAGACACATTCCTGGGAAAGGGGATAATGATGGGACTTGGGTTGAAAAAAAAAATGTTCGCCGCACTAACTTGCTTGTAAGTTGGAGAAGAAGAATGATACTGTATAATTTCATCGAGTTATTCATAGACATGTCTTTTCTTCCTCCTGTAGAATCTTGATAAGATGAAGGGGAAAAAAGTCGAGGATGTAATATCGTTCCTCCGCGCAAAATCATTTCCCTTCAGGGAAGCTACCTAGGTCGTGTAAGTGGCCTAGAAAGTAAGTTTACACAAGGATTCTCACACGATCTTCATCTTGAATAGCTCTACTTGACACGTGCGTCACGTTTGTTTTGTGTTGTTCATCTTCCACCAGGATGACCACTCCACGTGGTTGCTAGGCAACAAGGATGACTGAAAACTTTTTGGAGGCATTTCATGGATTTTGTCACTTGGTGTAGGTGTCATTTGGGTAAATTCACCCCGAAAGTCCTTTTCTTTTGATCATACAGATACATGCCAAAAAAAGTATAACGCTTCAAAACAGTTATATAACTGAACATAATAGCAAGAGCATGTCATATTGAGTTAAGAAGTTTTGGGAAGGGTTGGAGAATGGGAAGAAGCTTTTGCTCACATTTCAATGGTTTATTAGAGTGACCAAAAAGGTTTATGAGCAATACCTAACGCATTATCTTTACACCGACAAACAAATCTTCGCACCCAAGTGCAATGAATGCTGATATATTGTACGTAATACGTCTTTGGGACAACGCACTTTGATTGTAGGAATAGCTTCACACGGCTTATGATTATATTTTCCTATTTTTTCGCTGTTGGATTGCACGTTATTCCCCATTTGCCCCAGTTATTGAGTTAGCTATCTCATTGATAGGAATTATTGCTTCCCACCGCGTAGGATTCATTCGTCGAGAAGTTGATTCGACGAGGGAAGGATTTAAGTACGAAATTTGTTGACATGGAGTGCGATAAAACGTGACCTTCTGGGAAGGTAATGCATTTGTGACTGCAGCTGATATCAAACATTAAACAGTGATATCTAACAACAAACACAAATTGACGACATAACGTTATCACGTCCTTCACGCTGTGTTTAAACCATTTTATTACCAAGGGCATGACTATGTACAATAGTGCAGTAGTTGAGTCAGGGCTTGGCTAGGCCTACTAAGAAGATTAAGGATATCCTTCATGCTAAAATGTACGCTTTTACAGCTTTCCTCCACCTCTCTCATATTTGAAATCGAGTGAAAGCACAATAGAAGAACAAGTCAGCAATAACTTTTAGCAGAGGGAGATACCGTGTCTTGAAGGGAGACTACGTAGTGGTCATGATCGTAGCATTTTCACTGGAGATTCAGAAATCTTAACCAAATAAACAGAGAGACCACTTCTTAATCGAGTTTGTCAACGGCAGCGTACTCGACGTCGCCTAGAAGGACCCTTTGGTTTTATCCGACGGTAGTCTCTACTCCAGCCTTTAGATGATGCTGTTGTGCCTTCTCCTTGTTTCGTGTTTCCTATTCAATTCCAAAATTTGTCCTCACAGTACTCTCCCACTCTAAATATATTTCCTCCCTGCACTTCAACATTTTGTCGATAATTGTACACTTTCTTCCTCTGCCTACAGTGGTTTTCTCTAGCTAGGCAACATTTTTTCTGTCACTATCGTGCAACGGTTTTTGGAACATCTAAATCTTACCTTTATAGTTGTTAGCGCTAACGTAAATGCTTTTCCACCCATCTACTTTAGATAGTTATGTTCTTTACGACAGCATAAGGTTTCATTATTTAAAGCCATCAACGCACCACTCTCTCACTTCGAGACGATATATTTGATCAATCAAAGTGCAATCTGGAAGTGATCACGTGATGTGTAGCCACGTGTCCGTCCATGAACTCAATTACGACCAGTCGGAACTCAGTCGCACAGTTTGAGCTAGTTATCGGTGCGCAAGTGACGTCATCAGTCGGATCACTGTCGCGTCGGATGTTGCTGGGTTGTATAGTCCGTTGTTATCAACGGGTATTACAACTATATCATCCAGTTAACTAAATTATGACGAGTCGGAACTTAGTCGCACAGTGTGGGCTAGCTATGGTTGCGCAACTGACGCCAGCAGTTGGATTGCTGTCGTCTCGGATGTTGCCCTTAAAGGGTTACTAAATTAGAAAAATAAGTTCCCACTAATCTAAGTAAAACTATCCACTAAAAATGAATTTCACATTCGTTTGTCGCAATAGAGTCTAATTTTGACGAAAATTTGAAGAAAAAACGCACGCCTTCAGTGACGTATGAGAAGTCAAAATGCCATAAATGCCAACGGCGTAAATAAAATGTTTTATTCACGAAATTCAAACAATACGTTTCCAATGGGAGCCCCAAGGCTTGTCCAAGGTTTGTCTGAGTAGCAACAACTAATAGATTCAGAGTGCATTCCATCAATTGAATCTGAATGACAAGATACAGGTGAATGCAATAGGGGAAAGTTGTGAATACATTACGAAAATGGTCTATTCTTGACTTCCGTACAATCTATGGAATTTTGGCTTCTCATACATCACTGGAGGCGTGCGGGTTTTTTTTTAAATTTTCGTCAAAATGAGACTTTATTGTGGCAAACGAATGTAAAATTCGTTTTTAGTGGATGATTTTACATAGATTAGTGGGAACTTATTTTTTCTAATTTAGTAACCCTTTAACGTGCCAATTGTGATTTTTTTTCAAAATCGACATCCACAATCCCATAGACCAGTACGTTGTCTATTATACAACGCCTTAAGGGGTAATGTGGGCTGTTTAATATGTCATTTATTATTCAGTACTCAAAATGCATTTCCTGCAGATAAGACTGAAAGTAAAAATTAGCATGGGGGATACGTGAAACTCCTTAAAGGGACAAAATGCATATTTCATCCAAGTGCGGAGGCTCGGGGCGATTTTGCTCCCGAAATGCTAAAAGGTAGTCTGGAAAATGCCGCCCAAATTCCCATAGACACAATGTGAAATTGTAGCCAAATCCGCTAATGTGCTTAAAAAGAAGCCCACGAAAATGTTTAATTAATTTTTACCCGTTAAAAAATAATCGTCCGTCCGAAGAAATTCAAGACTAGCTTCCCTGCTTGCCCGTAAGTTTAGATTGCTCATCCGACTCTCCAATAACAAAACAAATGTGGTTAGCTGCTACGTAAGTGTTTTCAAATTGAATATTGAGCCATCCAGTGAAACACAAGCATCGGTCTTTTCTCCTGTCTCTTAAAAGGGTAGTTTCCCGTATTTCTCTTGCATGATGTCTGCTATGCCCCGGGGGTTTATTCCTTGCCGTACAAGTGCCTCTTTTCTAAAGAGTCCGCTTCCTCGTCTTTCTGTTTCATTCCCATTTCCAAGAAGGCTTGAACATAACACTAATGACAGATTAGGCACTATTGTCCAATTAAGAGCTTTACTCGTAATTCTCATAATAATAATAATACTAAGGTCTTATTTAAAGAGGTTAGGCTCATTAGTACGAGCATGCTTTTCATGAGCGCGCTGTGTCGTCGTTATTACCCTAGTTAATGTAGCACATGATCCTACCGTGCTTATATTCATCCCGTGGGTAGTGCGGACCTCGAGACGGAAGCAACATTAAAATGGTTTGCTGAGAGCCTCGGTGGCAGCTATTGGGATCGAACCCTTTATCATTGCACCCACTGCACCACGCCATTTACATTTCCACTTCCATCTCTAACATCGATGAAAGAAATCGTGAAATCTAGAAATATTCAGAGATATTCGAGTGATTACGGATGTTGCCATTATGAGTATTATCATTATCATCATGACTATGAATGGCTTGTGTGTAGTAGGGATATACAAGTAATCAGAGAATGAGTGACTTCTATCTCAACGCGTCATGTGTAAGATAAAATGATTCTTAGTATGATCTGCGTGGCTTGCATCATTCACGCAATAATCATCATTATCAGATAAGGAGTCGATTTACTGCAGCGATCATGTTTATTTCGGGCCGGAATCAGGGGTTGTATGTCATATGTTGTGCTGTCGTGTAATTGCAATGGCATTTTCGATTCCCCATACTCACTGAATTTGAAAGGCATCAATTAGCACGATTCCCTACGGTCAATGGGAGTGGGGGTTGATTACATCGTGCTATTTATAAACAATTACTGTATGCTCCAATTAACCATTGTCTTATGATTGCGTTTCATCTTCGGAGGACAAAACGCCAATATCTCGCCCCATTTACCAATCCGTTGGCCATGTCCTGCTCATCAACTGATCAAGGCATTTCGTGAATGGATTGCGTGTAGATATTTTCCAAAAGATAGTATCAAATAAAGATGCGACACCACAAGACGTACTTTGGAGGGTAGATTGTTTGTATCCTATGATATCACGTGGTTTCACTAGTTTCCGTCAGCAAGTGCATGGTTTTGACGCGTGAGTTGTTTGAAACGATTTCAAGAGCTTCCCGTCGACACGTCGATACTACAGACACATGATAATGCAATTGCTTCTCAGTAGTAGTTTTGTAATAAACGTGATACCTTTATTAGCTTTATCATACGAATTTTTCTTTGACAATGTTTACCTCCTTTTTGATAATATTTTATTCAGTACACTATATGAGGAGTTCCTAAAAAGACGCTATATATTAATGAAAAATATATAATTTTTAAAGCAATGTGAACAGTGTACGACCAGCTAAGTGTTGTATTATCAAAATGTTTCTTTTACCAAAAAAACGTCATTCAGCATTCCTTTATAGAAGAATCGGAGTCATTTCTGTTGTTATATTCTATTCCTTGTTTTGTTTGTTTCAATATTCAATCATGGAATAGGAACACAAACGTTCCCGTAATTGCGGTCCACCACTGTCATGACTGTGAAAATGCGTAGCCTGACCAACATGACCAAGGGAAGACCACGCGAATATAATCAATATTCTATTTCGCTGTTTGCCGAGTCTCTCGTTACATGTACCTTGCCTGACATTAACTTTTCATTATCCTGACCTAATTTCCGACAAACCACATTCACCGTATTTGGACAAACACAGCCTTTTAATACAAGGAGGTTCTGTGTGCAGTCGTAACGAGCATGATATACATGTATAATGTATACTGAAAGATAAAAACCAACAGATGAATTTGCCATGAATGATTGATACACGTGACATGATAATGTTTTTATTATACGGTCCAATGAACTATATAGAATTGTTCAAATATGTGAACTTCAACTACAATGTATGCATTTTCATGTGAGAAATTGACGATCTACTGCAAGTTAAGTATTAGCCTGGCAGGGACATTTATAATCCAAACTGAAAAATAAAATAAGTACTCATAGAAGCAGTCGCTTTATCATTCCTCTCTCTTTTCTCAGTCCTCAATGTTCATGTAAGCAGAAGAACAAAGCGAGAATGATTAGTCTACGGTAGCCAGACCATTATACTGCCCTACTCTGACAAAAGGAAGCAACCAACAGAAGATGTTTTTTCTTGTAAATTAGCAAAATTTGTATGTCACTTGCATTGGCATCCGTGCAACACCACATTATGTTAGATTGAATATCTTGCAGCTAGATGAATATTACTTGTCCAGATTTTGGCCGTATGTAGGGAATGCTGTGTACAATCTCAGAATACTAATTACCCAGATTTGAGTGATTTGTCACTTATTTCCTTTTGGCAGAGTAGGGCAATATATTGAATAGTTATTAGCTTTATAATTACCCAACAGGCTGGAAGTCGGGATAGGGAAATAACATTATTTGCGTATTCCATTATTTCAAGGGTCCCTCGAAAGAACTAGTGAATGTATGAGGAGATCAGGTGGATATAAAACGTACATGTGCGATTAGGAAGCAAGACTATATACTCTCAAGCTTTCTCTTAAGACACATACGTACGCAGATTTGTCATCGTCGAGTGGTAACGACGCACATATCGATGTGGACGCAACAATCATGACAATCATGACTGTATTTAAAACGCAATCATGGCGCACGCTAGAATACACCGCGCCTGTATCACCCTTATCTCTATGCGAGCATTATGGAAACGTGTTTATGATTTTCGATAAATACGATATTACCGACCGTTTGTATCATCAATATTAGCACGTACACCTATTGCAATATCTCATCCACAATTAATATATCGCTTGATGAAGCAATACTTTCCATATTTATATTTCATTCGTATTGATGATATAACGCTGCGGCTATCGAGTGATGTCAAATAAATATTATTAATGGCAAATTATATTTTTTGTTGTTTGTTTTGAAATCACATTTCTACAGACCCGATCGTAAGTATATAGTTATTTTTTAAATATTCATTGTTATGAAGGCGACAGTATCTAAAAGGCAGGCTATATTGATTTATATATATATAAAAAGATTCAATAACCATGATAATCAATAAATAAGTGCAATTTTCAAACATTCTTTTTACCAAAACAATAGAAATTTTGAAATCTCTATTGACTTACTACACATCTTCGTGACAATGGAAGCGTTAATGGACCTTTAATCTCCCTACACATACTGTCTTTTATTTCATCCTTCCTCAAGATCGCGTGTGTGTTTAATGCATGCGTTCCAAACATTCATTACTAAACACAACCCAACATTCACAGAAATGTCGTGAGCAATGCCTCGTCAAAGTCGGAGAGAGGGACATTTCGGCTGCCATAGTAAATATTGACTCGGTGTCCGTTTCTTTTAACGGCTCAGACATGCAGCATAAAAGACAGGTACAGGAATTTAATTCGAAGAAACAACAGAACGAAATGCTTATTTTCATGCCGTTTTCATAGCTCGGTTCTCCCGCACAATCTCGTACGGAGCCCTGTCATGTCATCGGAAAATGTGGCTTGATCGCAAAGTTGTCCTTAGAGCGATGTATGGGGCTTTTATGTGCAGCTCCCAGACATGAAACGTAAAAGAACAACTCAATACTATCGGACAGCCAAAACCATTGCATCCATAGATATGTTGAGTGACACTGGATATGTAACGCTCTCATGGGTAAAACATACAACAAATATGCCTCATAGGGTATTTTTCCCCAGTATATATATATGCAAACTATTCACCAACTATGCAACATTTGTCTTTATATTTATCGGGTAGATAGGCGCCCTCCTTAGGCAATAAAGAGTCTATATTTACCCACAATGCTACCCACGTGTGTACCTGTGTAACACTCCGTTAACATTCATGATCATGCTGACTGAGCCCGGAAACACAAAACAATTCTGCATTACGAAAACAAGACTGTTGCAACCATAAACTCACATCCTAGCAAACTTGTATGGTATGATCTTCAGATTGAATGATTGTTAATTGTAATACACAGGTGTAGCTTACGACGATACTCTTCATAATCATCGGGACTTTGAGATAAGAATAATCAATCTCACTAAGTTGTAAAGTGTTAAAACAAAAAAAAATGTGGTATCGATTGGGATTTGGGACTGATGCATCTTCTCGTTTTCCTTTTCATTCCAAACACAAAATTTAATATGATGATGTTCCGTCTCGGAGATGCTTTCAATGTTGGAATATTCATGTTTTTAAATTTGGCCTTCGACATTCACTCAATGTTCAAAAGGGGTTCCATGAGGTAGATGTGGCTGGGAGGCTGAGTATAATGGATGTACAATATCGATGAATATGCGCTACCCAACAGAAACAAAATGCATTTAAGGACTAAAATAGATTAATCTTTTAAAATCAATTTGTGTTTATGTTAATTCAATGGCACATTTTCCCAGAGAGTAGACATGGTGAACTGACAAACTGACAAGAATCAGCACATCTTTATCAAACTTATCACTCATGTTCGTCGACAGAGAGCACATGCTGAACTACAAATGCAATCATGAAATCGCTTGGGACATCATTATCATTTATCAAACGATGTTATAGCCTAAAACAACATGAAGAACTACATGATATTATGGAGTGGCTTGGGATGTCGTCATCACGTGTGTCATACATTTTCGTAGCCACAGAGAACATGACCAACTAAATAAAATCATAGAATAGCTTGTGATGTCATCATCAAATGTATCATACATATCCGTATCCACAAAGAACATGACCAACTAAATAAAATCATAGAATGGCTCGGGGCGTCTTTTCATGTTTATCACACGTTTTCATAGCCTTAAAAACATGATCAAATAAATAAAATCAAAGAATGACTTGGGATGAATTTTTCATGTTTATCACACGTTTCCGTAGCCACAAAGAACATGACGAACTAAATAAAATCACAGAATGACTTGGGACGTATTTTTCACGGTAATCACACATTTCCATAGCAACAAAGAACATGACCAACCAAATTTAATCATAGAATGGCTTGGGACGCCTTTTTCATGTTTATCACACGTTTTCATAGCCTTAAAAACATGATCAACTAAATAAAATCATAGAATGACTTGGGATGAATTTTTCATGTTTATCACACGTTTCCGTAGCCACAAAGAACATGACGAACTAAATAAAATCATAGAATGACTTGGGATGTATTTTTCACGGTAATCACACATTTCCATAGCAACAAAGAACATGACGAACTAAATAAAATCATAGAATGGCTTGGGACGTCTTTTTCATGTTTATCACACGTTTCCTTAGCCAAAAGAACATGACCAACCAAATTAAATCATAGAATATCTCGGGACGTCTTTTTCATGTTTATCACACGTTTCCGTAGCGACAAAGAACATGAAGCACTTCATAAAATCATGGAATGGCTTGGAAAGAACACGAATGTCAACTCGGCGAGCCTCCCGGGTCGACATTTGTCGAGAGGAACCATTATTCCTCCCGACATTTATGGAGACGTCACGATATCATGCTGAAAATGTCAATATTGGAAAGTCGTGTCCAGCCGTGACTTTTCTGCACCTCTTTATTAGATTTATCACCCCGAGGAATTATCTCGATGAACTAACTTGACGCTGTTCGTTGTTGGGCCTCTATTAAAGCGAGTTCCCCCATCCGAATGTAAATGATATATTCAGATGTTGAGTGATTTTCTTTTTCCATCTCCACATTTTTATTTTCATTTGCACGTATTGATTTTGAGTCCCGCGTGGTACACCGAAGCCTTCCCTCACTGACGTAGGCCTTTTCAATAAAAACGTCGGAGCGGTCTTATAAACAGGCGGGTTACCCACCCAATTGGGCTATTAAGGTCCGTGTTGCTGCAACTGAAATGCAAGTTAGGATTCAATTTATTACGGTTGAGGGGCTGCTGTTGCTTATAAGATGATAAGATTATTAAGTAAAAACCAGTTCCATGGTGCCATGTTCATAAAGTAGGGGTTTTCCGAAACCATTTTTTTTTCTTTTAAGGTCTATCGATGCGCATAAAAGACATGCTTTCCATGTCGACTGTGTTTTGAGCGACAACTATACCGCGATGGGTAACGCGATGGAAGAAGTTATAAACGCTCCAAAGTCTGTCGAGTTCTTTAGCCTTTTACCTCTGCAAGAAAACAAGGTTTAGAAGTTGAATGTTTATTTAGCAAACAGTACGATATCAATCGCAAGAAAGGTATCGCTCATTTATTTATAGTATACAAAATGAAGTGCTGAAGGCTTAAGTTTTTTGTGCGTTTTGACTGAATTAAACCATCGGCCTATGTTTCCCATGTTTTGTTTTTTTGCTTTTGTTTTGAATTGTATCCTTTTAATAATCATATTCTCAGAATTTGTTTTTGCTCTCCCACCCGTAACACTTGTGCTTTAAAATGTTGTTTTTTTCTCCATCTGTCCCTCTCTCTCGTTCTCTCTCTCTCTTCCTCTCTCTCTCTCTCTCTCACCTTCTCACCCTCTTGTTCGCGTTTTTTTTTTTATAAAATAACGTTTATTTCTTATATAGGTTTATTGTGTATAAATTCAATAAAACATTATAATTGTCCCTTTCTCTTTCGTTCGCTCTCTCATCAGCCCATCTACATTTCACTCTTTATTCGAAATACTTAGTTTAAATTTCACATATATCACAGGTCTCCCCTTTAAAAACACATGTCTTTTTTCAGCTTCAGTCAAGAATACTAGAGTACTTGAATAATGCAAGAATGTAGTACGCAATTATTTCCTATGAAAACCCCTAAGAAATACTTTGACAGAGAAGGAAACACGTCAGAGAAGAGGAGCATAGAACTGCACTTCCTTGACAAATGCTCAAACGGCATCAATCGAAAGCATTTAGGAAGGTAGCTCAAATGGTCGACGGAGAGTGAATGCACTTAAAGTCAAGCGGAGAATCATGGCGAGCGGTAAAAGATGGAGGAGAAATATTTTGATCTCAAACAGGTAACGCTATACCATAAACATAACATTCTCTCACCCGTCCTTCTTCTTTCTCCATGTGTTTGTCGCGGCGATTAATTTCTAAATTAATGTCATTATCGTTGTCTCAATCAACACGGGCAAACACCGGCGGCAGCGTCACGCCGGCAAGAGCTTTACTCCGCCCTCCAAGAAACCAGAGACAAGAGGCAACCTCGAAAAGGGATTCCTCTGTCACAACAAGTGATTAACTTACACAGTGGAGAGAAAGCAAAGATGCTGAATTAAAAGCACAGTGACAGACGAAGAAGCTGAACGAATGGCCAAAGTATAAAAAAAAAAAGGGCCGGGAAAAAAGTGCACCTCCCCTCCGACTGCCCTTTCACTTACGGAGGAGCGTCGGGAGAAAAAACGCGAATTTCACCGATGATGCATCCATCTTACACGAGTTTTTTTGCGAAATGGAAATGCGGAAGTGCAGAAAAGGAATAGCGCCAGACGCGTAATATCAATACCATTTCACCTTTATGTAGATTAAGGCTCCGATCAGATTATCATAAAATGTGTGTGTGTGTGTGTGTTTTTTGTGTGTGTGTGTGTCTGTGTGCAAGGACTCCCTTTCCCCATGAGTTTTCTATTCAAAATCATTTACTTTATGTGAGCGCTTTCGCAAAAGAATAATATAAGTAAATTCGCCACACATGAGACATTTAAACAAACTGAAGTACAATTTCTATATTGCTGGGCTAAGATATAAATTTGTATATTAGCATCATAGAATACAGAATAAATTATTTGTTGAGGCTCCTTTGAATACATTCTTTGGTAATTCACTTTTCGTCGGAAAATACAGTTCAAATTTAATTTAATTTATCTACGGGTCCTGTTCTAATATCGCCTGCTGGCTTGTTCACTGATCAACTGCAATGTTATCATCATGACATTGAAAAAGTCTCAAAAAGATTACTACTGTGCACATCATCTATTGTTTTCATCTATATCATGACATTTGGTGATGTCATTTCTTGTCATTGGGATTTCGAAGAGAGTCAGGCACCATATAAAGAAGAAGGTATTTATAAAAAAAAAAAAAAAAAAAGCTATTTTCGTCCAATGCCCTTGTCAATTTGGGGGACCTGTACAGTACATATTTCTTGTGTTGTGATAAATGTGGTCCTTTACATGCAAGAAAAATGCTGCTGTATGGGATTTGGGTGCATAGATGGTGAAATGGTGAAACAATCTACAGGTGGCTTGCTACATGGTAATGATGTTTGGAAAGGGACACATCACCTTCAGAATTGAACTTCTACATATGAAACACGCGTATCACAGACCACAGATGTACTTTGTACAGCGCAAGAGAACTCATAAAAGATAATGGCATAAAAAACGTGAACACGTATTAAATACCAGTCACTCTTTTGTCCAGAAAGTCTAGGTCACCCATAATAGTGGCTTTTCAAATCGCCTGACAGGAAGGGGTTTATAGTCTACCGAGCACGCCGTGATTCCCTTAATTGCGTTGCCAAGGAAACAAAACATGCGCGGTGGTATTGTTTTGGTTAGCATCCCACGCGGTGACAGGTAGCAGCGGCGCTAAAACCCTCGGTTCACGGTCGGCCCATGGTCCCGCTACTTCTAAGCCCGCACCTGCCTGTCTATTCTTCACCAGCTTCGTGTCGAGTGCGCAATTAACGTAGCCAGCATCTATGCTGTGAATAACCTTCATAACGCAGCTGAAATTATTGTCACGACTCACGTATTTTTTTTATTTCTGTCTCTCTCTATCCCCCCTCTCTCTCCATATCTTCTCTAATACTAGAGTTCCACGCTATATGGATTCTCATTCTGTCGATCGAAGAATCAACAGAAAAGCCAATCTGATTTCGAGAAGAACGGTTACAAATCTTGTGTGTTTTTAAGACAATGTTGTGAACGTGTCCATTTATTACCACAAGGTCAAGCGTGATTCTGATTTGACTGTTTTCATTGTCCAACATACAAAGGCGTTCTTATTTACTGAATTTAAGCTCTTAAAAGGCATCATGAATGTGTGCATTTTGAATGACGCTGAATTGCAGGCGTGACTTTCCACATATTTATGTGCCTCCTCACGAGCTGACAATAATTTTGGAATTCATACCTATTATTTGACGATTAATTTCGTAAATTTTTAACTCCTGTCAAGACAAAAGTATGTTCTCTATGTTTGGAAACTTTGATTAGGAATGAACTTATACAATGAGTTTCACGAAAAACCATGTTGTCAGAATCCTTGAAAGTACGGTTAGGTTATTCTTGAACTAATAACTTATAACGATGTAGCGTTTGACATTGACGGATCGATTCCTCGCATATTTGGTTTGTCGAAGTACATTGCTTGGATCGATCACGTGCACACAGTATTATGGGATTAGATACAAATGCCTTCGGCGAGAATGACATTTGTTTTGTAGAGAGGAGACAACATTCAACATAGCGAAGATTGGTGGCGGCTTGTAGAGATACGGACAGATGATATAAAAATCGTGTAATGAAATCGAACATTTGTATATTGCAAACTGTTATCAGTCCCATGCCGAGTTCTAAAACATGTACTCGGAGCGCGATGTAGGGTGGGGTGGAGGTTGTGTGTGACATATATTGCAAACGTGACCTCGCTCATGTGGATAATGCGCACTAAATACATCAAAGCCATGCCGACCTTTCCATGTGCACAAACAGACACTTGAAATTAGTTTGAAATATTTCAAGGGTAGTACTTCATGGACTGTTAATACGACCAATGTCTAATTTTATGCCTCGTTTGCTTCAACTGTTTCACGTATGCCGCTTATATTTTCCTACTTGAATTCAAATTTGAATTCAGTATTATGATGATTCGTTTCCCCTAAAACAAATTACATTAGATTAAAGGTATTGATTAGAAAAAATAAAAAAAAATGAGGGGACGCGTAGCCATCTTATACAGAAGCGTTCTGGCGCCACCAAGGGTCCAGATCTCGCTTGATATAAATGACAATATCATTTTGAGACGATTCGTTAACGTGATCCTAAAATCAAACGCAAGTGGTATCTATGGCCACGATAGGAGAGTTACGTAATGATTAAAGGTCCTGGAATATTTCCCTCTTAGTATATACTACCTTTTAAGACAATTCCAAATACGCGCTTATTCATTTCACGTCCCTACAGATGAAATTATAACGTAGTCACGTCGGATGTCGTCAATTTTTCCTTGGCACCTAACAAAATTCCATAAAGTGAATGCTATTTGTGGAATTATCGTTACCTCGAAGGTGGTGGATATATTTTCGCGCCACGCTGGGTTCACTGACATTTTGGGGAAGAGCGCTAGAGCAATGCTGCTTTCTCAACGTGTTAGGGAGCATGTGCGCATGTGCGTGATGTTACGATACTTGAATGGCAAGGATGAACAGAGACAAGGTAGAATTTTACATGTTTATCCTCAGCAAAGAACTTCACTGAACTATCTATTAATTTTCCTCATCCTTCCATTGATATTACAATTATGAAAGGTGAAATGGATTGGGCAAATCCGGAGTTAAGTCTCAGAAGGAAGGATTGTACTCTTTTTTATTTTTGATTGGGCGCGGACAGGACTTCAAACTTGATCCATTAGTCTGTTCATGCCTTATCTCAAATCTCATTAAGTTTTATAATCTCTACGTCATTCATCTGACTTCCCCTTAACTTTTCACCAGTCTGCTCATCTGATTTCTCTGACGTCATAAACGGGGAAGTGTGATGAGGGGGCGTAGGTCCTTTCAGAAATGATATGTTTCTCTTGGTTGAAATTCGGGTTTGCATAAAAAAAAACAGATTGACTTCTCCCCATGCATGTCTGAACATTTCCCATTGCATATCACTTGTTTAGAAGTACGGAAATCGAATTTTATTGTACCGAACGAAGGGATCATGATGAACTCGGGACTTGGAAGAACTTCTTGGCAACGTCTCCGCTGCAGTTTTCATTTTCTTTTTGCAGCCGCCTTCAACCGTGTGACATCGCGGGTACTTGTTTCTTTGGTGATCGCATTTCGCTTCGATACCCTGGCTGTTATTTCAGCGGTCCGGCCCGTAGCGCGTGCAAACTCCTCCTCCCTCCCTCCCGCCACACGGCGTGCATGGGCGCACAAAATGAATTTGATCATTTTCTTCTCTTCTTAAAATTTCCTTGTCTCTCTTACTCTCTCTATCTCCCTCTTTCTCTCTCCTTCTCTCTCTCTCTCTCTCTCTCTCTCTCTCTCTCTCTCTCTCTTTCTCTCCCCCCCCCCTCTCTCTCTCACTCGTTTTGTATACATTTTATTTTATTATTCATTCATCTTTATTTCATTCACCACAAAACAATATATACAAATAAAGAAGTTAAACATATACATATATACATTTCTCTCTAACATCTTTCCTTCTCTCTATTCTCACTCTCTCATACCTCCTCTCCAGTATCGCTCTATCTCCTCCCCCCTCCTCTCTCTCTCTCTCTCTCTCTCTCTCTCTCTCTCTCTCTCTATATATATATATATATATATATATATATATATATATGTATATATATACTTATATATGTATATATATACTTATATATTGTTCTTCCCCTTTCTCGATCTCCATTCTTTTCTTTATACACCCTCTCTTCTAGAGCATATGATTCCCCTGTACTTTTTCCGCCATCATCAGGATCATGCTTACCTGAATATATCAATCTCCACATGGCTTGACAGGTATCATATTTGATTAGTTACTGTAATACTGTCGCCTGACACGCCAATCCCCGTCACTGTTGTTATGCTTACTGTTATATCTGGGCTATTTTGAGCAGTTCAGATGGAGAGAAGGTTTTTCCTTCTGGATCACCTGATCCGAGTGAGAGTTCAAAGCGAGACGCAATTTCACTATTTCCTCATTACCTTTACCGGCTCCAAGGGGTCCTATTAAGCGGTATCTTGTTATTCGCCTTCTTCTGATTGGTCCATATCCTCTCCTATCACTTTGTCTTATAGCCCCCGTTGTTCATATTCTCATTTTCCCTCTCTCTCTCTCTCTCTCTCTCTCTCTCTCTCTCTCTCTTTCTCTCTATCTCCCTTTGTCTCTCTCCTCTCCGCTGATGTTCTTTTCCAAATTGTTTACATGTCGCGTTCTTTTTTTTTCCCCTCCGTTTGTTTTATTTACGTTATCATCTGTCTTTTTTGTTGATCCTTTTTGTTCTTGCTCCTTTTTTTTCTATTCCCTGTGTTGTTTCGCAGATCACTTTCCCCGTGTTTTTATCGCTCTTTCTGATAACTAACTGTATTACATCATGTTGCAAACTATTGTATGTGTTCCATTATGACGTGTCTTCCACGTGGAAAATTGAAAGCCAATATATCGTGGTACTTATCGTCAAAAATTCAGATGGTATGTCTAGCAATTATTGCCTGCAGGACACTCAGATCTGTAATGTATATGTCCAATATGAATGTATATCCACCCTACGCCCAACTCCAATTTTCAATCTTTCTCTCTCTCTCTCTCTCTCTCTCTCTCTCTCTTTCTGTGTGACTATTTGTTTCGTGTATCCAATAGTCATATTACTCTTCGTATGTCATCTCTCATTCTCTCCCCTCCCTCTTCTTCTCCTCTATCACCATTGTCACGTCTGTAACCTGTCTCCTTTTCTTACTTTAACTACATTATGTTTAAATCGAATTCATTTCCATTACTTGTGTCGTGTCGCCAGGGGCAAAATCAATTTGGTACCTGTTGCTATCGCTCTCCGTACACGCACCTGATCTTCAATTAAACGTACTTTGACGGTAATTAGACCGCCTTTCTACCCGTCAGTTAAGGATCCCCTGAGCTATCCTACCAAACACAACCACATTAAAAACTTAAACCCTCCATCCATATTTTATTTTCTTTCCAGACGTTATTTTGTGTCTCTTTACCTTGGAAGTAAAGCAGTTTTAATGGTTAACTCTCTTTGTGTCGTGTGTATCATTTTTGTAAAAACTTCTGCACATAAATCCCATTGATCAGCAGTAAGTGTTGCACGCAAAGAGTAGAGATGTATTTTACTAATCACAATCTTCCCTACTGAAAATACAGAAACGGAAATAGCAAAAGCCAAGTAAGCAGGTTAATGGATACATTATGTGCAAAATTCAAGGGACAAACCAAATAACATTGTGATTATTATCTCATTCTTCTCAAGTGAAACGATTTCCACAGGTCTACTATCAATGTTATTTTGTAATTTGCTCAATTTTCTGGCGCTCAACATGCTCAATATTTCACTGGTAAGATTTGTCTTTTTTTCAATGATAATAAGAAATTATTAAAACATATTTGTCTTGAGCATTGCCTTGAGTAATCCTGTGTTGTGATTTTCAGGAAAGCAACCAGAATCGTCGTTTCACCAGTATTTGATTTCATTAATTCATTTGTTCTTAACGACGTAACAATTTAGGAATGCTCTATTTGATTTTATGACAAAGGAGACATTAATCAATGAACGTGAAAATCTCTTCTTTTTTCCTTTAGTGACCACCTGCGTAGAAAGACCACCTGTCTATAAAGACATTTCTTGTTTCCCTTGAATATGGTTGTCCATTAAATCTATCTTAAATCATCCTCATAAAGATCAAATTATCATAAAGACCACATTCCTTCTCTCATCCGGGATATCTTTCTATGGAGATTAGTATCATTAGTGTGGTAGTTTGTTGTTACCGTATTGAAGTCATATAGACAAGTAAGTTTAACTTAGGGCCCTGTTGCATAAAATTTTCCATTGATGGTAACTCTGCCATCGATGGTAGCTACCATGATAACATTGCTCGATATCCGATCAAATGCAAGGTTTCCATAGAAGTTGCTAATGATGGCAAAGTTGCCACAAATGGTAAGTTTTATGCAACGGGACCCAGTAGTGCTTCAAGAAAGTAGCAAAATGTCTTAAAATGTAGGTTATCCTTTGCCTCTCAAGAGATTACCGAAGGATTAACGGATATAAATTCGGCAGTTAAAAGCAAAGTTCACTTGGATATCTCATATATAATATGAATATTTATGAGCATTACGTCTGTTCTGATTATTACGGTTTCTAACCCACGATTATCGAAAAGTTCCATCAATGTAAAGCCAGCTGAATATAATAGTTTATGGGCAAAATGCTACCCTATATTCCTGATAGAAAATATGAAGCTTTGTAAGATCAGTGTTTGTGTACCATGTCCGCAGTCACTTGTTTCCACAACTTCCATTGCCTTCAATACACTTTGGAAACACATCTGTAACATGTAGTGTGCACATATGATAGGTAATGAATAATAGAGCATAAAATGCGAATGAAAGTTCATTGACCTGTGTTACACTCTTCCTAGACATTAATACAATACAATACTTGATACATCATATATGTTAACAACGCAAACCTCTTAAAAGTTTCTCTTTGATAATTATGTATTATGGGTGGTCCAAGATGATATGAAGTTAAAATATATACTTATTGGGTTTGTTATGGTACAATATGAAAACTGTTTGACTAAACCCTGTATCGTAGACTATTCCACAAGCTGGGTCTAGTATATTTTATCATGTTTATAGCGCATCTTGAGGATTTGAAATAAAACAATTAAAAAAAGGTGATTGTCTAGGCGTGTACACATGCGACTATTCTTCTAGAAAAAGTACGTTTACAGTATCAAAAGAAATACATGAGATTACCAGTCTGACTATTGTTGATATCAGTAATCTTTTTAAAATATCAGTTTAATAATTACATGTTGATATTAATAAAAGATTGTCTTCAGTAATGTTAAATTGTCTATAGCTTCTGTAAAATGAACGTGTTTGATAATATTAATATGTATTATATTTGCTGCAGTATAATGCAGTATGATTGCAGTGTTTATATCTCCGACATTCAAGCATGAATTGTAATGAACTTTACCCATTTGAGCAATCAAGTGTATTGTAAAATGCAACCAGGATTGTGTCGTTATTGCAAATCATGTTTCATTGCCAAGGTTAAACGAAAGCAATTTTAGTATGAGCTCCCTTCAAAGTGAAATGGCTCGTTAACGGGACAGTCCTCGCCACAGCGCGTAGTGCTTTCGTGGAATTGCGAGCGGGTGATGTGAATTTCAGCCTCAAAGTCAAGATGGCGGGACCTTTTCTCAGAAAATGTGCTCATATAAATGCCACTTGTCTACCCCCCCCCCAAACACACACACACACACACACACACACACACACACACACACACACACACATCTTCTCTACAAACACATCACTTTATTCCCTACTAAACCGCTCACCCAACCCCCACACTCCCCACAAAAACAATAGAATTCGCAAAAACACTTTCAAAAGCATACACGCATCCATCCATTCACTCACACACACACACACACACACACACACACACACACACACACACATATATATATATATATATATATATATATATATATATAAACACAAACCAAACCACACCACATCTCACAACCACGAGCTCAGGGAATAGTGTATCATACAGTGTGCTACTTTACAATCTACCTTAGATAGTGGTATGTAAGATTGTGTGTAAAGTAAGTAGCTTATAGTGTTCTTGATGCGCGTTCTGTGACTACACATGACATTCACTAACACATATTTGACAATGGACATGACATAAATGAGAATATGGTATTGATGCTTATGGAATTTTAGGCGTTCATTGAACTTCCATACTTCCATAAAAAAAAATAAGATGTAACTACGAATCAAATTTAACAATGCATCGTTTACGATGGACATGATATGAGCTTGTGCTTACATAAGAAAGTGGGAAAATAGCAGGAGCGCTTTTTGATTTGTAAACGTTCACTGGCCTTCCGTCCTCGCCAAAAATAGAAAGGTGCTCAAACTCGGAGAAAGTGAACAAGAAAAGTGTGCAGTGTTAACGTAGCCTCGAGCCAAACACGGACACCATACACCGGTACGTGTGGTGCATTCAACCTGGTGGCCCGTACCATGCTAAACAGTGCATGCCTGCTAGTTCGATTGACTTCACAGCTGGATGCGGCTGCGCCCGGGATGTTTATGGCGGCAAAAATGTCAAAATTAATCGCTAATCCCCCTCATTTCGCCGAGCCTTTATTCGATTGGTGCAGCGAGCGTACGGCGCGCACACGTGTTACCTGAACCACGTAAATCACGCGACGGCCCGGCCTAGGCGCGTGGCTAAGGGCCATCGCATACCACACGATCTGACCACGATTCTGCAGTCGTAAAGGCCTACAAATAGAAATGTGACATCACATTGTTTCACAAATGCAATGCCCGGGTCCTGCGATTCATCCGATCGCGGAGTTGTGCGACAGATCGGATCGTGTCTTCTACGATGGCGTTTAGAGATGGGGTATACCCCATTTACATTAGAATGCAGTGATCGTCATTTTCACTACCTTCTATCTTCGGTATGACCGTTCTCCTCAAAGCCACCGATAAATCACTCTAGCTAAGTGGTAACTCAATTTACGACACTACAAAGGGTGAAGGGGACGGCCTATTACATTACATATTCAACGTACAAGCGGGCCAGCGCGCAATAATGCAATGTAGCAAAAGAGAGTAAAAGCAGTTTTGCCGAGGTAAATGAAATCAATTGTTTATATAAAAATACTTCTAAATACTTAATGCTCCAATTAATATGTTAACATAAAGGTCACGTTGCGTGCAAAATGGTACACAATATAACAGAGAGGAGAAAACAAATCGGCAGAGGTAGTTCGAAGAAATTACTAATAAAAAACACTCTTTAATACTGAACTATTTATTTATGTCATAACATGAGGGTGACTTTGCATACATCTTTGAACCAACTGTAAATAAAAACTCACAATAGATCACCTTTACCCCCATGAAAGGTTACAAAAACAATCATTAGTCTGAAGCCCACCAAGGATCAAATTAATCTTAATCCTTTCTTTGTTAATCCGTCGTTGATCAACTTTGGGGTATTAATTGTGTTAAATGGATGCGTGATACACAGAAATGTTGTCATGAGGCATTTATGTTTCCCTTTATTGTCTTACGTTGTTTAATATGTAATAATTAATGTAATGTATTTTTCAGGTAATAACTCAAGTAATGATATTCGCATATCATTAATATTTCTAGTTGACGATGGTTTTTTTACGGTACACTCCTTAATACACATTTAAGGAACACAATATTTGTAGATGACTAGTGCTTCTTCAGACATTCAATTTAATTCAATTCTTTATTCGTCATTTAAAAACAAACTAAACAATTTTCGTGAATAATGCATTTAAGGTATCACCAGAAAACCGATAGCTTGTATAGAGAGCCTTTAACATAAGGTACGTTAAGCTGTATTGATGAAGAGCAAGAAGAACCAATAGGGAGCAATATCATCAAAATACTTAAATATGCGTCAAAGAAGAACCAATAAAACACACATTAAACAATACTACACATAAACAAGTTATTAAAACTAAGACAGTAGACAGAAGAATTAACCATTTGTAATGATGCAATACATATGAATACATACATTCATGCATTTGCTGTTTGGCTGTTTGGTTGTCTAGTCGATTGTGATGGTTCCTTTAAGATAGGTCGACGCCATTCTGAGAAGATGCTGTGGAAAGACTACCGAAGACCCCGTGGAAGATCTCCAGACAACCTCCCCCTCCCTGTGTGGCGCTCTCCTGCCCGTCAACGCACGCCCATCAATCATATATCTTGCGTGAAAAAGACAAACTAACAATCATAGCCTTGTGAAAGGTCTACCCTCGCTGCCGGGGACGGGGTGAAAGAAAGTGAAAGAGAAGGGGGCGAGCAGAGAAGGAGAGAAAGAGAGAGAGAGGGGGGAGATGAAATTAAGTTGAGAGAAAGCGGATTAGTGTTTGGGCTGGGGGTTCAGTCTCGTGCAGACAGATAGGAGTGGAATATATGTAATACTTAAGACATTCCAGTCAGTTTAAGTCACCCATGTTTAGCGGAAAGCCTTCTCAATGATGCTTTTTTGGGGGAAGCACTGGGAGAATTAAGGAGCTATAAAATATATCTCACAAACATGGCAAATGATACCAATTCTGATGCTGCTAATACTTCTTTTATTTGTATTGCTTTTATTGCTGCTACTACTACCACTCGTACGTATACTACTACTACTACTACTACTACTACTACTACTATTACTACTATTTTCAATTCTACATATAATACTTTTACTACTACTACTACTACTACTACTACTACTATTTTCAATTCTACATATAATACTCCTACTACTACTACTACTACTACTACTATTTTCAATTCTACATATAATACTCTTACTATACTACTACTACTACTATTTTTAATTCTACATATAATACTTCTACTACAACTACTACTACTACTACTACTACTACTACTACTACTACTACTACTACTACTACTACTATTTTCAATTCTACATATAATACTTCTACTACTACTACTACTACTACTACTACTACTACTACTACCATTCAAACTAATGCTCCTACTACTACGTCTATTCCATGTATTACTATGACATGTACTTCTCTCCCATCGCATTCCCAAGTACAATTTATTTCAAAACTACTACGATTGCTACTTAGTCTTCTGACACTTCTTCCATTTGAGTACTTTTGCTACTAATAGTGGTAATACTTCTACTATGTGTACCGGTAGCATCTCTACTAGTTCGATATATCTCTAACAGTTATATTTCTCCTAGTACAACTATGACTGGTGCTACTACTATGAACATAACTAATATTGTTTGATAATTACAAACGATGGCATCATAAAATCCATGTGTTCCTGCATCATTGATAATTGAAATTCTGATGATAACGATGATAACAATGACAACAGTTTTCGCAAGCACAACCACAATTAAAGTAGTATTTCATACCTATAGGAGGGAGGAGGAAAGAGAGATGACAGGATGGATGCATTCTGCATACAGCAAGCGGAGGAAGAGTGGGAGTAGCCTTGTTACCAGGCCGTGGGACATTTCTGATGTCAACTGACAAATAGAGTCTAGTACTCTAAGACTAGTCACTGTATCATTCTCCTCTTTTCTCAGTCCGTCTCGAAGAACGAATTGTACATTATTAGTCTACTGCAGCCGCACCTGTTTATTGAATCTGGTAGTTTGGATTGAAAATGCGCAACAGACTGGAAACTAGGCTACGTGCTAGTGAAAGAGACCTGCTTAGAGACATTGAAACCTCCAATCGTGATTTCTAGAGCGACCGAGAGACAAAAGATGAAAACACAGAAATATGAAATTAAAGGAAAATTGTACAGTCCGCATCGTGAGGCAGCGCGCAGCTCTAACATTCCCCCCTAAGACCGGGACCTCTTCGGGGTAGTTGTATATTACCTGTAGGCGCTGCCTCGTCTCTCAGCGGTGCTCCAAATTTGATTAATAAACACGGGAATCATCCTTAGATTACGACTTCTGATATTGAACTCGTGGAGAGAGAGTTTCCAAGGGAGCCGAAACCGATCGCCACGCATTTTAGCGTCTTGGGATAGGATGTAATACATGTTGCGATTCCTGCATTAAGATAGGCCTTCCAAGCTTCCCATCCCCCCCCCCCTCTCTCTCTCTCTCTCTCTCTCACACACACACACACACACTCTTCGACCTCTTAAAATCGTTTAGGTATTGCAATGCATGTATTTAACTTGTAGGGGCGCATTCCTCGAGGAACCTGTCCTACCTCCCCGCCCCCCCCCCCCCCCATTTTCAAAATCATGGGCACGCCACTGTTACCTACACAATTTCGGGTAAACGCAGCACGTCACTGACAATGTGCGTGCGTGCGTGCGTGAGCGTGTGCTGACCATAGAGATTGAACTCTATGGTGCTGACTATAATGTGTGCTGAGTTGTATTTTGTTTTGTGTCAACGCGTACATGTGCTTACCTGGTGTATGTTTGTACATGCCAGTATACAGAAGAACTTTGTGCAAATACAAATTAAAAGTGGTGAAATTGTGCTTTAGCTCACAGTATCAAACAAAACATCTTTAAAAGTCAAAACGATTAGTGAAGCGAAACCGTGTTGTTTGCCCGCCGCAGATTTATTATTAAAGAATAAAAAATCAACCTTTTCCGGCATCGGTAGTAACTTTGTGCGATGCCCTAATTCTGTTCACCTCGAAAAGAACATGGATGTCGAGAGGAAAGCACAAAATCGGATCCATCGGCTTCAGTTAGAACCTCGTAACTAGGATATCATGAAGAGAGGGAGAGACAAAGCACGCACTTGTCATTTTCCTCTCCTTTTTCGTGATTATTTTCAGATTGAATCTGATGCGGACGGAAAATCTACCACAAATTAAATGGATTATAATACCAGACACTACTTTATAAAGGATCAGTTTGTGATTTCTTTTAGACTAACTAAAACCTAGTCGGCTTGTCGTATGTTCAAGATCAAAGGATTTGCTCTCGACATATATTAAAGTTTA
>OZ022580.1:23841011-23858511 GCA_963669155.1 Arbacia lixula | reverse complement strand
CTTGTTTGAACGATAAGCATTAATATATGTTCTTTCCACACTCATATTTCCCTCTATATTTTCCTCTCTCTCTCTCTCTCTCTCTCTCTCTCCCTCTCTCTCACTCTCACTCTCTCTCTCTCTCTCTCTCTCTCTCTCTCTCTTTATCTCTTTCTCTCTTTCTGTCCCTTTCTCGCTGTTGCCTGTCTGTCTTGTTATTTCCATATTTGGTTCTCTGTTTATTTCGGTCTATCACCCCTTCTCTCTCATTCTCTCTCTTTTTATATATTTATGTAAATATATCTTTCCTTTAGTTTGCATGTCTGTCTCCTTATTTCTACCTTTGTGTCTTTCATTATTCAACTCGATCCCTATCGCTCTTTCTTTTTCTCCTTTTCTCTCTCTCATTATCCTCCCCCCCCCCCTCTCCCTCTCTCTCTCTCTCTCTCTCCCCCCGCCCCTTCTCTCTCTCTCTCTCTCTCTCTCTCTCTCTCCATCTCTCTCCCCATCTCTCTCCGTCTCTCTGTCTCTGTCTCGTTATTTCCATGTTTGTCTCTCTGTTTATCTCGCTCTCTCACCCCCTTCTCGCTCTATATCCCTCTCTCTCTCTCTCTTTCTTTCTCTCTCTCCCTCTCTCTCTCTCTCATTCTCTCTCTCCCTATCTCTATCGTTATAACTACATCTCTCTTTCTCTCAATCCGTGACATCACGTTAGCACATGCAACAAAAACATTGCATAGAATAACAACAAACAATATCATAATCGACCGTATATTTTGTTACAAAAATCCGTTTTGTTGAGTTCTCTTCCCTTCTTTTGGAGGTAATTATTTCTCTATTTTCAAGATGAGGAGGTTGGAATGCTAAAGGCAATGTTAACATGAACGATAGGATGAACATCATCCCTGATTAGAGACGGAATTTGTTAAAGTGCAAGCAGAGAAGAAGGATCGAGGAATGCATTACACCGTATATTCTCAATTTATATATTTGAATATTCTCAATTACACACGGTGAAGATGGTAAATTGGACAGAATTCTTTGTTCTCTCAAGATTAAGCATGAAATCTGTATCAATCAGTCGAGCCAAAATGTATTTTCTAATCATTGACTTGTTGTTCATCAGTATGTGGAGTAGTATGACGTAGATGATTTTCTCGTCACCATGGATACTCATGCGTTACCATTATTGTTCCTGTTGTTACTATTCCTACTTTGCTGTTATAAGTGTCATTATTGTTGACACCATCAATTGTTTATTCCCCGTTTCAGTTGAATAACTAATTTGGCATATGAGATCTACAGGCACATGGTGTGTTTGTTCGAGGGTTGGAGAAAACATATTTCGTCTTTTATTTACTGATCTAAACAAATTCTTATTTCTTGTTATTGTCTTTAAACATAGTGTGTGTTTTTCGACCGATTTCTCCCAAGAGTAAATACTATATAATCATCTCTAAACTGAAGGGCTATGGCATGAGCGCAGGTAAAATGGTAGTCGACAATGAGTAGTCGCCTAGAAGTGAAGATGGTGCACAACATTTTCGGGGACTATATATCTATATCATATGACTGGGTTTAATACTTGTAACGGCTATTACCTCTGTGGCGAAAAAGCTGTGATACTTGAATATACGAAACGATATTGATATTATTATTTCAACCTCTTTCTTAATTGTTTGTACAGGGTTGGATCAGAGGCAAGGGATTGGTGCATGAACACAGTGTGTCCGCTGCCAGCTCAGGCAAACCAGGATAACTGTTGCCTGCATCACGTCAATGTCCACTCCTGCCCGCTCGAGGAGGTGAGTGCTAAATTCATGGATGGGGCCTAGCCCCCACCCCCCCCCCCCCTGCCCTACCTTTCCTACCTACACACCCCTCACCCCACCACCACATGCGCCACCACTTACGTATTACTGTTCACATGAATCATAAATATGAACTGAGCTTTTATTTACACGTACGAACTCTATTTTTATTTGGAGGCGAGGTCTTCAATTCAATACAAATTAAAACAACATCTTTCTTCCTTTTTTTCACAAGTGATAGCTCACATGCATAATCAGATAAAGAAATAACATTTGAAATTTTATTACAGCAATGGCATTGAATTCCTAACAATGTAACAAATACAAATTACAATTGAAATGAAAACAAACAGGGCGAAGAAGGGAAAAGTAAAATGTTAAAAAGGTAGGGAAATAATTTCGCGGATTATGTTCTCACATTTCAAACGATTGCTCGAGTTTTATGTAGCTATATGTCAATTGACCTTGGACCATACGTGGATGCTTACAGATAACTTAAATACTCCTCCTCATTTGTCATACATATACCCTCCCGGCAATGAGATAATTGTAAGATGATGTTCAATCGAATCTATTCCTCCAAGGACTTATTCCCGCTTCCATGACAATATAACAGCCATGTATGATGCATATGAGAGAGATAAGCCACAGTCCTCTCGATGACAATATCTTGACTTTGTCTTAAAGACAGCCCGTCCCTTTTTCAGATCACCACAAAACCATCGAAACATTGGCAAAAAATATAGAGAAGTGTTAGCAAGCTCTATATTCACAATTTGAAACTGATACGTAGTGTAAAATTCAAATAATGCACGTAAACAACGTCTGATTAATAGTCTTTACCTCAGGCTCTTAGCAGTTTGTGTTGAAATATCTGCTTTATTGATTAATCTGTTTATTAAATTATAAAACGCATTATGAAAAAAATTGTTCTATGGAAGGAATCATCTCCAAAGTTTGGTAGTTACTCATAAAATTAGGATTTCACACACGCATAATAACCACATAGATACTGTAACAAAGACTAATACTTTTTTCGTGGTACGAAAAAAGTCGGTTTGAAATTTAACGGCTGAAATTTTTTACACATACAGAAAGCTTCAACATGCTATATTCTTAGAAATGGTCTTGAATCACACTTTCATCAATTTACGATCGTGATAGACGATTTCAAATTTTAAGCTTGCAAAAGGGACGGACAATCTTTAAGGAACTCCAGCAGAATTTGCAGAGCGATGCACGGTGTTGCTTGTATCCCGTGTCCTTGTCGTGAAATGCCGTCAACATGAGACGATAGAATAGTCTCGTTCGCCATCTTTAAAAAAAACACTTTTAAAGATTTTTTTTGTACAGGACGTTCGCCTTCACATAAATACCATAGGAATGAAAGCAGGAGAACAGGAATACCGCAAAGCTCATGAGGGGACGTTTGTGGAATACTGCGAAATGTTGCCTGAAAGTTGTAATGAATTGTCTAAAACAGATTTCCACGACGTCTTTTCTTTCCCGTCTTTTAACATTTCCTCATTACAATCATCTTTGCTTGTCTCTCCAAATAATCATGGATGACATAATCTTTATTTCATTTTCCCTCTTGTCCTTGTACTGTGGTTCACAATATTTTCCTTATTTAGAGGTAGCCCGTCCCTTTTGCAGACCTAATTTTGGAAGCTCGCTGACTTTGTCATCATTTGAGAAAGAGTGGCTATTTAACCTTTCCCTGGAATCGACAAAGCGTAATATTCGGTTTTGAGGAAATAATTTTCTATAAATCGATCGAGCTTTCTTTTTTCATACCACGAAAATAGTCAAATCTCAGTGAAAACTAGTTGCATTTCCATTTATTCTAGGGGAGTTATATTACCTCTGACCTTAAAAATTTCACAGTTGGTATCCCAAAGATACGTCCTATATATGTGCAAACTTTTATGAAGTTTGCAGATGTTTGTAATCGGGGTGGGCCATCTTTCAATTATTCCGTCCGTTACCATACAGTAATCACCTCAACTAAATATCGTTTATGAGCTGATCCCTACATAGGGATTGAATCTGGGACCGCTCTTTAGATTTTCGATTTAGATCGTATTGATTTTCTTCTCGATGTTGCGACACAGTATTCAAGATGTCTCCGAGCTCATTTGGAACACGAGAAAATCCAGCCTTGTGCCTCATATCACCGAGGTATCGAAATCGCCCACGGGCATTGGCGGTCATCGATTTCCATGGTTACACATGACGAGGCGATGCAACCAGGCTTTCGGATGAGATCAATAGAAAAACTCTAGGTTGTAGTAAGGCTAAGATGCATATAAATTGGAACTGAAATGAAGACACAATGCTAAATCAGCCATCACTATGAGTGATCGAAACCAAACGTCACCAAATGAAAATTCGAGTTATAACCTTAAGCCCGGTGGGATTATGACAAAACAGTGCGCATTTGCACTGACACAAGCAACGTAGATGAACTAGTTGAAACGCGTTTTGCTTACGTCGGCTTCCCCATACCCCTTATCTATCAATTTAGTCCCCGTCACCCGCACTGACCCGGCCTTTAGTCCCGCTTGATCTACGACCTAATTAGCAGGGATAATTACTACATCATACTGACGTACAGGGGCTATAAATTTGCCCCCTCAGAGAGATGGAAATTCATCATTCCTGAAATGGCTCCTCGCAGCGCTATTTTAAGAAAGAATGCCGTTAGATTGGGCCGTGTAAAATGATGATTCAGGCCGTACGCAAAGAAAAGAGGGTATGCAAATGCGGATGTTTGGTCCGTAAATAACTGGCTTACAATGAATATCAAGGAAATAACGTCTTAAAATCGATGTAATCGTACTTTTATGTCAGAAGTGAAATGTTGCTTTATGTATTTTGTTTTATATTGTCCCAAATGTAGACGAATGGTGCATAATGAGTTTGACATGTATGTACAGTGTATTAAGAGTGGAAGCAATGCTATTAGTTAAATGGAAGGTTTTAATGAGATCGTAGAAAACAATCATGATCGCATCAGGATTGAAGCTCAACGAATGTACATGTATTTGAAGACACGGAGATGAACTAACTAAACCAAATTAGATTGAGTGTGTGTTATTTGTATGAATGGTGTAGACGGAACTCGATGATTGATTTGTGCAATAGGCTTAACGCGGTGAAATATACAAGACTTAAGGCGTTATCATGGAAATCTGAAATTTGAGCGTCAAAAAAATACAGATGATGGCAAAGAGGGAAAAGATACGATACGAATACGAAACGATCCAAAGGCGAAACATGCAAATACGAAATGATACAAAGACAAAACAATACAAAGACGAAACAACACAAATGTGAAGAGATATAAAGACCTATATCAGCAGAGCGACGAAGTCAAAGAGGTACTAAAAAGAATGAGCAGAAAGAAGAAAGGAAAAAAGAAGAAAGAATACACAAAAAAAAGAATGAATACACGGAAGAAACAAAGATCGGAAGAATAATGAATACAAAATAGAGAGGAGAGAGAGAGAGAGAAGAATGGATTCATATAAGAGGGGAGAGAGAAATGTAAAGGGGAAACACCGATCTACTCTAGAAAATGGGAAAATGGAGAAATTGAGAAAAGAAAGATGGGGAGACGGACGTTAAGGTTATGGATTTCACGGATTCCTTGAACCGTGTCTTGCTCCGTAATCCCTTTGATTTCATGCATTTCATTTCGCCACATCGCAGTGGATTATCTTCCCGGCTCTCTCTCTCTCTCTCTCTCTCTCTCTCTCTCTCTCTCTCTCCAAAAGGGAGGAGGGTCGTGTCATACAGCAATTCCACGTGCGCAGCCGATTAAGCCACGCCACCTTTTTACATCGTATCTACCGATTTCCAAGCTACAGTGACAGTCGCCGCGAGTGCTTGCTTCCGCTATGCATTTGAAATGAGACAGTCGACGTAGAAAGTGGGTCTTCCGATGGTGGAAACACAATTATGCCCGCCATTTTTTCGTCGTCTTCTGTGTTTTCATCTCTCTAAGCCCCGTGCGTGATCATACGGTGGGCCCGAGGGCTAGATATGCCCAGTGGACCGGGTGTTAGAGTCGCTCGTTGGTACGGGCGATTTCGCATTAAGGCCAATATCTGTGCCTTGGATCGTATGTTCAGAGGAAGTTTACCCTTTTTTTGCAAGGACAGAACCTGAGGCTTTTTCAAAGTAATGATTGGCAGTCCCTGGTTATTTGAGATGGGATAAGGAGAAATCATAATGATTGTAATAATGCAATATGTAGTAGTTATTCGTGTAGTAGTAGTAGTAATAGTAGTAGAAGTAGTAGTTGTGATTGTTGTTGGTGTTGTAGTAGGAGTAGCAGTGGTAAAAATAGTAGTAGTCATGGTCGTAGTAGTAGTAGTAGTAGTAGTAGTAGTAGTAGTAGTAATAGTAGCAGTAGCAGTAGTATAAATATTTCAGTAGTAGTTATTGCATGGTAGTAGAAGTAGTATAGTTTCCATCCTCCTCATCACTTTATTATTTTCATCACCATTTTCGTTTTGCTATGGAAAGTATAATGAAATCACCTTTAGAATGTATCCACATTATGGAAGGCCTCTAGGCATATGAGTATATTTGGAAAAAAATATTTGTTAACATGTCACATTTTATATTACATCAATATGCGTACCAACTCGGCACACTTTTTGATACGTCCATTGATACGTCACGTATTTGCTTCTAGTATTACGCACACACCTTTTAGTCTTTCGCACAGATGAGATTAAAAGGAGCTAATAAAGTATTTATGTCTCTTCGTCCTTATTGATGCTTAATTTGCTGGAATTACGGAGAGTACACTTCATAACGCCTGATTAGCACCTGAAATTCCCGAAATGACCATTACTTGAGTACGTTATCATGTCATTAATAAGCTGAAACTCATTGTTTATGTAGAGAGTATTTTAACTATTTCAGAACGAGTAGTGAAAGGTTGTCTGGATGATTGAATCCTCATTCCAGGGCCCTTTTTAATAAAGAATTGCGATTGATCGTAATTTGACTTGAAATTTATATCAATCGTAGCTCTGTTCAATCGCAATTCTTTATAAGGCTGGGCCCAGCTCTTTTATTAGTTGTGTTACCCCCAAAGAACCCCCAGTGCACTTTTGGAAAAGCTTGGAAAACCTCAGGACATCCCGGTTAGACAAATTATGAAGACGATAGAAAATTATAAACTATATTTTTTTTTTTTAAATGAACAATCACAGGTCGTTATCATGGTTATGATGACTTCTGTAGTGGTATAACTAGCACATTACAGTATCGTAACGCAAACACAAACGTGCCCTATATCTCTCTCCGTCTGCTTGCGGGCTATGTATAACATGTTTAGTGCATGTACAGCTATTAGGTTGAAGTGCTCTTAGCGTACCGAATAAAGTGCAAGCCATGGCATTTACAAGTACAGCTGTACTTGGATTGTATAAACAAGTATGTTATAAGCGAACATAATTATATAAACAGTTTTCTGCTGCAGGTGCTACGTAAAGCTGTACCCTTTGTCCTTCCCTTGTGCTTTTAATTGGTGATAATATTACCTTTTGCTCATGTTTCAACAGTAAATCATCAGTTTTTCTTTGTTTTTTGTTTTTCTAGTAATAGCCGTAAGCGTTAACAATATACCCTCGCAAAACGCAAACTCGTTCAATAATACAGCGAAGTGCTGCGATGTCGGTCACTCGCGCATGCACGTTGATCAAAAACATTTTCTTCCCGCGCTTGGCCGCCATCTTACGGGAATCGCATTTGGGACGAAAGTTATGTATATGTAATGAGCTTCATGAAATAGTCAGGTGTTCTTTGGCCTAGGGGACTATCGCCTATCACGTTGTCCCTTTAAATGTTTGATGGGGATCATGACGGCTGGTGCAGAAGAGTGTATGGGTCTCAAGGTGATGGCCTACACAAACTCCCCATTTTAACCCATGATCGGGTTTTTGGTACTCACCCGGGCTAGTGCCCCCGAGAAAAATACAACTTTTGCCATTGCGTGGCGTCCGTCCGTCCGTCCGTCCGCCTATCGTCCATATCGTTTGTCCGCATTAATGTAAAGCAATTCTTCTCACTCTTGTCTCAATCGTTGTTTTTTTTTAATCCTCTATTTAGTTTTTTGTTTAGGGCTAGGTGGGAGTTCTAATACGCCGGCAGAAGATCCTTAAATATATACATTTATATTGATTAAAAAACCACAAAATGTAGTCTCCTGTCGTGTTTTTGACGACATTTATTGTTGCTCTTGTTTCATCGTGTATAATTAGGTATCATTGGGACAGACATTCGTTTTGATGATATTCTCTTTTTTCATTGTTATAAAATTTATCCACAAAGAAATGGTTATAAGAATATTTCTTGACGAACTTTGTTTCTGAATGTTTTAACATGTGCAATTTAGTGTGAGATTTGACTCTTCTAGGCCTATGTCCACTTTGAGATCGTTATCTCTCTTTTAATCAGTGGTAATTTTGGTACGTAAATTGACTCAAAACTGTGAAAAATTGATTCGTCTTCATTTTGATGTAGTGTTTTTTATTTCTTTTATTTATGTTTAAGTGCCGGACGATGATGAGAAGATGAAATATGATCTCTTTCTTGATAATGTCACTTAACTTATAATATTTTTTCAATTAGTTTACTCTCTTTCTCTCTCACTCTCTCTTTCTCTCTCTCTCTCTCTCTCTCTCTCTCTCTCTCTCTCTCTCTCTGTCTATCTATCTATATATCTTTCTGCCCAAACATGTACAACGTTCAGTTGCCACTTTCTCGATGAGCGTTTTGGTTCGGCTTTCTAGTTTTTACATCCCTTGCGGTTTTTCTTTATACCACAGTCCCTTTCTACTTTATTTTCACCGAAATCGCAATTTTCTTCATCTAAACCCAGAAAAGACGGCTGCAAGAGACCATAGCGCCGCTTCTGAATATAACAAAATAACGCGCTCCAGTTACCTCTCTCTTCAAATCCTTGAGATCCATCTCGAATAATGGACATTTTTCGCAAATTTAAAGTAGTGTACAACCTAATCATTTATCGTCGTAGTATTTATGATTTATTTTTGTAGCTCTTGCTCTTGCTGTTTAATTTATTGATTAATTTAACACACCTTTTGATTATTTGACTAAATTGGTAGGTCACTTTTCTCAAAATTTTAAAAATCTGCTCCTTGCTCATAATCTGCAAACAATTTTTTTGTTAGGATCTCATGTTGATGCTATGACGCTACCAAGTTGGCTGCTCCATAGTATCATTGGGAGTGCAGTTATCATGTAGGGTATATTTGGCTCCGATCGTGTGTTTTTTCTCTAACATGGAGACTTAAGGTCAGTAACCAGATAATTCGTAGATATGAGTTATGATGCTGTGACACTCCCATGCTATGATAAGAATGCTGGTTGTTCTGAGCTATAATCATGTGTGTATTCCCCTTGGAGTGTGTATATATTTTTGTCTTTTGAAACATGACGTCATAAGGTCAGTGACTCCCGTCGATATCAGTTGGCTGTCGCTGATGGACTGTACCTTGGGTAATTCATTTTCCCGTCGCTCTAGACCTGTTATAGCAAGATGACGTGTGTCACACGTACAGGGACTGATTTCGGTGATGATAAATAGATAAGAGGATGGGTTCATCTGAAGAGAGGGGGTGATCACGTGAGAAATAACCAGCAACCCGAGGTTAACAGTAGCTTGAATTCCAGGCTGTTGGGCATTATTATTTTTATCCAAACAGATATATATATAGAGAGAGTCTAATATTCGAAGACTAGTCGCTATATCATTCATATCATGTCATCTTTCATATCAGTCCGAGCTGGAGAAGGAATCAAGAATGATTAGTCTACTGCAACCAGACCCGTTATTGAATAGTTGGGTTTAGAAACTCCGAACAGTCTGGGTACTAGACTGTTAAAGGGGGTAAGTGCAGCGAGGAGGTGGTACTTGTGGTGGGGGGGAGAAGAAAAATAGTAGAGAATCAAAAGATAGACAATGTTATGATAAACTGTAGCGAAGAGGGAGAGACGGTAGTAAACGGAAGATAACTAAAAAAAAAATATAAGACCGAAAAGAAAGAGAAGGAGCTAAGGAACGAGGAGATAAAAGGCAAAGGGTGAGGGAAACTGCATACAGAGAACAGTGTGTGTGTGTGTGTGTGTGTGTGTGTGTGTGTGTGTGTGTGCCTGTCTGTCTGTCTGCCTGTGTCTGTAATACTGCGTGTATGTGCGTGTGTAAATTCGTTTATGTCTGTTTGTAAATGTACATTATATCAAAATAGCGATTTACATCTTTGTGTGCCAGGGAAAAAATAGGATTGCCGCGTGCATACACCCATTAATGGCTCAAAGAGCTTAACATCGCAGGTGGAGACAAGAAGAAAAAGAGGTGTCATAGCATTCCAAACTTGTGGTTAAAACCATAGGAGGAGAATTATCTGTCATTGTTCTTTATGACGGACAAATATAAACGGAGGGTTTATCCAGAGAGTCGTGCGCGTGAAGCATTCCTGATCTGCAAGATGTCATGTGAGTCAATGTGTATTTTGTCGTTTCTACGTGTCTTGCATACTGATGAGCGTAATCGCGATGCAAGCGTGTCAACAGAGAGAGGGGGAGAGACATTAACATATATTTGTATATTTGTATAGATAGATAGATAGATAGATAGATAGATAGATAGATAGATAGATAGATAAATAGATAGATAGAAAGATAGATAAATAGATAGGTGCATATCATTCATTTACATAATATATATTTATATGTCTTTCTATATAGATACAAAGATATATCTAAGAGAGGGACAGAGAGATGGAGAGGGTAGAAAGTGACAGAAAGACAGACAGACAGAAAGAGAGGTGTAGAGAGATATATATTGCGAGGGAGACGCACACGCGCGCACACACACACACACACACACATATATATACACACACACACGGGGGATCCAGGGAGAGAGAGACAAAAAAGATAGAGAGAGAAGTACGGAGGAAAATGTATCTAAGATATGGAAAGTAGAAGATTTTCGATGAGAGGAGACACATGTTAATATTGCGCTTAAAGATAGAAGAAAGGGGGAGGAGAACGATGGAAAACGTAATGAAAAGGAAAAGATAGGCATGGTATATATTACCATGACACCAAGACGACAAGAATGTTGAGACAATATGCGATTCGGCCGTCTTATCAAACAGTCTGTGCTTGTATATGAAGTCGTCTGTCTCACCAAAAGCACGCATTTTCTTTTCCTGGTCAGCCAGCCACAGTGTTAGTTCGTTCTCAAGTAGGCAACTGCTTGAAAAAAAAAATCAATAGCCGCGCGCTTTGTGGTAGGTTGAACAAATCCAAACCGGCCAACAAAATATAAACAAGTCATCATTGCGTGAAATTGTATTTCATTTTACGCCTTTCTACATTTGACCAGTAATGGACATTGTTTTTTAAAGCATGCATTTTCCAGTCTTGTTCCCCCACGATGCATTGGCCAAAAAATAATCATCAGCAAGATGAATTCCCAAACCAAACTTACTCAATGACAGTGAACTCGCCAAAAGTACACAACAATTACCAGATACCTGGCAGGATAACAAAACAAAACCATGGAAAACGACCGCTCGTGAAGGCGGATACATAGATTGATGATACGAACGGGCCCCCATTTTTTCTCCCGATACATGTATAAAGAGATAGTTCACTCTGAAAATTGGGTTGCTTTCAATAAAAGCAGAAACATAAAAGAAACATATTAGTGATGGTTTGATGAATTTCCATCAAAGGATAAGAAAGTTATGATCTTTCCTGTTCGGTTTGGTGACGTCACGTGCAAGGTGCCCTCTCATTATGTTGTGCACCATATTTGGTTTAAATGTTCATTTTCTCAAAAGGATAATTTATGCACCTTTTTACCTGTGCATTTGATACAAATTAGAAACACGCTTTTACCTGTGCATTTGATACAAATTAGAAACACGCTTTTACACACAAACCTCTATGAAAAAAAAATATTCCTTCATCAAAAACAGAAAAAAGGCCATTTATAGATTTATATTCATATTTATATAGATTTGTGGATTTTTATGGGAAAGCACCTCGTACTTGACTTCACAAAACTGGCATTTAAAAAGAGTATGACTTTCTTATCCTTTGATGGATTTCGTCAAACCTTCATTAACATGTTTCGTTCACGTTTCTGTTTTTATTGAATTATTTAATTTCAGTGTGAACTATCCCCCAACCCTCTGCGTAACAGATAACCTGCTGCTCCGTAGGTAGGTTTCTGGCAAAATGTATCAGGGTATTATAACGAGCACTGATCAAATGGTTCGACTTGTTGATTTCTACAAGGGTTTTTTTTTTCATCCCGCTACGTACCTTTAAATACCTCTTTCGTCTTCATTTCAAAATGAGATCACAGACACGGTCGGGGGAAGGGCATTGATTGATTGGTCTCAGATTTCGAAATGAAATCCATGTTGTTACGGTTTTGAGGCGTACAACGAGTTTTTCCCTTTTCTCTACCTGTTGCTCACATGTAACTTAAAGCGACAATATATTAAATCCCCATGATTTATTCTTTCCCCAATCTGGACTTTTGGACATAATTTTGTAACGAAATAAAGTCGTCGTATGGATGCAATACCACTATGTAGATGATCTTCGAAACACGTTATAATTATTCAGAAATTAAGATAATCTTCACGAATGCATCCAAAAGCTGAACATGACTTTATAAAAGGATTGTGACGTCAAACAAGGATGACTTTTAACTAGTGTGTTCATTTCCTTTGGTCGTGTGTAGCTTTATAAATCAATCATACAGTTGTGAGAATAGTTTGTGCCCATAACCCGTGTTGCCCTTCCATATTTGATATTCGAGGCAAACATTGCCAATTTGCGGACTAAGAACAGACAATTCGCATTTACAGAGCTCCAAATTTGGGGAGGGGGATTTTGTGACCCCCATCCCTCTTTTCCTAGTTGAGACTCATCCTAGTTTCCAACGGGGTTCCAAACAAAGGGGACTCAATGTGACCCCCCCCCCGCCCCCCCCCCCCCCTTTCCACGGAAAATATTTATAGCATTGCGTATTTGTAGGATAACTTGCCGTAAAGTGAGAGGTACATCTTATGCTTGGAGTCAGAATTAGTCATAGGGATCGCAAAGTCAGTAAGCATGTGTAGTTTATGTTACAATACAGAGTATGAAGACGCCTCGTGTGAGACCGGGATGAATTGATATCGAAGGGATCAAGAACAGAAACGGACAGACTCCGGTTGGCGGAACAGTGGTATCTCTTTTTGGGCTGGAAATGGTGTCGTTTCCCGCGCCATTACCATCCGTGCCGCCTCTCGCTAACGAAAGAAAGAGCCACCTAATTTTACGTTCAAAATCTGGAACGTGCTTTGGGCGGGAAAGGCTAGATTATTCGGGCCGCCCAGATGACCTTTTCCACATATTTAGGGTTGCAGTCCGCAAATATAATCAGCGATGCAGTGGGCATGCTATCCTGCGTCCGCTACGGTGTTTCTTCTTAAAGCCCACAGCCCCCCCCCCCTGCCACCGGCCCCCCCCCCCCCCCCGATCACACCCCACCACAAATTTTTAAAAATGTGCCTGCTCCACAATCCTCATTTTGTGGTATACACAGAAGAAGATAATATTATTCGGTGTTTTAGCACGCTGTCTTATTATTGTGAACTGTTTGATATGTTTCGTTGTTAAAATCTCGTAATCATTGTCATTATTATAGTCATCATAATCGTTATCTTTAGTGCTGTTATGATTGCTAATTTAATAGAGTATGAGTAAATATGTATATTCCATGACCATGATCGCATAATTCCTATAAATGTTTTTTTTTAGCCTTTTCCTAATTTAATCAGGTCATGGTTTGTTAAAGATTTGTGCGTATGGGGTTTCATATGCTCGCACAACGAAAACGATCTCTAATGGTTAAATGTGCGATATTGCATATATATACTTTAAAAAAAAAATTATTTCATTGCAAAGGTGCATCATTGTCCGTGTTACAATGTACGGACCTTTGGAGAATCCATGCCTTTAGTTACATGAGAGGTATACATGGTATAGCGTCTGATTTGTTTTCCTACATTAAAAGTTAAGTTACTCTAACTCCAGCTTTCTTCATACATATCGCTGTTTGAATCATCAGCCTTTAAATACTTGTCAATTTGTTTCTTAAGTTTGCGACCATTCATTTCACAACTATAGTTAACCCCCCCCCCCTCTCTCTCTCTCTCTCTCTCTCACTTTCTCCCTCTCTCTCTCTCTCTCTCTCTCTCTATCTATCTATCTCTCCCTCCGTACATAAGCTTTCTAAAACAAAACTCTCGTCGTTTTTCCCCCGGTCAGATTTTTTCCCGCCTTTTGTTCGGATTCCCCTCCTCAGCAAAGTCGAAAACAAATACCACAAGGATTTCAAATTACCCTCGTGCAAACAGGCTGAGATCCCTGCTACGTGATTCCGCCCCGCCTCACAGCATGCGTGTATTATCTCACCAGATTACTCGTCCTTAGCTGAAGAAATTGAAAAACATGTCAGATTTGGCCTCCTAAGGCAAAGGGCTCTTGAATTTTTGTTTTTGGTTATTTTGCTCTTTTCTGTGTATCCTGTATATATTCATGAAGGGTGGAATTGCTCAAAGTTAGCCTTAAGTCTTTGAGACACATCAACCGGTATAGGATTGCAGGTTATGGGAAACTAGGAAAGTATATCCCATGTTGTTGATGATGAACCTACTTTAGAGATGTAGAGATTTATAGTTTTACCCTATTTAAGGAGACCGTGAGAAAGGTATATATTTCCCAATATCACACCGTAGAACTTGCAAACAGCTGAAAGGCAAAGTTGCTTAAGTAAATGACCTGTTTTCGAGCTTCACCTGAAAAGCGTTTAGCTTATTTTCTCAACAATCATCTTTACATCATGAAGCAGAACAGGGCTAATGAGAATTAGAAGACAATTAGAAGACATTAGAAGAAAAAATGAAGAAGAAGAAGGAGAAGAAGAAGAAGAAGAAGAAGAAGAAGAAGAAGAAGAAGAAGAAGAAGAAGAAGAAGAAGATGATGATGATGATGATGATGATGATGATGAAGAAGAAGAGGAGGAAGAAGAAGAAAAAAAAGAAGAAGAAGAAGAAGAAGAAGAAGAAGAAGAAGAGGAGGAGGAGGAAGAACAAGAACAAGAACAAGCAGATGTAGAAGAAGCAGTAGTTAAAGAGAGAGAAGAAAAGCAAATCACGTCTTAAAGCGCCTTGAATCATGGTGCGATTGATCATGAGGAGGCTAGGGAGGATATTGAATAGGAAGAAAAACTCTCCCATGATTACAATCAAACCATTGGACATCTATCGTCTATCCTCCTTGTTCGTCCTCCGCCCTTGTGTCCCTCATTATCTCTTTAATTCTTCTAGAAGCATGTACGCAGTGATGGTAATTAACTTACTGAAGGTAAATGTGCACTGTTTGGCACAAACCGATCTGTATATCGGATCGAGATATTCCTCAATGACGGACGGAATGCTGGGTAATTGCCGACCTTTCACTAATAATTACCGTAATTATAACTCCGCGTTTATGTGGCATTACGGTATTTACGTACCACGTTACAAGGCTGAGGTATGTCGGTTTTTTCCGCGGATATGGAAGCTTATATGGGTGGTTAAATATGTGTATGAGTACGTGTTGGTATAGGTGTGTGTGTGAGTGTGTGTGTGTGTGTGTGTTTGTGTGTGTGTGTGTGTGTGGTACTTGTATGTTACTATTTGTTTTCTTTATCGCATAACTTGACAATGCATACATTATATCTTTATATAAAAAGACACACGTGTGTCTGTGGCGTGGTTCTTTGTAACGTTTTGTTTGAATTATTACATAACTTTAAACTGCGTACACATTAGTGTCTCGCTGAACAGTAATACGTCGCCTTGTATTTTCCTTCTGTCTATCAATTCTCCCTATCGCATATAGCCAATATCAAGCGATATCACCTCACGATACCGATATCTGATCGATTGCTCTTGGGACGTATACTTCCGGTAAGATCTGGTTGTCGGCAGAAAGTGACCAAGAAATCACTTTTTTTTAATGAATTAAGCAGTAAACATTTTGTGTAGGGTTGTGGTTAGGGTCAGGGTTAGGTTTAGAATAAGGTTTAGGGTTAGTGTTAAGGTCAGGGTTAGGTTAAGGGTTAAAATTCATAAAATTAGTTGGATACCCTGGTCCCTTATTGTACGGGATTGCCGACTGTTCCTGAACCGGAAGTTCATCTCCCAAGAATTAAGGGTAAAAAAATTAGAGCGCCACACACGTTCAGATTCGGAGAGCTATATGCGATAGGGAGAATTGATGAATGCTTTCTCATGCTGTATTTTCTTGTGTACGAACATTGACTGAGATTAAATGTACCCGAATTAAGCAAGAAGAAACAAACGCCCGTCTGATTAATAACTCTTTGTTCACCATTGATCAAATGGTGCTCCCGCAATACACACAATTTGCATAGACAAGAAAGACAAGTGGGTTAAAGCAAGTATATACAACATCATTATACAGAGTAGTCTACCTTCTTTCTTCAATTACCCTCCCATTTTACTGATTACCTGTATAGATTATTAAATGTAAAATTCACATAATTACCAATTGACGCCAGTCTTCTCTATCGTGAATTCACTATCGTTACGCGTTCAGCGTGTTACGCAAACAGAGTTACACGTAAGTCGTTTTTATTTGATTTCGGCACATCATTTTTTTGTTTTGCCCTGCTGTACAGTTAAACTGAATATCTTGCACGTTACCGTGTTTGGCGAAGGAGCTATCGTTACCAGAGATAAGGGATACTCCACCTGATTTACGATGATAATCTAGCTCGATGTCGGCTTATATACTTCATTTGACAATCCTTACCATCTTTACGAGTAGCTTACGTTGAAGTGGTGTCGGTCCACTAACTGGCGGCTGACGTACAGGCCTTCAATGGTGTGCTTAATGTGAATCTGCGCCACCTTTTCCCTTGGACAGAAATGTGATGACCCCTTCAGGTACTATAGGAGGCAACAAGGTTGTGATAATCCCCCCCCCCCCCACCCACCCACCCACCCCCTTCTCCTTTCCCTCCTTTCCCGGCCCGCACCCCACCCACCTCCAAAATGCGGCGCACCGAGTGTTGTAGACGGATACAAACTCTAGAAACAGAATGACACATGAACATAGGCCTACGTATGCATTCCAAAAAGTGGTATACAACTTGTGGTACATTTATCATACGTTGATCAGTTAGATTTAGTTAAATTGTTATTTGGGTTCTCTATTTTGGGTTGTATTTGAATAGGAATACGTGTATTATGATTCTCATAGTATAAAATGGTAAAATCTTTATTTTATTTGGATGTTTCTTTACGTGATAGCTTTTCAGTTTGTTTTTAAATCATTTTATTTCTTTGCTGTTGCTGTTGCCACTAAGCTGTTGCTGTTGCCACTGTTGTTTCTAAGAGTTTTTTTCATGACAGTGTTAGTAACTTGCGTGATCGTATTTCCACTTCTGATCCAGTAGCATCTAGTCTCCTTCTTAAACCTCTCATTACCATTGATATTGAGATGAATAGTAAGTCAATGGATTTTTCAAAGCCTGGTAGTGTAAGCATTAAGCTAACAAAGTGTACAAAGTTTTTTGAAACAGT
>OZ022580.1:23828511-23836011 GCA_963669155.1 Arbacia lixula | reverse complement strand
TACGATCGCCACATAGAGAGTTAATCAAAGTGAACAAAATCTAGTGGAATGCGCCCTCGAAATGCTCCATGTGATTGGCACGGTGGATGGGGCTTTTTGGTGGGCTTTTTTCCCTTTTATTGAGATGAATATGGATTATTCAGCACTCGTGAGACGGACGCGAGGCGGGTCGTTTAACCCAGATGGGACGCCATCTTGCCCCTGTGACGCAACCGCGTGAGCCGATTGGGGTCACCTTTGATATGGAGAGGCTACTCGACTCACCTAGTTGTGTGGGGCGTAGCCAGGGAATGGATGGGCGCGGAGCGGCGAGGGGCGGCGGTGTTTTACTGTATAGTAAGCGGCATGGTTTAGTAAATTTTTCTTGATATGATTTTTGTTTTGCTGCTTATCTCCGAATTCATGATAGAGATACGATTGATGGATCAGTGTATTTAAAAATACGAGAAGACAAATTTGAAGATAAAGAGAGCCATGTGGGACTTTAAAAGGCATGTACTGTGCTGGGAAGGTAAAAAAGCCTTCAAAATGTAATTGTTAGCAATCTTCTTGCCAATGGTCTTAAATTCATGTATTGTCTATTTTAGAAGCTTGCTGAAAGTTATTTGCCCTCAAAATGATCTACATATGGAGTAATGAGTGATTAGATCACAAATCCTCGAAATGTTCGGCCCGAACATTTTATTTTATTATTTTTTTATTAATTGGTATATAAAAGACTGATTAGCAGCACAGGCTGAAAGCATCAGTTTACAAAAGTCTACATTAAGTGGGCAAGTTCAATATTGAATATTCATGCATAAACAACAACAAAAATCAATTTTACATACAATAAGTACAAGGGATATAACATATACAAAAATATACAAAAACATGTATCAATGGGTATTTATAACGAAACTAAACGGAAACAAACCAGGCCCAAATAAAGTGAAAGTGAAATTGACTGAAATATACGTTTCATATATGATAGTAGTAATTACATCCATAAAATAACATTTGACAAAAAAAAAATACCTATTTCAAGTTTTAACGTGTTTCTGTGAATTTTTGCTGAATGTTTGTTTGTTTGTTTGTTTGTTTGTTTTGCTGATGCACTCCTTCATAGCTCCAGCACCGGAATCAAGCATTCAGCAAAGACAGGCGAGATGTAAATAAGTATAATGTTTGGACAAGAAATTAAAGGAGACAGGGAATTATACATGTATGATAGATTTGAGGTTTATTAAATTTATTCCTTTTATTCTAAGCTTTCAATTTTGAGGATTTAATCATTTATCATTAATTACTCCATATGTGGATCATTTGAGGGCAAATAACTTTCAGCAAGCTTCTAAAATGGTCAATACATGAATTTAAGACCATTGGCAAGAAGATTGCTAACAATTACCTTTTTATGGCTTTTTGCCTTCCCCAGTACAGTATTATGCCCTTTAACCTGCATCTAATGCTTGCCGAGGAGCGACACCTCACACCCTTTTGCTCTCTCTCGATCGGGAGGTAAGGACATGAACCCAGCGGCTGCCACTTAATGTTTCTTCAGCAAGTTATTTTATTCCACATAGCTGCACTGATAAAGTACGTAGGAGAAAAGGGCTACCTGAGTCACCTATTTGTTTTGGGGCGTAGCCAGAGAATGTGATGGCGCGGAGCCGGGTTGGGGGGGGGGGGGGCGACAATATTCTTTGGGGATGTGGCGCGGTCTAGTGAATCTTTCGTCTGACTCTCAATCGGGAGAACAAAGGTTCTTACCCAGCAGCTGCAACTTAAGGTTTCTTCGGCAAGTTATTTTGATCCACATAGCTGCTTATTATCTAGGAGATAAATAGGTTAATGGTACGATCCTTTGACTTCGGTTATAATGCAGAAAAGAGGGCTCAGGAAAGAGAGTTGTGACACCTCGTGATCGGCTACGTCGCAGGGTATGGCACTTGTATTCTCTTTCTTACAACAGATGTAGATCTTCAAACATTTTTATGTGTTCATACTAAATGTTTTATTGTTTCAAACATAATAACAATTACAAGAACAGTTTCATAAGTATAAACAGTCGCTATCATGGGTATGGTCAACTCATCCGATTGCTCCTGTATCTTTTAGTTTGTCCCCCCCCCCCCCTCTCTCTCTCTCTCTCTCTCTCTTTCTTATTCTATCTATCTAACTATCTATATTTCTCTCTTCATTTTTTGTTTTGGTCTGCATATTACCTGCTCCTGAAATAGTCTTTCAGATTTGAGATGGACATTTGCAGCGGAAGTTGTCTGACATCGATATAGGTATCATCAGCCCAACGGGCTTCCTCCTCTACGTAGCTGTTGACTGGCTTTTCATCTATCGTATTGCCCCAACTCTCTTCTCACACTCTCTTTATCTCTCTCTCTCTCTCTCTCTCTCTCTCTCTCTCTCTCTCTCCCTCTCTCTCTCTCTCTCTCTCGCTCTCTCTCACTCTCTCTCTCTCTCTCTCTTCTCTTGCTCTCTCTCTCTCTCTTTCTTCTTTTTCTTCTCTCTCTCTCTCTCTCTCTCTCTCTCTCTCTCTCTCTCTCTCTAGATTTCTCTCTCCTCTCTTTTTCTCTCCCATTTGTTTTAATCCATCTCTAGTTTGTTATTTATGTAACCAAATGTCAGGGTTTTCTTTCCAATCTTCGATTACTATATCATCATAGAGGTCAGTCCGGGAAAAGCTGGTACCAACCACCTCCTAGCTCCGCCATCCCGGCCCAATGTCCTGTCAATTTCTCGAATTTCAAGGGTGGCCTCGCCGGGTCAAACCCAAGACGGGGGGTGTTGAAATTGTAGTCTTTCTTCTGGAGAGACGGTGGTGTTAAAGAGGATGAGGGCAAGGAGACGGAGCCATTGTTCCAGCACATTTTGATACTAGGATTAGTGCCGGGTTTCCTGTTTGTGTTCCGCGGGACAGCTGAGGAGAGTGGAGAGACGAGGGAAGGGGTGGGGAGAGTGGTTGAGACGGAGCGCGAGAGGGCGGTAGAGAGAGAAGGGGGAGAGGGAGAGGGAGGGGGAAGAAAGAGTTAGGGGAGGTAAAAGTATACTTATAGAGAGAGAGAAAGAGAGAGGAAGGGACAGGGGGACGTGATCGGGGCAGAGGGAAAGAGAGAGGGAGGAAGAAAGGGTTAGGGGAGGTAAAGGTATACTTATAGAGAGAGAGAGAGAGAGAGAGAGAGAAAGGGACAGGGTGACGAGATGGGGCAGAGGGAAAGAGAAAGAGGGAGAAGGAAGGGTTAGGGGAGGTAAAAGTATGCATTTATATAGAGAGGGAGATAGAAAGAGAGACAGAGAGCAGAGAGCAGAGAGAGAAAAGGGGACAAGGTGACGAGAGATGGGGACAGAGAAAGAGGAAAAAAGAGGTGGAAGAGGTAAAAGTATACATAAACAAATATAGAGAGAGAGAGAGAGACAGAGAGATAGGGGCAGGGGGAGCGATGGTGTCAGAGGGATAGAGAGAGGGGGGCGAAGGGCTTAGAAAACTTCCAGGTGATTAACTTGTATTTTGCATCTACATTTGTGTCCTCATTGCAGCCTCATGAATTATTGTAAGTATATGTATTCACACACACCCAGACAGGGGAGAGAGATGAGGAGGAGAGTGGGGATGAAATGTGCGAGAGAGACAGAGAAAGAGAGAGAGAGAGAGAGAGAGAGAAAAAAAAAAGAGAGAGAGAGAGAGAGAGAGAGAGAGAGAGAGAGAGAGGGAGGGAGAGAGAGAAATGGAGCGCAAGAGTGAATGGAAGTTGATGACAGGAGAAACAGACACACATACACACTCACACATACAGACACACATACACACACAACAACAACAACAAAATATATCATAACAGGTGCTTTATATAATTCATCTATCTTCATTTATTAACAGCATTTTGAAAACATGCACATTTATCAAAGAAATTGGTATAGCTTAATTGCAGCCACATGAATTATTGAAAGTATATGTATTCACACACACCCAGACAGGGGAGAGAAATGATAGAGAGAGAGAGAGAGAGAGGTGGAGCGCAAGAGTGAATGGAAGTTGATGACATAGATAAGATAGATGAGAATGTAGATGGTGATGATAATGATGATGATGATGATGATGATGATGATGATGATGATGTTGATGTTAAGGAGGAGGAGAAGTATGAGCAAAATGAAAATATATCATTTGTATTTAGGCCTGTATTATTGGAGAATATCGAATACTGATGTTCTCTAAGATTATCTGTATATAACGTATGCTCTACTACGCTGTATCAAGCTCATCACAATTGCTTACATTCAATTTTGTTCAGATAGAGAAAGACATTTGTTATTATATCCTCCACATCGCTCCAACAACATGAACTGCCTGCGTCAAAACGACATGTCGTTTAACCAAAATGCAAATATTATTACTCGTTCTCGTGCGATGACGACCAATGCAGAGACGGCACCGTATTTACATTAAGTTACATTCTATTATATTGGTCATGTTCGTGGCAGAACATTACAATCCAGTTGCATTCATTAAATGTGACAGTCCATAATATCGTCATGGCAACTCTATATTATCGTGATTATTCTCAGTAGGGGGTAGACCTGGTAAAAGGGTATTGTACTGTTCAAAGCGCACCAATGCGCAGGCAGTCGTCTCTACAGACTTGATTCTATTTCATGTCGCATTGGTTCGTGTGTGCCTGCAGGCTTTTTCCGACCTAGATTTCATTAACCATTCACGTACCAGCGATGCACTTTTGTCCCCCTAATACACACGCACCAAAGAGTGCAGCATGGTGCTCGACATATGACGAGTTAAATTATGGAAAACGACAAATCGCATTTTGATGTAAAGTCGTAATTTTGATATACCACCTCTGTTTTCCCCCTTTTTTGTTTTAATGGTGTACAGGGTCTTCTCCCGCAATTCAGCAAAGAGGGTATCCCAGAATAGAACATTTCATACATCAGACAATATTAAACTATTGTTTCCCACATGTTTGTATATCAGCGTAGAAATGCTCTCAAGCCAAGATAGCTAGCCGAATTTTTCCAAGGTCGGACGAATAAAATCAGAAATAACAAATATCATGTGCACATCACCAGAGTTCTCGGTGACAGTTTAGTATAAATGAAACAAACACGCGGAAACACCCTAACATATAAACACACATAACCTCACATCGGGACGTACACACACGGAGGTGCGCACACAAACACGCACACACACACACACATACACACACGCATATATACACTCATATACGCACACAAACACGATCATATGTGCACGTATCCAACTCGTAAAAAGAAAATCGACGCCAATGAACGGCAGTGAGCCTACCACATTTAAGTACAGGACAGCACATAACCAGTCCTAAATATACGTAGGTATAGAGCCATAATGATATTCAGTCACTATATACACGTATACTCATATATGTACCCTCTCTATGCACCCAGGCCTAAGAATAACATTATCCCATTCCAAAGCTACCGTTTACGTTAAAATCAAATGCAGCGCAGAACGTCAAGAAGAAACGTAGATCCGATAAGAGGCAATGTCAGAGAAGTAGAGTGCCCTTTAGACGGCTATCCGCCGTCGTTATTTAACGCAAATTGGCATTTGAGGGATATCTTTCTGCAGCGCATAATGGGACATTCCACCTGATGAATTCGGTTCCCCTTTTATTGACATGAACTCCGAAAAATACATTACGGCAGAAAGGTTGGCAATAGTGCGCGACCCACATCCCAAATCGATGTGCGAGACTGGTGTGGGAGAGGCGGCCGCCGTCTCGTGTCCCCCTACACACACACACACACACACACACATACACACACACATACACACACACACATACACACACGCAGACACACATACACACATACACATACACACACACGCACGCACGCACACATACACACACACACACATACACGCATACACACGCACACACAGCACACCACCAACAACAAAATAGATCATAACAGGTGCTTTATATAATTAATTTATCTTCATTTATTCATAGCATTTTGAAAACATGCACAATTATCAGAGAAGTTGGTATAGAAAAATAACCTCTCAACATAATCGCTTATTTAAGCCATGCACAATCAAAATAAACCATACACATACAGCAGTGAGGACATAATACAAATCATTTTTAAATAGCAGCAATGAATTTGTGAGATGTGGCAAGAGACTCTATGCCTGCCCATGGTTAATCCCGCAATAACCATGATAACTGTTGAGTTAAATTACAAATGCTCTACAGATGAAAACATAACGTAATAGGCTCAAACAAGAAACAAAAAGCGGGAAATCTCTCATTTGAGAAGGAAGTGTATGATTATGTTTACATTTGTTAATGTTTATATCATGTATACATATCTTTCAAAGCATTTAACCCTTCAGATCTAGATGAAATATAACTCTACGGGATTTGTGTGGTTTACTTGGGAATACATTCATATGTGGCCCATGAAAAGAACTAAACAAGCATGAAGAAATATACGATAGGTGTATGCCAAGGCTGCCTCGGTGAGAAATATTGAAAGCATCATACTTGAGAGAGGCATTTAGTTGGTAGTTGTGATAAAGTAGCTTTGACCAAAGTAGCTCCAGCCTTTCTATTCCACTCTCGTGTCGTTACTTTTTTGTTTTGCAGGGTTATGTGCGTGAATGTAAGTGTGTGTATGTGTGTGCGTGATGTACGTTGTAAAACTAATTAATTTTGTGCAGATGAACTACATACATTATGTTTTAAATTAGGCTCTTCACGTGATTAATGCAGCCGAAGTTTGTCAATCGCTGTCATGAATGTGTAACCATGGTTACAGTGATTGTCATTAAAGGATGCACCAATATATTGTCTTTCACAACTGAACGCTTCTGTGCAAATCACACTGATGCAAATGTAATTGTCCGTCGATTGCATTTCCTTGCAATTAACATGATTAATGTATACAGAAAGTGCACCCTTTGGTATTGAATGTAACTTTCTCTCCTGATGTCAAATCCCCTACGGCAGGCAGATAAAAACAAATCTCGGTTCAGTGTCCTTTTCGGTCGATGTGCTGTGGGACCATTCCATTATGAATTGTCCCCCATCACCTCCCAACGCCTCACCCCACCCTCAAGACATCAGCTTCCTCTGCGAAAGAGATCAACAGAGATAGGGCGGATGTTGACTTTAGGCGCACTCACATGGTATATGCGGGAGAGAGCCCTATCTCCATTCGTATTAATGTTCTCTCTTTCTCTGTGACCCTTCATATATTCTTTTTTTTTCTTTTTTTCTCCCTCTGCGCGCTCTCTCTCTCTCTCTCTCTCACACACACACACACACACACACTCACGTTATGATATCCTGTATATTTAATCGTCTCTCTTGTTTCTTTTCCTCGTCGCATAATTATCATCTCATTCCCTTCCCTTTCTTTCTCCATCCCCTCCTTTCTATTTGCACCTTCTCTCTTTTCCTGAATTCCTTCCTCTCCTACAATTTGTTCGACCATGTCAAC
>OZ022580.1:23786011-23818511 GCA_963669155.1 Arbacia lixula | reverse complement strand
TCTCTGTCTTCCTCTGTCTCTCTCTCCCTCTCTCTTCTTTCCTTCCTACCCCACATTCCTCTCTGTCTCCACTCTTCCCCCTTCCTTCCACCCCCCCCCCTCCTCCCACCCCACCCCTATCTCTCCAAGTCTACACTCCTCCCCGATGCCGCGGCTCCCCTTACCCAGCGCCTTAACGAAACAAAAAGTGAAGGCAACAGTTTCCATCTTCCCCCATCCATCTCTCCCTGTCCCCTAGGGATGTCATTATCGATATCGATCACGAACTCATTCACGGAATCCGTTCCCTCATTACCGTATTCAGACTTCGCGCCAAAAGCACAAGAAAGAGCCCGCTTTTTCACTCGCCGAAAAAGACGGAAAAGTAGGACAGAATAAAGGATAGAATTGCAGAATGTCAGAACCCTACATGTCTAACATTCATGTGTGCAGTCTATCTTTGCTACGTTTAACATGAATGATCTACACTTTAAAATACAAATAATGTGGATTTACAGCCCACCAGGAATGGTATCATGAATATTCGTCACCATTGCTTAGTTTGTTGATATCTGTTTCACTCTCTGTACCCCCGTACCTACTGACAGTTTAGTCCAACACTCTCTCTCTCTCTCTCTCTCTCTCCCTCTCTCTCTATCTCTCTCTCTGTTCCTCTTGCTCTCTCTCTCTCTCTCTCTCTCTCTCACTTTCTTTCTCTCTTTCTCTCCCCTTTTGCTCTGTATCTCCTTCCCCCCGTTATTTATTTCTCAGTACCGTTCTCTCTGTGTCCTTATCTCTATTTCTCCCCCTGTCATGCCTGTCGCTCTAGTATGTCCTAACTCCCTCTATCTGTCTGTCTCTATCTCTGTCTCTGTCTCTGGCTCTTGTCTATCTGTCTCTCTCTCTCTCTCTCTCTCTCTCTCTCCCTCTCTCACTCTCTCTCTCTCTCTCTCTCTCTCTCTCTCTCTCTCTCTCTCCTCCCTCTCTCTCTCTCTCTCTCTCTCTCTCTCTCTTTCTCTCTCTCCCTCTCTCTCTTCGGGTCTATGAGCATCCCATTATCACTCGGTCCTTTTCACGGCGCGCCTCGTAATGGGCTTAGATTACCAAACAAGAATCACAAGGCGTAAACGAGAACAACTAAGAAAAGTTTAATCAGAGTGACAAGTCTGTTTCTTTCCCCCGCGTGTTTATTTTCCACCGAAAGCTACCCAAGATTTGCACTACGTGACTGAAATGAAGACAAGGCAATGACTAAGAAGCTGTCAGTGATACAATCTATACAATTGTCTCAAGTCCGAAAACATTTCCTTCTCCTCCCCTCCCTCTCTGCATAAATTGTCTGCATTTTATTTTCCGAATCTACACATTCGTCTCAGTTTATTTTTAGTTGGAAACGCGCATGCGCGCAAATTATACCGCGATGCAGAATAATACCAGTTTAATAAGCTAAATATAGAAATTAACCATACCATGTCTATGAAGACTATTTCTAGGTTGAAACTCGCAAAAACCAAATCAGCATTTTCGATCTAGGTCCCGCGCAAACCTGTGCCAATTTTCGAGAAAATTGAATCGAATCTCCATTTCGTGAGCGCACCCTTTCCCTGATCGATATCGGCTCACCTAATCAAACACACCCTATCGATTCAAACATATGGGTCTCTCTGAGAGAGTTTATTGAAGAGTGTCCCGTTCCCCCGTGCTACCCTTAGGGTGCTTAATTTGTCATCGAGAAATGCACGCCGATATATACCGACGATATGAAATTGGAGTTGGTTGGCTGGGTCGTGACCAACAAAATAAGTAAAAGAAGAACAAAGTTTCTTGAATCAAATTTGAGAGAGAAGTAATGAGGGAGAACTATTTTTAGGCTGCATTGACATGTTTTTCATCCCCGTTTCATCATTGTTTTTGTCGATTCATTCTGCTTTCATGAGATATTGTAAACATAATAAAGTGGAAACATAATGAATTTGCTATGCATTTACGCGATGTATCAAGTGAGTACTTAGTCTAGGTTCCAGCCGCATTTTATCAGCCCGAATTCGTGTACACAGCGCGCGATGGAACTCCGCGCATCGCCGAGAATAGAACCTAGCCTTGACTATCCATAGAGCGCATAGTGAAGCGTTACCAGGGTTGCCGGTGGTAGTAGCTCATGAATGACCTTTAACCCGTTGTATGCCAGACAGAATGTTACATTATGGGATATGTGTGTATTACTTGTGAACAAAATTATTTGCGACAGAGTTGCGATATGTTCGATTTGATTCAGATGTATACCGTAAAAATAATGAGAAAAAAATATTCACAAATTTTATATACATGTACTGTATCCACAACCATGACAATAAACCATTGTCGTAATGTATTCACAAGTCTCCCCCCTAACTGCCTGGTAACGTGTTATTACATTCACCTGTATTTCGTGATTCACTTTCAATGTATGGGACGCACTCTGATTCTATTAGTTGTTGCTACTTGGACAAACCTCGGACGAGCTTTACCAATAGTAATGTATTGTTTGAACGACGTGAATACAATGTGCATCCATAACGAAAATGGTCTATTGAGATTATCAAACTGCTGTCAATTCCTACTTGGAATAGTTTTATTGTTGTTTTTTATGTTATTGTTTTTGGTGCTCTTGCTGTTGGTGCTGTTGGTGTTGGTGGTAATGGTTGTGGTGTTGTTGCTGTTATTGTTGTTGTGGTTTTTGTTGTTGTTGTTGTTGTTGGTGGTGGTGGTGGTGGTGGTGGTGGTGGTGGTGGTGGTGGTGATGGTGGTGGTGGTGGTGGTGGTATCGCTTTAACACCGGTGATAGTTTTCATGGTTTTGGTGACAGAAGTTTGTAGTTGTGGTAGTTGTGGTAGCCGTGATTATGACAGTGATAATAATTATGATAATGGTCACGTTAATGGTCATGGTGCTAATAATTTCAAACGTACATTAATTCCGCCTGTAAATCTCATACCATATCGATAACAATGTACGTCAATGTCTCTTCTTCCTCTCAGCAACGGTCAGACGATAGCGGTGAAGATGATCGCAAAAAACTCATTTACTCTCGACAAGAGGATTCGAAGAGAAGTCAAGCAAGTCCGGTAAGTGAGCTCATTACACCCATAGACCCATATTCAAAAAGGTGGTTTAACACTAGACCGCAAACTAAGCGTAGACTGGCTTTATGGGAGGCAACCAAATCACGTGATGCTGTCACAAAATCAATGATTTTCAACACAGAATCACAACAGTGCGTGATTTCAATTATTCACTGTTATTACTATGTGGAAAACTGATACCAGAATGATTTCGAGGACATAATCAATTTTTGAAGATGATAACGTTTCATGTTGTTTTATTTGGCGTACCATAGAGTTGGTCCAGGTTCAGTACACGGTTTGCGTTAAAGCTCTATTCAGAGTACGGGACATAGTGGATTGTAAACACACCAAGAAAAACAAAAGCAGACGTCACCCAACCCCGCCCCTTCCTCCCCTCTCCGCACCACACGATTTTGAAGATTCGGTGGGGTGGCGGCATTTATGCACCAACGATCCCCCCCTCCACCGCCCCCCCCCCCCCCCCCGAAAAAAAAACACACCTTTGCATGCAATTTGGCCGCCGGTGGGCTGGGAAAATCCCAACTCCCCAAAGTCTCCGCGCACACACGCCCAAATTCATGCACAGACACTTTCTATTGCTACTCATTGTTACCAGTGCTTCTATTCTTAACCCTCGATGTGCTAAACAACTAGTTTATCTACGAGATTTGCGTGTATTACGTGTGTAGAAAGTGCTTCGATGGGTGCATAAAGAGTTACAAATCTAACGGAATACTTTGTTTTACTTCACATTATGCATTCTATGATCAACTTATGACCCTTTGTTTGTCGTAACACTTGCCATAAAGACTAAGTGTCGTCACATGAGTCTCAATCTTCCCACTCCCCCGATGGAAGTTGTGGTCAGGGGTGACGGCGGGGTTGCATGCCCGTGGGTTGTACCCAATAACACGATCGGTCGTGTAATAACAATACTTACCAATAACAAATAAATGGCACTGTCATGACCGTGGTGAAGAAAATCAATGTGCGTCGGCGAGAAGAAAGACATGTAAGTAGTGTTTATTTCTTCTTTCCAAAATGTCCCACACATTAAAGTCCTTTTTTCTCTCTGTATAAAGGAAAATTACTTCTTCCAACTCCCAATTCTCCTACTGCCAACTCACTCCTGTACTGAGAGAATTAGATAGATTATTTTGATGACATATCACTTTGATATTTCTGGAATGTGCTCTTTACACCGAACCGACGCAATTCTCCCCAAGGTCGTTCTTTCTGAAATAAAACACAGAAAAAGCAGACCATTACTGATTTGTCGAATGGCTCCCAGTGGTATGGTAAAATTGATAGCTATTCGTTGGCTTTTATTTTCCCTTTGATAAATAGCCCCCATTATTGTCTCATATGACACTATATGATCTATATGTTTGTTACCATCCAAAGGTCATCGCTGCTACAGTGGTTCTCATCAGTCTGGAGTTGATCGCTAATTTCAGGAGGATGAACATTGCAAACATTACTGTCGTTGCCAATTTAGCATCGTATATGCAATTCAAAACACTACCAAAATATATTCGACAAGAAGATAAAAAATAGGATTGATATACTTGCCCTTTGACAGGAAAACCATGCAAGTTAGGAAGATTTTGCAGGGAATATTATTCCCGAATGACGCACTCATTTCGCCTTTTTTTTCTTCATATTCTTAATGTTTCCTCAACGCCCACGGGAGCAAAAGAGTTACTGGATAGTATTACCACTTTCATATACTTGATGTACGAAGCAGTCCTTTTGAGGATCATATTATTTTTAGTAATTGCCACTTCATAATTCTCGCTTCATTACATTTCTATGTATTTTTAGCTATCCTTTACTTCAACATTGTTTGCAAATCAACCAAAACAAAATGAAGCTACATGAAAATTTATAAATAAACGAAATGTTCCAAAGACAAATATATAAAGACCCACATCATGCTTCTAATCATATCTTATTTGAATTCGGCGTGGTTGAGTCGTGACCAAATATAGACTTTTTTATAGGAACTAATTTTGGGGTGTTACATGGATGAGACAAGCATAAGAGAGAGGAACGTGAAATGGTGTGCAGTGGAGAGACATAGGATATATAGAAAGATATATAGATAGATAGGGATATAGATATATAGTAAGATAGATAGATATAATGATAGATAGATAGATAGATAGATAGATAGATAGATAGCGATATAGAGAGACAGACAGATAGATAGATAGATAGATAGATAGATAGATAGATAGATAGATATGTTGAGGTAAATATATAGATAGTAAGATATATAGATAGAATGATGGATAGATGGATAGATAAATGTAGGAAGGTATATATATAAATATAGATAGATGGATAGAAAGATAAATAGATAGACAGATGTGGTTAGAGAAGCAGATGAATGGATAAATATATAGATATACAGAGATAGATAGATAAATAGATAGATAATAAGTAGAAAGATAGACACATATGGATACATAAATAGATACATACGTACATACATACACACCTACATACACGCATACATACATAATACATACATACCTATGCATAGATAGAAAGATCGATAAATAGACAGATATGGTTAGATAGACAGATAAATAGAGATAGATAGATAGATAGATAGATAGATAGATAGATAGATAGATAGATAGATAGAAAGATGTTAATTTTTTAGTGTAATTTTTCATTTTTATCTTAAATTGATCCCCGAAATGCCTGCTTTGCCTAGGTGGGATATGCAACATTAGGCTCACTCCCAAAGAGCGTATAGAAGAGTGGCCCGCATGCTGAGTAATTGATGTTGGTCAGTGAATGCTTGGGAAGGGAGTGCCGTCACGGACCATTACACCGTAAACAAACAAGACGAGAATCGAGTTCGTTGACCTTTGGATTTGAATTGCCACAACCTTTCAAATTTTAGCGAAAGAAGTTGTCAGGGGCAATTTCAATTTGTATAGAGAGGCATAGACCCAATAGTAAGGATGGCGTGCTCCATCATTTGAATGAAGAACAAGCCAGATGAAAAAAGAATTCTTGGAATCGGACATGCGTGAGGGATTCGAACATGCATCTGTAATGTGTACTGCTTACCGGGCAGTGACTTAACCACCAGGTCATGAATGGTCAACGGAAGAGACACGATGACATTATAAAGCATATTGTCTGAGTTATTCTGGCTCATTTATATATTCAGTAGTCCGCCGTAAGGACGATTTGGTTGGATTTAAATAGAAATCATTTCATATTCAAACCTTCCTGATGTTGCGGATCATCAAAATAATTCGGTGAGCCATCTTTTTTTGTAAACTCTTCCTGTGCTAGATAAAATTCGGTTCGATTTTATTTGTGAGGATTACTGGTGAAAATACACACATGGTAATTAAGGAATTATGAACTTCCAAGAAAAAAATGTTACATTTGTATTTCAGTAGTTGACGTGGCTAGGGCAAGTTTTTGCTTTATCTTTGAATAGACGATGACATTTTTTTCCTAACATCTTACTGGATAGCTGTTCCGATTCCATGATATCCGATGATAAGATCGTGTCACTTTAAACCCATAATGATCAGGACAGTGTAAGCCTGCATGCACTTAGCAAAGCGTATCCATGGAACTTGCTGTGAGCTTTATGTCTCTAAGACGATTAGATATTCCACTAGTATCACGGGCATATTAAGCCTCCTGTCATTTAAAAACAGATATGCATGAAACTTCTTACCTCCACATTACGTTGCGAACCAAAATGCACTCTGCAATGTCAAGCGTCCGTCTTGATATCATGCTAAGATTAAATTTAGGCCTAGAGGTACTCAGGGATGAAGGGTGGTACTTAGTAACTCCTCACGTGAGGGGGTCAATATGGGGGTAAGTCTCCCCCTTTCCCTATGCACCCCTCCCGGCAATTTGTGGACCAATAGGGAGCAAGGGGTGGTAGATATGTACATTGGTGTAAGTAAATACACCTCGTGGATGTATCATCATTATCATCAGCATCAGCCGCTTCATATCCACTGCTGGACGAAGGCCTCAGCATGCACCATAGCTCTCTATCTCTAGCTTTGTACAACTAATTTGCTGTTCCTCAGTAACCCAGTAACATTCCAGCGTGTATACGTATAGCTAGATATACATATAAAGATATAGAACATAAAGAATATATAAGAAAATTTAGAAGAAAATACAAACAAATTGATAGAAACGCAAGAGAATAGTAGAATGCTCAATATTTCCGTCATAGACCTTTGTCAACATGGTTAAGAGGCCGTTATCTCTTGATGACTGAGCATACTACTCTTCTCCGGTGTATTTATCACCTTCTAATTTGCAACGGCAATTGCAATCACTATTGCAGCCTTGTACTATATGAAAATATATGTACCCCTCATTTTGGTCATAATTTGACCTTTCATTATACCGATTAGTGGACTTCACTCTTACGTTCGCGAATGCGGTTCAAAGTAAAAAGGAATGCAAAACGGGGGAGAATGAGAAGTGTTAAAGTGAGCTTGTACCGGTGGGAATACTAGCTAGTGATTGTTCTGGGACTGAATTTGTCACTCATCTGTTGAAAACCTGGCAGGGCTCGGTGACGTGGTCGGGTTTGCGGCTCATGATGGCGCGCACGTGTTACCGCTGTGGAATCGATTGTTGCGAGTCACGCACACGCAGATTAGCCGCTATGTCACACGTGTTCGCTGTATCTCCATACCTCGCGTTACATGAACGCCCCAGGGCTCATAGGATTATACTTACACCCCTTCATCCTCATCAGCGTCATATTAATAGATAAACTCATCATCGAGGAGGCAAGCGGGGAGGAATTTTTCACCTTCGTCTTGGTCACGTTCATCTTTTTTGTTAATGAATGCGAGATGTTAGTTGTTTCCCCGGTCTCTCAACTATGCGTAACATGAATGCCCGAAGCATAATAGAGCGAATGATAAGGTTACTGTAGTGTAGTGTGTGTAGAAATCGGCGCTATTTATAAAGTGAGGATATAATTCAATTCAATCTTCTGCAGCGTAGCATGCCTACATCAACACATGTGTTGTGCTACAAAAATGTATACACGTATGTGAATTTCATGTTGATTTCTTCGTTGTCATCGCCATGCGGGATATCATATAGTGGCGTAATGGATTACTTGATAGGGTTAATGTTTCGTACGAATTGATCAATTTGTTTTGCTTCCTAGTAACCTAGACGAAGATAGTCCCAGCTATCTTCGGTAGATATGGAATGAATCATAGGAGAACACCATTATTATCATATGTGAACGCGTAAAATGTTTCATGAAATGGTCCTAGGAATGCAGGAGCGCCCTTGATATTGCTTCCTCGCGTTCACACTCTCTATCGCTCTCCTATCCTCTCCTGTTTTAATTCATTACCTCATTGAATTGAATCCAAGAACCTAATCTGTTACGTGTCTCAATCACTTAACCATTTAATCCGCCACTGTATTACATTAGCAGCAACGTTCTCACACCACGCCAAGGCAGCCGATATTGGTAGCAATACCTAACCTCCGGAGGCGGCATGTTGAAATGAGGATGTAGCTCTGATTGTATGGAAGGCGCAATGGTGCAAAATTACTTTCATAGACGAAGGTGTGCCTTCTGAAGCAAACCAGGAGAATAACGTGTAATTGCGATGTAGGAATTATGAAATAGCATTGTGTGTTACAAAAAACTATCATGAACGATTCTGAGATAGAGTTCCCTTCCCTAGATGTATATGTCAAAAAAGTTATGTTTCTCTAATGTTGGTACACACCGCCTTTTATAGATAACAACATAAATATGTTGCTGTAATGCGGGCCCGCGTACATTGTATTGCGTGTCAAGACACCCGCCTATTGGCCCAACACGCTATACATCTGGGTAGATACATCCTGATAATCTGTTCTAGGTCTTGTATTTTAAATCCGAAAGGATATAGCCGGCGGAATGTTAAACTCGACTCACGTCTGGAAACGTTAGCGGTGAAGTGGTCTAACACCAACAAGGTATCACTATACTGTTGCATTGTATTAGGTGACGTCACTGGCGGGAAAAGGGGAAACACGAAGACGATTGTGCTATCGGATGATTTGTCCTCGGAGAGCTAGAGCGTTATTCTGTTAACGTTAACCCTCTGTACCCCAGACAAACTATTGTTCTATGGGATTTATGTGTATTAGTCGTTGCCGAATCGCAAAGCTGCAGCATTAAGGGATTGACGGTATCTAATCCCTTTGTGCTGACATGGTAATGCGAGCTAGAAATAATCCCAGGCACCTGATTGTATACTATTACTAGGGCATCACCCCCTAGCGTCGTATAAATCGGGTAGTCTGCTTTCCAGGCGGTTGGACATTTCTAATCCGAATTGTAAAATTAATAGAGTCTTGTTCTGCCACATTCAGGACGAAGGCCTTTTTAGAGCAAAATGTATCACTAATTGACTTTTAAATTACGTAACTAATATATATCACTAAAGGCCCGACATAGATCATCTTATGCAGACATATTATATGCTCTTTCAAGTGATGAATCTTTGATTATATTCCACACTTGATATCAATAGTTACAGCTTAAGGAATAGCCTGCTTTGTAGACTGTTAGACATTTTGTAATCCAAACTGAAAACAGAGTCTGCTACTCATATGACATTGCGTCTCTGATGCCATATCATTCATTTTGTGATAACTATTTCTGACAGTACTGTTATCGTAGAAACAGAGTGATCTTTCGGTGTTCTTATAAATGGGGAGTAGCCTATATTTTTAATATCAAGAAGCAAAATTTAGTTCCAAAAGCAGATCCGTGAAGGTTTGAACCAGATTGGCAAGTGGTAGAAGAGTTATGGTCACCTGAAAATCTATTGAAAATAGTGTGAGTTTATGTATTTTGTTGTACTACAAGACACAATTGTAAATATAACAATTATGGGCACTCGAATTTTGACCCAGCCTATATTTCCTTTCTATTAATATGAAATTGGTAGTGTCCAATTAGCCTAGGTACTAGGGTGTAAGGTGTATGGACACAACCCAGCCTGTTAACAAGTTTGTCTGGTAACACAGAAGAAGCCGGAAGAGCCTGTCCGAAGTCTTTGTTTACCAGACATAGTTGTTTACAGACTGAGTTGTGTTCATGCACCTCACAGCCTTGTACCTAGGCTAGACGTGTCTAATGCTTGTTCTTGATAAGTTCAGACGTACTGAATAATTTCGTACATGATTATCGTTTGATCGTGAAGGGATGCTCGCCTATGCAGTGCAAGCATACAGAAACGTCATCGGGACATCGTAGCCTAACTATTTTTTTTTTTTGGAAACTTGTTCCAAACGGTTCCGCATTTCTATATTAATTTTGAGATAAATGACTGCAGCTTTTAATGGGGTCAGTTTTCCCTTTAATGAAGCCCTAATTTTGCCCTAATTCCTTCCATTACAGAGCTTGGTGATTGTGATTGTCTTCTTATTTCATAATCACACACTCATCCATAGAAATTATGAATTGATGAATAATTCTAAAATTTAGACCTAAACAAATAAAAAGGCTCCTGAATCTTTCATGAAATTGATTATAATGGAAATAAGGAGAGAGGGAATAGATACAAGTATCAAGAAGAAGAAGAGAAAAAAGTCAAATGATATAATTCGATTCGAACAATTGGAAGATAATTGGCAACGGCAGCAAAGATTTCGAGAATGTTGTTGTTGGTCTTCTACCTTCAACAGTTCTTGCCGCATAGACTTTTGATATGTCTGGGGCAAGTGTAAATATCTTGGTATTCTGGCTGAAAATGGCTTTGACATATTTGCTCTCTTTATTTTCTCGGCTATTTCGGGCAGGAAGGAATTCTCGTGCAGACAACACCTCGTGGTATTCTTAGCAATGAGAAAGGGGAATATGCAGGCATGCTTTCAATCCCCAAATGTGCCTATTCGCTATTCCGTTCCTCTTAATCCCCTCTCACGCACGCAACATCCTGCGGACGAGATTCTCGCACCAAAATCTGAACATTAATACCCCCCCCCCCCCCCCATTCCCCGAGCCCTACCCTCATGGGTTAACCCACAACACACGGCCCTTTTTCACTCTTCTGGGTAGTAGTAAACGAGCAAGAAATCCAGGTCATAATTGGTGCACGAGTCCCCCGCACCTGCCCGGTCTCCGCTCGCGTGGAATGCCCCCTTAGGGCCCAGGGCGCACGTGTGCTTCCTTTACAACATTCATTTATATACAAACACAACCAAAAAATAAAAGCAGAAAGTAGTCCCGGCAATCCCCGCGGAAAGAGAGTGGAAGGCTTTAAGCAGTTAGTCACACGGAAAAGAAAATGTTTTTCTTGCGCTTGCCCCCAATCGCCCCCGTAGAGATTAGGAGGGGAGCAATGCAAGACCTTTGTGTTGACTTCTATAAAGACCGAGGGGTCCCTGACTCCTGGCAGAGATCAACCGAGATGATACTTAAGATGCGCACCTTCCCTCGGGATTGCAGAGTTTTTTTCGAGCAAAATAAGAGTATTGGTTCGAGAAAGATGCCGCCTGCTGGGTCCGGCGACCCGAATGTCCGTTTCCACAGTGAGTTCCAAAAATAGAAGTTCATTCACGCTATTGCTTGGCATTGTTATAAAAGATAAAATATTATTTAGAATCAAAGAAGAGTTTTATTATCTTTCTGCAATTTTGTTTCGAGCTCGACCTCTCATCTTAAATGGAGTTTTTTACACAACACATTACTCAAGGCAAAAATCGACTTAAATCAATGTACAGGAAATAGATACAGGTAATACTATTTCTGGTTTGTTTCCCATTTGTTCTCATGCGATTTTGCTTTTCCGTTATCAAAGACAGAAGAACGGTTTGGCTGTATCCCCTGTTCTTGTTCTTTTAAGTCAGCCAACCTACTTCCTTCACGTCGTACACATGATTACCATTTTTGGGCTCAAAGTTGACGCTACATTCTTCCTGTTTTATTCGGCACATTCGCAATTCATTTTACCGAATAATAAATAAATTAAATGAATTAAATAAATCGAGAATGAAGTGTTGATATGCCTGTGCGCGTAGAGTGTGGCTCTCCTATGGTAGGATCACCATTTCACGTCATATGCGAGTGGTGGAGTGTTTTCCCCCTACAGAGGGCGGGTGTGACGCTAAGACAGACTGGAAGGTCTTCCTGCCTGCAGGACTTGTCTAGGTATTGAACCTAGAACCTCGCCTATTAAGGGAGCCGAACTCTCAACCACTTATTCAGCCACGCCGCTCCGCTTCTACAACGTACCCATACCTTATTCAATTTGAATACCGCCTTACGATTCGAAATTCAGACTCTACATGGAAGGTTTATCTCTTCTGTTCTGTTCCCATGGTTTCCCCCAACACTTACACAGAGACTTGGCCCACTCGAATCTGTGCAAGTTCGTGGGCGGCAGTGTGGAAGTGCCCAACGTGGCCATCTGCACAGAATACTGCCCGAAGGGGGCGCTCTCCGATGTCCTTCTCAACGAGGACGTGCCCCTCAACTGGAGTTTCAGGTTTGTCCCTTTTGTATAATAAAGAAGTAGTTATAATTCGAAAAAAGGGAAACATACTATGATTGCCAGCGATGTTTCGCCGGCGGACTCCTGGCTTTTTCTGTCTACTCTTCAGACTCTTCAGCGGTCTTTTATAAGCCTGTGCAGTTTTTTCGACTTATAACTACTACTTTATCATACTTCGACTGGATGACTGATGATTTGCATCAAAGTCTCTTTTGTATTTATGTTATTTCTTCTAAGTGTTTTAGAACAGGCTTTCGCTGCAAATTTATGAGAGTAGTTGTGGCTTGTGACCAATACCTATTTTAAACCTATATATAAATGTATATATTGATTTTGTTTTCTGGCGTGTGTGTTTTCTTTACCTCTACCCCTTTCTTTCTATCCTCTCTTGATATCTCATTATCTCTATCTCTATCTCTCTATTTATCGACTTCTTATGAATATGTATACAGGATTGTGTGTGTTGAGTATACCTCTCTCACACACGCTTTCTCTCTCTCTCTCTCTCTCTCTCTCTCTCTCTCTTCCTCTATCTATCTTTGTATCTCTGTGTCTATTTTATTGTTGACCGTTTGTCAGTCATTAACTCTCAGGATATAAATCTATATATCTCTCTCCTTCCGCAGATTTTCCTTTTGTATGGACGTTGCTCGCGGCATGCACTACCTTCACAATAACAAGCTATACCACGGGAAACTGACGTCATCGAATTGCGTCGTGGATGACAGATGGGTTGTAAAAATCACGGGTAAGAATCGCCTCCCGATGTTTATTGACCACTTTTAAACCAATCTTTCAAGGCATCTATTTTTATTAGTTTGGTCTGATTTCCGTCAAATGGGTTTTATGCAAACATGCCCAAAGCAACAACATGGAAAAGTTTCAAAATAGTTGGACAACGTAATCGTCATACTAAACATAGAATTTTAAAACTGAGCAATGTTTCAAGTCGTTATATTTTTATTGGTGTTGTTCCGTCAAACAGATTGGATGGAAATATGCCACAGGCAACCACATGCAATGGTTTCAAAAGAGTGAAATAACGTAATCGTGATAAATATTATATTGGGAAAGAGTGTTAATGTGTGAGTGAATGGTTATTGTCATTATGGGCGGACACCAGCTGAGCGGGCAAGGTGATGAAGAAATGAGGTTTGTTCATATGAAAGCGATTTGCCGTTGCCGCTTGCGGCGTTGACTTCGCCGCCGGTGATTGCCGTCGCGGCATGTATGGTTCGATTTCAACGATCTGATATTATGGCGGCGATTATTAAAAATGAAGATGATAACGATGTCGATTTCATTGATGATGATGTTGATGAAGACAATGAAATATCATCGCTGTATGCAAGATATGGACGATGCTTATGCGTAAGACACTATTTCTTCTGAGATGATGCTGATAAAAAGTGGGTTGAGGTTTTCATGTCTGTGTCATCGTCATTGTCATCGTCGTTGCCATTGTCACCGTCCTTGTCGACGTTGCCATTTTCATCGCATTAGTCTCTATCGTTTCTTTCGACAACGCCCTCGTCTTCGCCATCGTCATTCTCAACATCATTGACAGTATCATTGCCCTTGTTCTTGCAGATTACGGTCTGTCGACGTTCAGGAACCAGGAGGGCAGTCAAGCGAACACGGGGCAGTGGCGGTCTAGGGCCACGCAGGTCTACCTTCCACCTGAAGTCAGGAGTAATACTTACACACTGCCCTCACCGGCAACAGATGTGTACGGGTAAGTTGAAGCTGTTCTTCTTCTTTTCTTTTCTTCTCTTTCTTTATCTTCTCCTTCTTCCTCTTCTTCTTCTTCTTCTTCTCCTTCTTCTTCTTCTTCTTCTTCTTCTTCTTCTTCTTCTTCTTCTTCTTCTTCTTCTTCTTCTTCGTCTCCTTCTTCTTCTTCTTCTCCTTCTTCTTCTTCTCCTTCTCCTTCTTCTTCTTCTTCTTGCTCTCCTTGGAGGTGGGTTATATTACTCGTTTTGTTTTACGTTTTTTTATTTAGTTACGGCGTGATTCTGGTGGAGATCGCATCTCGAAATGAGGTGACCCCTGAAGACGAATATCCTCTGGATGAAACATGGCGACCGCCCCTTCCAGATCTCAGTATGGGGGACACCACGGATGACGAGAAATGCCCCTGTCCTCAAGACTATCTCAATGTAAGTATGACAGCATAGATAGCTGGATGGATGTATACATACATACATACATACATACATACATAGGAAGATAACTCAGAGCGACCCTTCCAAATCTTGGTGTTGGGGACATGAAACAGACGCTCACAAGACTTTCTCAATGTAAGCATGATAAAATTGATGGACACCAGAATGCTACAAAGATATAAAGATATAGATACATACATCTATATAATAAGATATATAGACTGTATACATACATGTATATATATAACATACCTGTTTATATGACTGTATTATCAATAAAATATTAACAATAAACAATTCGTTATCATTCTTGTATTCTTGTAAAATTGTACACGTGTCTTTCATATATCTTTTAATTATCAAACAATGTTTCACCTATACAATGCACAGGGACCATGCCTGCATATACCACCATTTTGTTATTTTTCCTGTGCAGTGTCCTCTTGTCTCTTTTTTTATGTTGATCAGATTTTTCTTATAATCGATGAACTTCATACACACGTGATATAACATACGATCGTGTTGTTCTTTGCACCTTATCGATACTCTTTCCACCATATCGATACAGCTGATCGAGAGATGTTGGAATATCAACCCCGCGCAGCGTCCGCACTTCTCTCAGATCCGACAGACCCTACACAGTATCAACCCGAGCAAACTCAGCCCCGTGGACCTGATGATGCAGCTCATGGAAAAATACTCGCGCCATCTCGAGTCGATAGTCGCCGAGAGGACACAGGATCTCCTGCTGGAGAAACAGAAAACGGATCGGCTACTCTACAGTACGTATGTGGCCTAGTGGTTGGGTGGTTAGACGGGCGGGAGGCTGGAGGCTACTCTCCAGTACGTATGGAACCTAGTGGTTGGGTGGTTAGACGGGCGGGAGGCCGGAGGCTACTCTACAGTACGTATGGGGCCTAGTGGTTGGGTGGTTAGACGGGCGGAAGGTGGGAGGCTACTCTACAGTACGTATGGGGGCCTAGTGGTTGGGTGGTTAGACGGGCGGGAGGCTACTCTATGTACGTATGGGGCCTAGTGGTTGGGTGGTTAGACGGGCGGGAGGCGGGAGGCTACTCTACAGTACGTATGGGGCCTAGTGGTTGGGTGGTTAGACGGGCGGGAGGTGGAAGGCTACTCTACAGTACGTATGGGGCCTAGTGGTTGGGTGGTTAGACGGGCGGGAGGCTACTCTACAGTACGTATGGGGCCTAGTGGTTGGGTGGTTGGTTAGACGGGCGGGAGGTGGGATGCTACTCTACAGTACATATGGGGGCCTAGTGGTTGGGTGGTTAGACGGGCGGGAGGCTACTCTACAGTACATATGGGGGCCTAGTGGTTGGGTGGTTAGACGGGCGGGAGGCTACTCTACAGTACATATGGGGGCCTAGTGGTTGGGTGGTTAGACGGGCGGGAGGCGGGAGGCTACTCTACAATACGTATGGGGCCTAGTGGTTGGGTGGTTAGACGGGCGGGAGGCGGGAGGCTACTCTACAGTACGTATGGGGCCTAGTGGTTGGGTGGTTAGACGGGCGGAAGGTGGGAGGCTACTCTACAGTACGTATGGGGGCCTAGTGGTTGGGTGGTTAGACGGGCGGGAGGCTACTCTATGTACGTATGGGGCCTAGTGGTTGGGTGGTTAGACGGGCGGGAGGCGGGAGGCTACTCTACAGTACGTATGGGGCCTAGTGGTTGGGTGGTTAGACGGGCGGGAGGCTGGAGGCTACTCTACAGTACATATGGGGGCCTAGTGGTTGGGTGGTTAGACGGGCGGGAGGCTACTCTACAGTACATATGGGGGCCTAGTGGTTGGGTGGTTAGACGGGCGGGAGGCGGGAGGCTACTCTACAATACGTATGGGGCCTAGTGGTTGGGTGGTTAGACGGGCGGGAGGCGGGAGGCTACTCTACAGTACGTATGGGGCCTAGTGGTTGGGTGGTTAGACGGGCGGGAGGCGGGAGGCTACTCTACAGTACGTATGGGGCCTAGTGGTTGGGTGGTTGGTTAGACGGGCGGGAGGCGGGAGGCTACTCTATGTACGTATGGGGCCTAGTGGTTGGGTGGTTAGACGGGCGGGAGGCTACTCTACAGTACGTATGGGGCCTAGTGGTTGGGTGGTTGGTTAGACGGGCGGGAGGCGGGAGGCTACTCTACAGTACGTATGGGGCCTAGTGGTTGGGTGGTTAGACGGGCGGGAGGCGGGAGGCTACTCTACAGTACGTATGGGGCCTCGTAGTTTGGTGGTTAGACGGGCGGGAGGCGGGAGGCTACTCTTCAGTACGTATGGGGCCTAGTGGTTGGGTGGTTAGACGGGCGGGAGGCGGGAGGCTACTCTACAGTACGTATGGGGCCTAGTGGTTGGGTGGTTAGACGGGCGGGAGGCGGGAGGCTACTCTACAGTACGTATGGGGCTTAGTGGTTGGGTGGTTAGACAGGCGGGAGGCGGGAGGCTACTCTACAGTACGTATGGGGCCTAGTGGTTGGGTGGTTAGACGGGCGAGAGGCGGGAGGCTACCCTACAGTACGTATGGGGCCTAGTGGTTGGGTGGTTAGACGGGCGGGAGGCGGTAGGCTACTCTACAGTACGTATGGGGCCTAGTGGTTGGGTGGTTAGACGGGCGGGAGGCGGGAGGCTACTCTACAGTACGTATGGGGTCTAGTGGTTGGGTGGTAATTAGACGGGCGGGAGGCGGGAGGCTACTCTACAGTACGTATGGGGCCTAGTGGTTGGGTGGTTAGACGGGCGGGAGGCTACTCTACAGTACGTAGGGGGGCCTAGTGGTTGGGTGGTTAGACGGGCGGGAGGTGGGGTCGGTGGTTGGAATTCGTTTGGCAACACGACATTATGCATCAAATCACACAATGTACCCTGTTTAAAAGCTCTGTAATGATGCACCGTTAGAAGTAGAATTACATGTAGTCGTAAAAGTCGTAGTAGTAGTAGTAGTAGTAGTAGTAGTAGTAGTAGTAGTAGTAGTAGTAGTAGTAGTAGTAGTAGTAAAAGTAGTAGTAGGAGGAGGAGTAGTAGTAGTAATAGTAGAAGTAAGAGTATTGATGGTTATGTTCTAGTAGTTTTGTTATCAGTATTCACATCATCACTACCATCGGACTTATAGATGTGAATGAATGAAACGATCACCATCATCGTCATCACCATCATCATAATCACGATATCATTGTCATCATCATTATCTCTATGTTCTCTTTTCTTGCAGGTATGTTACCCCAGCCAGTGGCCGACGATCTAAGGCAAGGGACCACCGCCAAGGCGGAACAGTACGAGACATGTACTATTTTCTTTAGGTAAGTAACCTCCTCATCTTGTTGCTGAAGGACTCTGAAGAACAATAAATTTTTTCTTGTATAGTATTTGGTCCAATATTTCACCTCTCACCTCTCCTATGTTATATCCTGAACGTGATATTGTGACTTCATGGGCGGTCTGAAGATAATAACCTTTTCTCCTCAGCTGATTTGTCCGGCACCGGTTTATCGGTTGTTTTCAACGTATAATTTTTTTTTTTGCCTAACGTGGTTGTACTGTACATTCATAAATATGTACATTATTGATTATTTTTTTCTTGGGAACTTTCCAATCTACATTTTATTGTCGACGTAACTTTGACTTGTTATGTTTGGGATAATCATCCGAGTGTTTTTAAAGGGATAGCTCACCATGAAGTCAAGTTTGTTGTAAAAGAAGTAGAAACATGAAAGAAATATATAAGTGAAGGTTTTATGAAAATCCGTCAAAGGATCAGGACGTTACGCTTGTTAAGTTTTGATTTTGTAACGTAACGTGCGGGTGCTCTTCAATACGCGTGTACTATTTTTATTAAAATATCGATTTTCTCACAGGGATATACATCATTTTACCTGTGCATTCAATACATTATACGAAACTCGTTTTACACGCATAGCTTTACGGGAAGAAAAATCATAAAAAAAAAAATAAATAATGGAGTCGTACAGCACACAATATATAGGAGAGCATGTCACACGTGACGTCAAAAACTCAAAATATTAATTTTTGTTGACCATTGACGGATTTTCGTCAAACATTCACTAATATGTTTCTTTCATGTTTCTGTTTTTATTAAAACCAACGTAAATTCATGTTGAACTATCCCTTTAACGTGTTTAAGTTTTGCAAATTTTAACGATTAATGAATGGTGTTATATGGCTCTGCACCTCTGGTTTATTTGTGTTCCCCTCTGCAGTGATATTGTAGGTTTCACCAGTCTTTCCAGTACCAGCTCCCCGTACGAGGTCGTCGCTCTTCTCAACAAGCTCTACGTCACCTTCGACTCCATCATCGATAACTACGATGTCTACAAAGTCGAGACGATAGGCGATGCATGTAAGAGTCCACCCCCACCCCCCCCCCCCCCCCTCTCCCCCGGTCGTCGTCGCCCACCCACACTGGCGATTTCATAGCACTATTAGGCTATTATTGATATGGTTGGTCCAAAATATATGTCGTATGAACGCCACATGATATTGATGCTTATAATGAAAGTACTTATATGATAAACTGAAAATTACCATTATCCTTTATTTTCCCGCGCAGGCATGGTTCTGTCGGTTGTTCATCAAGAGCATATTAGAATAATAAAGGAAATAGCAATAAATGTAACAGTGTAATAATCGACTTGTTTATAATTTTACCCTAAACATGGTTGTTTCGGGTGCCCAGAAGAACTGTAGAATAGTAATAACGTTGATTTTATAATTATAATGATAATAGTAATATTGATCATTCCAATTATAGTCATAACTATAGCAAAACAATGATAATGGTCGAAATATTCATGAGCATGACAATAACGCTTCTGACGAAAGCGCTAATAATAATAACTATGAAAGCCACGATAACCACCCTCGTGTTCCTCTTAGACATGGTCGTCTCAGGCGTCCCGAAGACGAACGGTAACCGGCACGCGGGCGAGATCGCCAGTATGGCTTTGGATCTGGTCGATGTGTGCAAGACCTTCGTCATCCCGCACAGACCGGACCAGAAGCTCAGGATTCGGGCAGGCATCCACTCAGGTACGTCCCGCGCGCGTTTATTTCCTTAAAGGCCCGGTCCCACTGCACTTACGGATGCAAAGAGGATGTAAAACGTAAAAATAAAAACTTGGCATCCGTTGGAAAACGCTATGCATCCGATGCATACGTATTTCATTCGTTCTATCCATCGAGCATCCGTCCACTGTTTAAAGTTTTGTGACGTCGCCTGTGAGGTGCTTTCCATATGTTGTGTATAAAAAAATCTCAAAAGGATGTGCATCGTTTTACCTGTGGATTTGATATATCATTACAAAAAAAACATCAGAAAAAATATTGCTTCATCAAAAATAGAGCAAAAAGCAATTTATGTAATTATACTCCAACAAATGCAAGACCACCTCGCACGTGACGTCACAAAATTGAAATCTCAAAGGATCATAACTTTCTTCCCCTTCGACGGAATTTCGTCAAACCTTCATTTATATGTTATTGCCATGTGTCTGCTTTTATTGAAACATAAATCATTTCAGGGTGAACTATCCATTTAACCCCGTATGTACCAGATATTCGGGGCTGCTCTGTGAGATACAGTTGAGGCCAGAAGTTTACATACACCCAGGAAATTCAAAGAAAAGTTGACACTTGCCAAACATCATAAAAATTTACTGAATCTTTTAAAATATTCATGCTATTATGGCGAATTTATATCAAACAAATGAGTATGCCATGCCCCTTCATCACATTGCTTTGTCGTCAGGAGCTGAAAATATTTAGGTGTCATTTTGTCCCCAAAAGTCTTCATGTTTTAGACAAATTAAAGATAAAAACTTGATAAAAAAATATTTCATATTTGTGCTAGTTAGTTCTCAACACAAACATTTCAGATTACACAGTTTTGTTCAGTGGTGACATGTCATGATAGAAAATGTAATATAAATAATAGATTTGACATTTATATATTTTTTTATGAAACGACGTTTGAAAATATAATAACAAACAATAGGATAAATTTGGCACGAATATTTTTTTTTCTTCAAAGAAAATTCCACCTGAAATATGATTTAATCCCAACGACATCCCAATCATGCGAAAGAGCTTAATACGCTCTTTCATTTGATACCAAATTCTTCATGGTAGTATTCATCTTTCTGAAGATATAGTAAATCTTAAAATGTTTGGCAACCGAACAAATTTCACTGAATTCCATGGGTGTATGTAAACTTTTGGCCACAACTGAACGTGTGTAGTGCAGGTATGCTTATGAGACCGTGGCGCGAAGAAGTTAACTCTACCTGTATTAGTATATCCCTTTGGGTGCCAAATAAATGACATCTCTATGGGATTTATACGCATGTGACACACAAAGGGTTAAGGCATGTACTCAGGTGTGTTCTGATTGGACTCTTAATCCATTCTGTGCTACATAAAACGCTTCTCTGTGAGACTCGTGTGTATTACATGTGTACTTTAATATGAGACTAAGGCGCGCGTAGCGTTAACTCTACATCTTACTTGTTAGTGACCTCAAACATTTCTAAGTTTCAAACGTTTCTACCAATGAGAACTTACCTCGTCTGTGACAGATAACAGGCTACGCAATGCGATGTGGATGTGCTTGTATCTTACGGATGGCCGTATACTAAAATTATGAATCAGTACACAGCATAGCTTGGCACTTTAATTATCATGTAATTCACATTCGTAAGTTAAATGTCTCACCACACAGAACTTTGTATTTCTATAGAAACAGATACTGTTGGAATGTCATCAAATGATTGCATTGTACAATGATATTCAGGATTTTGTGAATACATGTATGAATAGAAATTATTGCGCTGATGGACATTGATGTTCAAGAAATACAGGAACCACAACAAAATCAAATAAATTCGCTCTTCCCCCTTCCCACCTTCATCGTCCCTCTAGGCTCCGTGGTCGCCGGGGTGGTGGGGTTGAAGATGCCTCGGTACTGTCTCTTCGGCGATACGGTCAACACGGCTTCCCGGATGGAGTCAACGGGGGAAGGTACGGCTGGTTGGTAGGAGGCTGGCTGGTAGAACTTGACTCCCACAGATCAAGGCCAGGGAAAGCTTATTGACCTGTTACACATTTCATGAACCTGTGGTACTGATGAGGTTAACCCTCTCAGTTCCAAGCCAGGAAAAGCTCATTGCCTTATTACACAGTTCATGCAGCTATGGTGCTGATGGGGTTAACCCTCTCATTGTCATGCCAGGAGAAACCCATTGACTTATTACACATTGCATGCACCTATGGTACTGAATGAGTTCAACCTCTCAGTTCAAAGTAAGTCCATTGACTTATCACGCATTGTATGCACCTATCGTACTGAGAAGGTTAAAGCAGCAGTAAAAAAAAATGGGCCTCTCCCGCGAAGGCCCACACTGGCCCATAGAATTTTCAATATAGCTTTATAAGTGTTCTCTTTTTAGGATACTTTCTTTGCTCTGAAAAAAAAGAGATGGAAAGCCCCGATGGTGAAATTTTACGTTGATCATGGGTACGCACAATCGTTCCTCATTTCGCGAAAAAGGGGCTATTTTCAAAGCCCGTTCGCAAAAATGTTATGTTCGCCAAGAGGAAAAAAGATGCATTCTTATGACTGCATATTTGGAATTATGAGATGAATCATGAAAAGGTGCAGTGCATTTTTGTTGTTTAAACATTACCAAAAGGGGTGTTATCATTACGTTTTAATGAGTACATAGTCACATATGAATTATGGGAGAAGTCTGGGTACATGTTTGAAAGTGTAACCCGTAAACATGTGGTAAAGGCTCTGTTCGGGTCACATTGGCATTTTGCCAAGAATACTCCGTCAAAATCATCGCCAGGGTTCAAAATGAATTGCATTCATCACAAGTTTGGATAAAATATGTCTTTCCTTCCTTCTTCCTCTCATTTTCCTCTTGGCAGCGCTGAAGATCCAAGCCAGCGAGTTCTGCGTGAAGTTACTCCATGTAATCGGAGGATACGCGCTCACGGAAAGGGGAGAGATGCCTGTCAAGGTGAGCGCTCTCGTGTCCATGTCGATGTCAATGTCGATGTCCATGTCGATGTCAGTGTGAGTGTCGATGTCAATGTCGATATGGATTACAAATTTATTTTTAATGGTGCCATTGGTGTGGCACCTCAAACATTGTGTTTAATGTGTTTAATGTGGAAAAATGATCATAAAAAAAGTTTAGCGCTATGTTGAAAAGTTCTAGTCATTGTGCTATAGTATTACGTTAAAAATTGATCGTTGTTACTGTATTGTACGTTTTTATAAAGTTATCGTCATTACGGCAAAGTGCTAAGTTGTGGATTTGTTCGTCATACTAGGTTGATCATTTATTGTCTGTTCAGCTGGAAATTCGTCGTTGCGGCTTACATACTACTTATGTGATAAATTTTCGTCGTTTTAATCTAATACTGATTTCAATGGGAATTTGTCTCACAGCTTTCTCATCATTGGTGTACATCATTTATAATAATTTGATCTCAATTTTTCATAGAAGTTTGACGTTTTCTCGCCATCGTGTGGTTCTGATTTTAGACTTCCTCGTCGGTGCGGTATTGGGTTAAAACCTTTGACCAATGTCTCATTAATGCAATGTACTATAAACGAACAGTTCGTGTCTTCTCGGGAATTTACTAAATTGGTAAACTTTGATCCTTGTGGTCTGGCTTATATGACTTTCTCACCCTTAATGTATAATAATGGTCATTGCCGTTATTTCGGTGCACTCTTTACTTGGAACCTTAAGTACAAATCCAAGAGGTTTTACCTCATTTCGGGATATCAATCATCTGAAGAAAAAAATATATAATAGTATCGATTTGATAGTGGTTCAATACTCGGATTGATTCGTTTGCGACAGCAGGTTTTGTTCAAGATGGTTTAGATTTGGACGGTCAAACATGTCCATGCAGGAATCACCCTATAGCGGCTACCTGCCTTTATTCATTTTGAAGTTATATTGTGGTCATGCTCAGAGTGAGATGCAGTTACCATCGGTACTTGACACAGGACGAGACAGAAAGACAGGATGATAAATTAGGAGTAACGAACACAATTTATTGTTGTTTTCCACCATTTCAAACAGGGAAAGGGGGTCATGACAACGTACTGGGTAGAAGGCAAGCTCGAACGGAGGGAGAGTGCATCGAGCGATATAAGAACTGAAGCACAAATCATTGACTTATCGCCTTCACCGCACCGAGAACCCCTCAGAGAAGACCCAGTCCCGGACAACAACCAATCGCAACCCATCCGGCAGTCTACGTCGAAAAACAATTTAACTGCCAACAGTGTGAACAGTGTGTTCTTGGACGACGGTGAGGACCCGGCTAATAATAATGTGAACGTGAACACACCGTTGAGGGGGCCAGAGAACGGAGACGCAATAAACATGATGAAGCCCGTGCTGAAAAAGCCCAACTCGCCCTCTACGGGGAACCGGAACAGCCACATATCGCTTCCGGGTGAGCTCATAGATTTGACCTCTGATTTGAAGGAGGACCAGTCGTGCGTTGAACTGAGGAAAGAAGGGGATGAGGAGTGTGTATGGAAAGAAGATGCAAGGGAGGAGATTAGTGTAACACTCGTGTGACAACATAAGATACTTGCTGTCTTCATGAACTCTTTAGGCGCTATTGATGTATTTCTGTACAAGTAAAAGACACAACACTCATAGAGCTGCCGCTAATCTGGCACACAAAGGGTTAAGAAACAGAAAAGAAAGAATACTTTCCATCTTCTTTGGCTTGTGTCCTAACATCCTTACTTTCACTTTGTGAATACACATTGCCAACGATTATGTTTTTTTTTGGGGGGGGGAACACTACTCATAAGTTTTGTGTGTTCTTGCCGTTTTGCAATCCACATTAATTATAACCGCCTTTTCAGGCATATATATCAAAATATCCAATGATTATGATATATACCAAATGCTTTCTCACTTTCCCTCGGGTCCTGCTTAATCCAAATGGCAGCAGCCAGCATATCGATGTTTACTATTAACGACATGAAAAGGAAATATTAACCCCATCACAATTGATATCGATAGAGGCTAAAGGATCAGAGAAAGCTGGTCATAATGGAAGTTACCATTTAGATACAGCATTTAAATACCCCCCCCCCCCCCCCGCTCCTTAATCGAATTCTTACAACATCCGTGGGTCGTTTACAGACACATTTGTAATATTCGGTATATATGTGTGACATTTGATAGGGAAAACATTGATACAAGACTAAGTGGCAAAAACGTAAAGTTTAGTAATACGAAACTACTCATCACTCTGTGAACTTAGCCAAGCTGTATTGCCAATTTTGAGCAGCTCTCTGACATGTCTAAGCGTAGTTGTGTTCATTTTAGCCAATGTACTTTTATGAGTTTTTGCCTTCATTCAAATCAACAGTTGCTTATGTTGTAAATACATGTAATAATGAATCGTACGCGAGTTACATGCAATCATTGATTGATTGATTTCAAAGAAAACTGCATTCAATAATTGAAATCTTTGCAGATCTGGCTTAGACTCATTAAAATTTCAATCCTGTAGGTTATTTATTTTTTTTTTTTAGATATTTTTCAATGCACTACAGTAATTACATTTTTGGAGTATCTTAACATTTGTCGATAATTTTCTTCGAAACATTTCTTTAAAAACTGTCAGACGGAAAGGCGGCCAAGATAAGTAAGTGACCAGCATGTAAAGTAAACTCGTAGGCCTTTTTTATACTTTATAATTTTGCTATGATGGAGGAAAGCCTTAAGAATCGGACACCGATCCAGCCTTTATTATTGCGAATTCCCTACGATGGTTTTTCTGCTCATAAATATAAGTTTGTCCTTAAAAGTGTTTGTGTCTTATTGTCTGTGACGAATTCAAATGGTTGACATATTGTTCTCTGCATAAAAACGCACCTGAAAGAGGAATTATGATTGGTTGTATGATTTCATCCCACAGATAAAGCCTTTTGAGTGTTGATCATTTTGGTTAGATGCATGCTAGCAACATCCCCAATATTACCATAGCTAGCAGAACGTTTGCAGTGGGTGGATTTCGTTATTTTCTCACCACTTTATTTAGCCCCCCCCCCCCCTCCCTTCCTTTGCAAACACGTTCATCTTATTTCCTTCACTATCCTGCACCGATGATATCCAAAAGAGAAGATGAGATTATAACAATGTCTTTATTCAACATTTATGTTCGCACAATCTCATTTTTAAATGCTTCAAAATTTAAAATACCTTTTCACCGTTTGCTTCCCAATCCTAGACCACAACTTCAATATATCCTTACCAGGTATTCAAGTAACCTTCACCTTATCTATATATGTGCGCATATATCACATATATATTTCTATCTTTGTGGTCATCGGATATGATGAGACTACCCTTTTTCTACTTTCTTATCAATGTATTATAATCTGCCTATCGCTAGTCGGCATCGATACTAACTTATCGAATTTCCTGTCTTCTACAATATTAGAAGCTTATTTCTTTCATACTAATCATATAGTCCACGCCGTCGTAACATTGTGAATAACAATAACTAACTTGCACGCCTTCTAAAACAATTTCCCCCTAATTTATCTTATTATTTATTAACGATAATTATTTATGTTAAATATAATGTCATCAACAATTCTCCTCAACTTGCAATACTTTACTGTTAACTATTTTAACGCTGTAATTTCCAATGTCTGAATTCGGACATGTGTAACATGCTAGTTTTTGTGATTCAGTCATTGTGCTATACGGCATTACGTTAGAACAAGAAGTCAGTTTTTACCTTTGAAATTATGTTTAAAAAATAGACAGACGCCCTCGTCGTCAGAGAGCATCATCTGACAAGCCGAAGAGCAGGCAGTATGGAGGGTTCCCACAAGCAGCCATATTGGAGGACAAACAATAAAAACCTCTGCATCAGACCATGAAACGTAATTATTTTCATAGTCTGATGCACAGGTTTTTATTTTTTATCCTTCAATATGGCTGCTTGTGGGAACCCTGTATTGGCATGATTGGGTTGCACTTTCTATTACGAAACGGCCCTAGCCCTGTTCCTATGTTATCAAATGTCAGGAGTAGGGAAAGCATACCAAGTAATACAACAACGCAGTGCCCATTTTTTAGCACCTTACTTTATTTTACAATTTATGATTGAATCACTGGCGTTCATTTGATTTAATTTGAATTTCATTTTCAGCACGCTTTTACAATGAAAGAAATATTCTTTCTGCGGCGCATGCATGCAATAGATATAATATTACTTTATTTTCTTTTTTTTCTTCTTGCGCATGTTGTTTCTGATTTCCTGTTGCATACGTATTTTTTGTGATATATTTGATGAATCTGTATCATATATAAATATCTGTTTGTGCAACAGTGATTATTCAAAATGGCATTTATTCAAGTTTGTTCGCCGCTGCATGACGTAAATGATTTATTTCCCATTTGATACTGATTCTAAACGATCATGGAACCGACATAGGATTATAATTTGATGATGTCGTCATAAGTATAGTTGGTGATATATAAGTATGCCTAATTTGATTTCCTCATTTTCACCCCATAATGATTGTTTAAAGCATTGTCTTAGTATTGAAAGGCATGGCAAAACAATTCAAAGAGCACCCCTGTTATTTGTATGTAGTTGTAGCCAAGGGTGACGCTTTGCTTCAAATGTTGCCATATCTAATTCGACAAAAAAAAACAGTTCTGCAAACCAGCAATTATGAATAAAGGAGACGTATTAAAAGCAGCTCCCACTCTGTATGTACTTGTTTGATTATTAGTTATCTCTGAGCTGAATATCGATAAATACGTCTTACTAACCACTGCTAACTACAAATTAATTCAGCCATGTGCATGTCATTGTCACTTTCACTATTCTTTATTGCAGTACTGCATGGGTATGATATTATCAGACCGGCACCTCTTCTTATACAGATGAGATCTTGACCCATGTCGTAGCTCTAACCTTAGTTGTGTTTTCCACCATTCTGACACTCACCCCTCCCTGTAGGCTCAGTGGACGAGCAGCAAGACGAATCGGAAACCGCTTGCCTCATCCGAGAGAGTGTGCTGTGATGGCACCAACCCGACACTCATTATCACGTGACCAAGAATGCCTAGCCAATCACAAGAGAGAACGCCAAATGCCGTGACCATGTACTGTAGGGACACGGTATCGTCTGCTATGAACCGAGATGAAACACGTGTTGAATTTCGGGCATTGTGTATGCCTTCTCGCGTATCTGCGCCTTGGTTTTTGGTGCAAACTGGGAGGTCTTGATCTTAGATATTGACGGAAAGAAGTCAAATATTGCTACACGTAGGCGATTAGAAATAATCTTAAATTACAAATTTGTGCGGAATTTTCTATAGTTTTATTGGCGTTTATATTTCACTCAAAAACAAAATGAACTCAGAATATGACCTACATTTAATTTGACCATGATATAGCAATCCCTTTCCCCGCCGTCTTCTTTCTTTTTTTCCCCTCTCGCTCTTTTTCTCTTCCTGTCTTCGCGCTATATCTATATTTCTACCCTTCTCTCCCTCCATCGTTTTTTCTTTTGTTTCCTCGTCCTCAATCGTTTATCCTCCCTGTCTCTCTCTCCCTCTCTCCCTCTCTCGTTATCTCTATCTCCATTTCTCCCTCTCTACCGTCTCATACTCTAGTCTTCATCTAATATATCTTAAGTCTTCATATCAACCTTCAAATCACAATTATCATTATCAAAGTCATTTTATACTTGGCGGTCGTAGATTGTATGTGACATGAATCATCAAGAAAATGTCTTCTGCAACGTAAATTATCTCTCATTTAAAATAAAACCATCTTTGTGAAGAAATTACTGTAATGTGAAAGATATTCCTTCATATTCTGCATGGCAGGTTATATTTTCTATAATCACTAACGTATCGTGTTATATTGGTATGTAAATCCATAAGAACTGTCATGCTAACTTATTATCTCAATTTTCCATGTCCCTAATTTTATTTGTGTGTCTCTTTGTTCATTTGGCGTGAGTTTTTGGAGTGTGAATTATTTATTTCGTGTGAGTGTGCTCGTGTGTGCTTCATTCCTTCTATATGTTTTCCATCCCATTCTGTGAAAGGAAGGAGAGACTGTGATGGATGGATGGATGGATGAATGAATGAATTATGTTTTATAGCTGCGAAATATGTGGAAGAAACTGAATAAAAACAGACTTATTACTTACAGTTTTATCATAGGAATGGCTGAAAATCATATAAATCAACATATATGTGATTGGATATAAGTCTTACTGTGCATGTGTTATTATTATGATTTCAAAGATATAGCCCTCCATTAGTTTCATTTGTATATAATGTACAGAATATGATATAGCACAAATATGAGGACGGGTGTCAGAGGTTTTCATAATATGGTGTATATAGCGTAACGCATAGCGTGGAGTCTCCTCCGGAAAGTGTGTACCAAATGTATTAAAACAGAGTGTTATCGTATTTTATATCATGTTTAAATACGGCACCAGTGTGATATACTCGATTCTATGACTGTAAAATAATCATTGCCAGTGATATACTCACACTCTCTTTCAATTCATCGTATCATCGAAACTTCTTAAAGAGCGCCTTATAGGTGCCGCAGTGAATTACCATAGACATTATAAACATTATTTAAATCGTAGATATAGAAATGGTAGCATTGTATTCACGTGGTTTAACGATAAAATAGTGGTAATGTATTCATTATGCTCTGAGGATACCAAGGTCTTTTCTTCAAATAAGCTATGATACCCGCTCGTTTAGAGTTTGGAGTGATTTTTGCAATACTAGTGAAGTTTGTATTTGTTAAAATAACATATGGATGAATATGCAGTTATATTTCACCATACATCATACGGCAGTGAATACTTATCAAGTACAATATTGGGATTTTGAAAATAAATGTCAGGCATACAACCAGTATAATGAATAGCATGCTCCATCCTGTAAACGAATAAAAAGCAATGTAGCACACTTGTCATTTAAAGAATAGGGCATGCTATCCTGACTATCGGACGTGAGCCAAACATTCATGTTCTCATTTAAATTACCCCAAATGTTTGAGCATCTTTGCAGATCCTGAAATAATGAGAATGTTTCGGAGTTGTTAACTGAAACTCATTCCCGAAATGTTACAATGACCAACAACAACAGGTGGGTCATCTCAATTACCATGGTTACAAACCGAATCACCTCGTGGTGGCTGTACTTATTCTTCGTGATTGGAAAGAGTGTATATTTAAATTATCAAAGCATATTGCTACTGCAGCCATCTGGTTGAAATTCAGAGAAAATACATTCGGATGGTGGCTAACGGGACTTACTGCATTTGAACGATTTGCGTAAAAGTCTTTCTTGTAAAAAAACAAAAACAAAAAAAAAGTACAGTCTTTGATTCGTCAACCATGGATTATGTTGTCCCGCTGACTTTTCTAGCACTGTATGAAATCACCAGCTCAGACAAACTAGTCACTAACTATGAAGTACTTAGGCACTGCAAAATATTGATGGCGTTATATCAACACTATAAGTGTTATGATAAACCTATAAGGTTTAAGAAAGCAGACCAAAACTGCAATGTAAGACTGTTGCATTCTTTCAACAGTCTTTTCATTTGTTTTTACTTCATACTATTATTACTTTTACTACAATTAACTCAGTATTAGCCCATTCGTTACCAAGGTGTTTTGAGAGCAAAACTGACCACTATTTATATATATTTCAAATTTGCAACAGTAATCAGAGTTGCATCGTAAACGCAACGTACATTCCTCTTCGAATTAACATAACGTCAACAAATGAAATAAAAAGCAATAACTTAACTAATTTGAAAAGCAAAGGCGTGATTTCATCGTTTTTGACGCGTTCCCAATTTGGAGGTTTAGTGATAATTTCACAACTATTTAACATTGGTAAATCATTACGGAGGTAACACATATCACTGAACGACAGATATGTATTCATCTCGAGAAGAAATCCATGCCATTTCATTTGATATCAAAAGTTATAGCCCCGAACTACATTATGTGGTACTTGGTTGCGAGAGGGTGATCATTTGGAAGTGCATTATCATGCGTTGTGTGAAGTGATATGAATGTTGTAAATTATATCGCTAACAACTTTTTTTTCTTTGAAGTACGAATAAGGCCCACGTCTCATTACCACACAATTTTGGGTTACTCCTAACAAAGGCTTCTGATGATACTATAAAAAGTGATGAGTGCTTAACCCTATATGCGTCAAACTAAACATTACTATATGGGCTTTGTGTGTATAACTTGTGCCAAATTGTGAACGTGGCAAATACAGGGTTAAGGAATGACATCACTTTATGGTTATGGACCTGTCTGTGTTAAATGCAAATGAAATGTCGGCCCGATTTATATCTGTGTCAGATATAAAGTGTGCATTTCATTGTCAGACTGCACAACGTTTGGGTCTTACTGTGTGTGCCATGAGAGCATGCGTGCACCCTTAACGCAAACTAATCGCACAGTTCTGAGCGTTACTTGATGGTTCGAATTGTTTCATTATTGGACTTACATATCCTTCAATTGGCTTGAAATATGTGTTTAATTATTATAATGTAATTATGCCCCATCCCGCTCCTGATGATAATAATTCTCATCTTATTTTCTTTCTCAGCATGGTGTGCTATATGGAAACTAGCAGCGTTATTAGTTGAAAGGTGATCTGCGTTGTAGAAAGATTCAATGAGCATTTTTGTGCACAAGTCAATGTGAAATGTGTTTCACTCGCATTTTTTATTTGTATATGAATTCATCATAGAATGAAGGCAATAAAATGAAATTATCATACAAAGGAATATTGAGCCATGCATCGTGCATTCTTTTTTTAAATGGATTATCGAATGATGATGAGAAGAGGAGGGGAAGGAGGAGGATAATGATGATGATGTTGGTATATAGTGGGGATGGTGATAATCATGATGATGATGATGATGATGATGATGATGATGATGATAATAATGATGTTGGTAGTGGGGATGGTGATAATCATGATGATGTTGGTAGTGGGTATGGTGATGATGATGATAATGATGACGATGATGGTGATGATGATGAAGATGATGATGATGATATTGATAGTGGGTATGGTGGTAATCATGATGATGTTGGTAGTGGGGATGGTGATATTCATGATAATGTTGGTAGTGGGGATGGTGATGATGATGATGATGTTGGTAGTGGGGATGGTAATAATGATAATGTTGGTGGTGGGGATGGTGATGATGATGATGATGATGGTAGTGGGGATGGTGATAATGATGGTGATGATGATGATGATGATGATGATAATGATGATGATGATGGTACTGGGGATGGTGATAATGATGATGATGATGTTGGTAGTGGGGATGGTGATGATGATAATGATGATGTTGGTAGTGTGGATGGTGATAATGATGATGATGATGATGATGATGATGATGATGATAATGATGATGATGATGATGATGATGATAATGATGATGATGTTGGCAGTGGGGATGGTGATAATGATGATGATATTGGGAGTGGGGATAGTGATAATCATGATGATGTTGGTAGTGGGAATGGTGATGATGATGATGATGATGATAATGATGATGATGTTTGTAGTGGGGATGGTGATAATGATGATGATGTTGGTAGTGGGGATG
>OZ022580.1:23488511-23783511 GCA_963669155.1 Arbacia lixula | reverse complement strand
TTTTCCACCTAACAAACACTAATATTTTAACTTGCTCTCTCCCTTTAGCTCTCTCCATCTCCCTATCTCTCTCTCTCTCTCTCTCTCTCTCTCTCTCTCTCTCTCTCTCTCTCTCTCTCTCTCCCTCTCTCTCTCCCTCTCCGCCCATCCACCTTTCTAGATGTCATTGACATGGTTAGGCATCACCACTGCTCCCATGGTGTTTCAATCAAATTTCAATTACGCCCTCAGGCGTCCGCGACGAGGAACTATCCACTGTTTGGGGGGTATGTAGACACCAAAGTTGGGATTTCCTCCTTATAGATATTCATAATGATACAAATGAATGTGTTTAAAAGTTACGCTTCACAGCACTTTTGCGTTATATCGCGGAAGTCATTTTGCTATCAGGTTTTCAGCCTGAACGATGCATTGCTCATGAGGCTTCGACATTATGAATAAGTCAGGAGAAAACGGGCGTTTGGAGCAAGATATAAGTAAAAATGGACATATAGAAATAAATATAATAAATCAAGATCAATAAATGATGAAATAGAAAGATATAAAGATAGATAGATAGATAGATTGACATATAGATATATAAGTTGAAAGACAGAAAACAAAAAAAAAGACAGATGAAGAAAACAGAAAGTCATTAAAAAAAAAAGAATTTAAACAAAGGAGACAAAAAAACCGACTTGATTTCTTTGTCTTTCCTCTTCTTCTTTTTCTTCATCTTCTTCTTCTTCTTTCTTCCTTTTTTTCTACATTGTCTCTTTATTGTTCTGTTTCTGCTTGTCCTTGTTCTTTTTCCTATTTATTGTGATTTGTTTTTAATCCTTCTTCTATTCCTCGTCCTCCTATCCTCTTTATTATCCTCCTTCTTTTGGATTTTACGCATCCATCTGTGACTATGGACATATTTTTCTGGAACATACAGAATACCAAAACCTAGCTTCGATGACATCAACGCTGATTGTTGATGGTCGTCGTCGTCGTCGTCGTCGTCGTGAGTATCGTGTCTTCCTCACCAGACGAAATATCAATCTTGATAATTGAAGCCACTCAAGGAATCAAAACTCTTCTGGGATTTTGGGTAATGTCCTCCTCTTGTGCAATGAATATATGAATTTCATGAGCATCGCAGACAAAAAACAACCGTTTTCTCGAATGCTATAAGGTTATTGACCACGGATGCCTTTTGGCGTATTGTATGGAAATATTAAAACGACTAGATTGGGAGTGTTTGGAATCCACCCGGCAAAAATTCAACGAAGATCAAATTTGAATTATTCAGGGTAGAACCGAGAACTTACTGGTGTGATATGCCTATATAGTAGGACTACTTGTTAACTCTGTATAATGATCAATTTCTTTATCATTTGGTTATTAGTCCTTATATGATCATCATAATATTATCATAATATTTAAAACACTACAGAGAGGTCTAGGCCTAGTCATTAAAGAATGTGTTCCTATAAATCCAAATCAATTTTTGTCTACACGTACTTACTTTTGTTATCTGTCCACCATTATTTGTTTTTTTTTCTCTCTTTAAGTAGGCCTATCATTCTCAGTGAGAAGAACACGATGAAAGGTTTAAGGGCAAGGAATATAAAGGACCAGAGATGCTCACCATCTAAAATCGTAGGATTACTAGGATAGCATAATGGCGTCATTCCAAGGGACCTATGAAAAGTATCAAACAACAATTAGGGGGGTTATCTTCAATAAACTTACCTGCTGAATGACGAACATAGGCGAGAAAACCACATATCAAGCAATATGCTTTAACGGCTCATTAACAACCCTCAATTACCATACTGCCCTACTTTGACAAAAGGAAGCAAGTGACAAATTGTGCACTTTTCATATTTTTCTAAATAAAGATATAGGAGATACTTTTCCACTTACTTTGGGCACTTAAGGGATGTAAGAAAAATGGATAGGAGTTTCTATTAAAATACTCAATGTACATGTATTATACACATTTTCTTCTGTTAATAGGGTTTTCCCCCCTATATTTTGGATAAATTTAAAATGTTACTTGCTTCCTTTTGTCATAGAGCTTGTCATATTAGTAGGCCTATACACACCACGGTCTATTTTTACGTGGCATGGAGGGCTGTCAAGCTAGAGTAGGTCTCTATCTAATAAAACAAAAATTCCTTCTCATTAATTTGGCTTTCGCCTTCCATGCATATCACTTTATTTTGGTCTGTGCAAACGACACTAAGTGACAGATCCAAGCAGGGGCGCAATTAAGAGGCGTGCTGCCCGCCCCCCCCCCCCCCACCCCGACCCCCACCCCCACCCCAACACACACGATTGTTTTGAGAAAACTATCGGGTATTGTTCTTATCATAGGTCTGCATTGTCTCAACAAACAGATCATCATCGTGAACTTGAACAACAGAGTTACGATCTTCTGACCTGTGTTGAGTGTTTGCTTGCTTGTTTGTTTATAAACTAAACGGGTAACGCCCCCAATCACACGTGTAATGAGCGAAGCATGGATCGAAGTGCAATTCGCAGTATGTGCATGCTGCGCGCGCTGAGCTGTTACAGCAGTACGTACGTGTGTACAAATTGGATGGAATGCAGAGATTTTGGGGCTAATCAATTCAACATGGAAGCCGTGCTTGGCAGAAGAGGTGTCGTCTGCTTGTTCCTTCTTGTTTATGTTTTACACGACAATAACCGTTCGATTCTCGCGGAAAATGTTGGAATCGATTTAGGTGAACACGCAGAACACTTTTATGGGAGTGATCAGGCGAAATCTGAAGAGGAATGCGGATGGGAGGCGACGGAAAACGAGGAGGATGGGATGTGTGTATGGAATAAGGAGTCGGTGGATGAGGGCCCGCTGCGGTTAGCCCGATTGGATGGTGTGCAGGTACGTGACTGCGATCTTCAGGAATTAGGCTAAAGCAGCGGGTCATTTGACGGTATGGTCACCATTACCTGGCCCGGTAGTTAAGCGGACGTTGGAGCTCACATTACGGTGTCACCATGTGCAAGGGATGACGCAGTCATTATAACTCTCTTTAACAGGTGTTTTTTAGCAATTAAGATTGACAAACTTAAAAGGATCTACCAAATCGTCAGATTTATCAGATTTTAAGGGCAATGACAAAGTTAAATTGAATTATAATGATAATAGTGTGGTGATCAAGGTCTAATTAAAATTAAATCATGTTAGTCAGCCAAAAATACAAGAGACACACAAAATGTTTTGATGTAAGTTAGACTTTTATCTATTTCTATGAGCCTTTACTTTAGACCCATTATTATATTTGGTACATTTCCAGCTTATGAATAAAAATTTGTCATCAGACAACAGCATGCAATAACTATATTCTGTGAAGTTGGAATTCTTATAGGCCCTATAGTTGTATATTTTAATAATCATAAACTAAGTTTAACATTTTTCATGAAAATTGAATTGTTCAAACTTTTAATCTTAGTAACTGTAGTAGATCTACTGCAGTACATGTTATTTTCAATGGCAATTGGAATAGAGTTAAAATGTAAGATACATCAGAGGATGAGAGTGAATGTCTTCTGATCAGCATTCTGACTAACCTGGTCTCCAGTCTGTTGGACAATTTCTGATCCAAGATCAAAAATAGAGTCTCATAAGTAATATTTTACGACTAAATCACCTTTAAGCATTCTCCTCTTTTCTCAGTCCCCCTAGAGAAGAAATTGAGAATAATTAGTCCACTGTAGCTACTGTAGACTCCTTTTTTTAATAGTTTAGATTAAAATTGTCCAACAGCCTGGAAGTGAGGCTACATTTTGCCAATCAGCTTGTGAGAATCTTTATGTTCCCTTCCCAATGTAATGTAAACATTCAGCTGATGACTAATCATGGGTAATACCAGTGTGCGCTTATCACCATTGGAATGATTGATATCTCCTGAGTTTAAATTGTGATTTCTTTAGAAAAAAAATATATACTACAAAGAGTAACAGCAAAACTGAGAGTACTAGATATCATGTCTATCGGCAAAACATTATTTGGTACTGTATCAAATGTGGTGCAACAATCATCTGTGACAAGACAATTTATGATTTATATTTTAGGTCAATCTAGGTAAATCTAATCCCAAAACTACAAATATGTTTGACTGAATTTAGTCAATGCAGTTCATTTGATGTAATTTGGCTTCAATATAAAGAAGTTAAGGAACATTAAAATTATGTCACAAAGATAAAGATTGACTCTCATATGAATTACCAATTTTTCCAGGCATTGGATAAAGACAGTTTTCTGTTAAGGGAGGAATTATGGCAATACTTCATGGTCTATGCAGGGGGGGGGGGGGGGGGGCAGGAGCATATCAATCAGTTGCAGACTTAATATAACTAGGTTTTCTTTAATACATTACGCTTTATTCAAATATTGAATGTTTAAATTACATGAATTCTTTGTGTTTTATGAAAACTCTAAATTTTAGAATTAAATTATTTAAATCTAAATGTAGTAATCCATTAATTTTTTTCTTCATGTTCTTTTTTTTTCTCCATTCCCCTGGGTCCTATGCTCGCAGTCATCTTAGTCAGGAGTTCTAATCAGCTATAAAGCAATTTGAGCAAAACACATGAGACTTATGCACTACAGCTCAAAGGAATTGGCATAGGGAAAGGGAAAGGGAAGAAAGGGAAGGACCCACAGTTTTAAACCGCGGTATATTTTGTCCAATTCAGCATGAAACATGATGCTTATTAGGCTAAAGCATCGTTTTTCATGCTGAACTGGACAAAATGTACCGCGGTTTAAAACTGTGGCTCCTTCCCTTTCTTTCCTTTCCCTTTCCCTATGCCAATTCTTTTCAGCTGTTGTGTACCTGTATTTGAAAATGTCATGTTAAGTCTTAATGCATACAGACAGCACACAGAATTTTGAAACTCTGAAGAAAAAAACATTTTCTTTATTTGTATCAATACTTTTTTCTGATGATTCTCATGTTTTTGTGTTTATTTTATTGAAATTGCTATATTGTGTTGTATTAATTAACATTTTTTTTTTTAATTCAAGAAAGCGATATAAGAGTCATTGAAAAAAAAAACATGTTTTTGTTTTGTTTCTGGACATATAGGTTGGGCATGTGGAGAAGGTGGAGATGTCTCCAGGCGTATTCTTCTCCCTGCGGACTGTCAACATGAAGCCACTCATATTCGGTAAAGACAAGCAGAGCCAGGTTGCATTATGTTGTCAATTATTGTAACTTACCATCAGTGGTAAGTACCGTGGCAACAGCCAATGAGCTCTCATTCATGCACCTGTTGCTATAGTAGTTACCATTGATGGTGAGTTACAATAATTGAAAATCAGCATGCAACATGACCCGGTGTATCTCCCTGTAAACCTAGCCTTATTCTTTAAACAAGGCCTCTCATGTTCAGTAAGTGATGTCTGGTGATAAAAGACTGAACTAGCTAGTAGTGTAGCCATAGAAAACATTTCAGATTTGATCTGAATTATGAAGCTTGTTTTTTCTCTATCAGTTCGGTAGAGATAATCTCTGTTTCTTAACATCAAGGATGAAATGTTGTATATTTGACTAAAAGTACTTATCTTTCTGAGGAAAATGTCCACTTCCTATCTTCTTTAAATTCTATAAAAGAGTTTGAAATTATTTATTTTAGTTATTTGTAGAAAATCTTGCTCCAGTTGTCTATTATATGCATAAACAGAAAAAGATCAATTGGTAGTCGTTTTTTTTCTAATTAAGCAAAATATGCACACAAAGAGAGAGACTGGGAAATAAGTCTTTGCAAAAGAACTGAAAGTAGAGAAATAGAGTGATGTACAGAAATAGACATCTACAGGATAAAGGGGGGAATACAAAAGTGTGTAAAAAATGTATAAATTGATGTATTATTGGTGCACATCGTTTTCTTAAATTTGTTAGAAATCCAGGATTTCTTTTCTGCGGAGGAATGCGAGCACATTATTGCCTTGGCCAAGGAGGAGGGGCTTGCCGTGAGTGCCACCCATGCTAATACAGGAGACAAGTCTCTCCGCTTATTGGATACCAATGGAGACAAGAGACTCAGCTTGCTTGAGGTATCTCTGATGTGTATTTCTCTCATTCATTCATATGCATGCACCCTCATCTGTCATGTGTGTTCATTGTCGTTTGTCACCTTCACTCTCTACAGGGGTAGTTCACGCTGAAATTATGTTTGTTTTCAATAAAAGCAGACACATGTAAGAAACGTATAAATGAAGGTTTGATGAAAATCCGCCAAAGGATTTGTAACAGAATTATGATCTTTTAGAGTTTTGACTTTGTGACATCACGTGCGAGGTGCTTTCCCATACATGAAGGTTTTTACAACTTTTTCTCAAAAATTTGCATTTTCTCAAAAAATATGCACCCTTTCACCTGTGCATTTGATACATCATTGAAAATATGCTTTTACACACATATCCCTGTATGAAAAGAATTATTCCATTGTCGAAGACAGATGAAAAGCAATTGATCAATTTATGTAATTATACTGTTTACAACATATGGGAGAGCATGTGATGTCGAAAACTTGAAATTTCAACGGATCATTACACTCTTATCCTTTGATGGATTTGCATCAAACCTTCCCTTACACTCCAGCTCAAAGGAATTGGCATAGGGAAAGGGAAAGGGAAGGAGCCGCAGTTTTAAACCACGGTGTATTTTGTCCAGTTTAGCATGAAACATGATGCTTTAGCCTAAAAAACATCATGTTACATGCTGAACTGGACAATATATACTGCAGTTTTAAACTGCGGCTCCTTCCCTTTCTTTCCTTTCCCTTTCCGTATGCCAAGTCCTTTGAACTGTAGTGTATATCTTTCTTTCATACTTTGCTTTGATGGAAACCAACTTATCTTCAGGGTAAAGTATCCCTTTAAGTCTTCTTTGACCAGGGTAGCTCCATCAGTGAGCAAAGCACTGTTCTCCCAGCAGCCCTGGATACATCAAACAACAAAAATTACATAGACAATCATCACAATTTGATAATAAAATATAAGAACTACATTATAGAACAATGACATTAACACTCAGATCGAGTGTAATGGAAAATCATGAAACAAGTAGTCTTCTTCATAAGTTTGCAAGGAAACTATGTTCAGCAAGCTTTGCTTCATTTTTTCCCCTTCTGCCCATATTTTGAGTTATTTTGTATCATATGAAAGTAGTTTTAATGATATTTGATATCAGCAACTATACTCTGCATTTAATTGATATTTGTTACAAGGTTGTGAAAGAAAATGGAAACAGAATAAATTTCAAATAAAGTTCAAAAAGCATTATCAGTATAATCAGTAAATGGTGTTGGAAATTAAGTAATGTGCAATATATGTAGAATTCAGTGGAGCTTGACGCTCTCTTCATCTTCCCCTTCATATGCATCAACCCCTCCCCCCCTCCTTCAACCCCTCCCCCCCCCCCCCCATCCCACCCCTTTTGATCCTAGTTGCAAAAGGAGACCATCATGAAACTGGGGGTATCCTGCCTCATTGTTTTTTTGTGGTGTGACATACTTACATGTAGCATATCTTTAGATCACCTTGACAAATTTGAATTTGAGTTTGAATTTTGCAATGAGTACAAACCATGCAGAACGTGTCAGCAAATTTATTTGCTCATTTTCGCTAGAGGATGCCAAAACAGACACACTCCCATGACAAGTACAAAATACTGTACAATGTAAATTATTGCCTTCATGGGACCTAGAGGATTAAGATTGCTTTCTAGTAGAACTATCTACATATTTCTACATGCGTTCTGTGAGGATCTGCTGATCTGTATCAAGAATTGGGGCTATATGCCTCCGAGACACCCAACATGTTAATTGGTAGGGAATCCAGGGAATATCTTGAGAAATAGATACCCACTTATCCATCAAGCCCTACTCTAATTCTTACTCTTTTCCTAAATTGATTATGGTAATAAGTAATCCAGCCGCTGCCTGCTCTATTTACCAACGCTCTATCCGATGTCACCACCTCCCCTCTGCATACTAATGCCCCCATGCTGAAGAAACCGTGTGAATAAGTAACACAATTGACAGACCTGCTAATTGGGCCGGGGGAGCCGTAAGTAGTGTGGAGTGCAATCGAGGTGACGTCGGGTGTGCGAACGTAAAACCGCTGTGCCACTTTCGTAGCTAGAGATGTCTTGTCGTGGTTTACAGCCCGCTTCATCCGATGTGTCTGTTGTGTCAGATTGGCTGAATAATTCAGGAGTCAAGCTGAGATTTGCAGTCGGTTTTTAGCTCGTGCCCCAGTACCCTAGAGACAGGGATGTATGTGTACGTAGGTAGCTGGCCTGTTTCAAAAGCACAAGAGTAGCAAGATTTCAATCACAATAAACATTTTTATCTCTAGTTGATGTGTTTCGGGCATGTGCTCTATAGATTAAGAAAACTTGAAAGGAGTTTAAATATTACCTACTTATAGATTACTTGCACTAAAAATGGTTTTATTTTTTTCATGACCATCAATCGTTCTGTATTGATTAAGTAATGTAGCAAGAAAACTACATGTATTGTACTAAACAAATTATTGCATAAAACCTGTGTATAGAGACCATTCAAGGGAGATTAGAGTTCTGCCCTTCTTGTCTGTTTCAACCAAACATGGACATATATAGCACTTGTATCCTTTTGCTGTGGACTGCCAGACATGGATAGACTATTAAGAGGAGAACAAAAAATATGATTTGGAATAAAAATGTCTAACAGCCTTGAGGTCAGGCTAGTGAGGTGAATGTCTCCTAGTGAGTTTGATATACTAGTATGGACTCTCCTTGTAACACTTGGCTGCTTCTTGTGGTCAATATTCAGTCACGTTTTGCCCTCCTTTCAATCATATTGACTGCAGTTATGGAGCCTGTTTTTGATAAGGGGTTTACTTTAAAGGTCACTACCTTTTGCAGACATCACCATACTCTGTTACACATGGTGTGAAAACATTAACAAAGTGTAGGCCCAGTTTGTGAAATATTAACTTCAACAGTGATGTACACTCCAGCTCAAAGGAATTGGCATCGGGTAAAGGGAAAGGGAAGGAGCCACAGTTGTGAACCGTGGTATATTTTGTCCAGTTCAGTATGAAACATGATGCTTCAGCCTAAAAAGGTTTGTGTTTCATGCTGAACTGGACAAAATATACTTCGGTTTAAAACTGCGGCTCCTTCCCTTTCTTCCCTTTCCCTTTACCCGTGCCAATTCCTTTGAGCTGTAGTGTACATGTAGGTTTCAATGCATAGAAATGGACTACTTTGTAGTCTACCTCGCAGGCACAGCTTTTTTTTATTCAATGAGAACATGATAAATATTGATTTCCTACTCTCTTTTTGATTTCTAGATGAGAAGAACGATAGAAGACGGGTATGATATCTATCTGACCGATGACGACATCAAAGAAATGTAAGCTTGAAATTGTTTTGATTTATGTCCATTCCAGGGCTGCCAACCCTGACAGTTGCTAAAAGTTGGTGAGAGTTGAGAGTGAGAAACTATGAGGAAGCATAGTGGCTTTCTAGATCTTTTGTTGAATCTGATAATTCATTGATCGGTGTGACCAGCAATATTTCTTGGTCACGGCCAGTATATGACAGTTGGCAGCCCTGAAATTGTTGAATTACATACTAGGTTTATACATTAATTGTTACTGAATATATGCAATGCTCTTCCATTCAATCAATTGGTCTGGTTGCAATAGACTAATCATTCTCAATTCCTAAAAGAACTCAACTCTATGTATCAGTTGGGATCAGAAATGTTCAACAGCCTGTGTAAGACATCCTTCACCAATGGTTGCTGTGGTGTTGTTCAGGATATTTGCCACAAACGTTTGTGCAGCTTTTCTTTTTTTTTCTTAATTCTGTAAATGATTCTTTCTTTTTTGGTGATCAATGCAGGTACTATCACCTCAAGATGGATAAGAACAATGATGGTAGGTTGTTGCTGCTCCAGCTGAATTCTTTGTCCTTTTAATTATTGTGGCTGCTTGGTTTATACCATGTACAGTCTATGTAAAGCAAAAATCTAGATGTATGCAGATGTGTGTATCAAGGTTGTCCTAAACGTGTACATGTTTGAAAGATGGTTGTTGTTGTTTAGCTTGAGTTTGAGTGGCTTAACATGTGCTATGGCAGGTTTGTTGGTGATTTGCCATTTGGTCCACTCCCAGTTGGTCCACTCACCATTTCGTCTACCATCACATGCTGATATGTATGGGTTAGGATTAGGGTAGGGGTCTGGATTAGGGTTAACGGTTGAGGTTATGGTGTAGATTAGAGATGTTGATAAGTTAACCCATAATTTTAATCTAAAACGGTATTTTTAAGGGGTTCCCTGTAGACGAAATGGTGAGTGGACCAACTGGGATTGGACCAAATGGCAATAAACCGGTTGTTAGCCTATTCTTATCACCAGTAGTTGAAATACTAACAGTCGCCCCCCCCCCCCCCTTCCTCTTGGGCTCTCAGGTGCAAATGTGATGTACATAGAAAAATGCCATGATGTATCCAGACCTACATGAGAATGCTTTTGTGGTTTGAATCGTGTAAGTAGATGCCAGGAGAATATCTCTTACGGGGGTTAAAAATAGCAACAACACAATTATCGGCTCATGGACACAGCACTGTTGGGTCATACACCCCCCTCCCCCCTTGACATGAAGCTAGATCTGCCAATTACAGTCATTTAATAGTAAGTGTGCTCGCTAGTTTAACCATTATGTATCATTAAGTCATACAAACTCAACAATATATCCAAAAGAAAATGCAAAGAATTGCAAGACAGACCTTGTTTTAAGAATCTATTTGGAAACTAAAAGTTGTGGAAAATTTCCATAGTGCTTTCATGAAATAACATACAAGCTGAACATTACAAGGCTGCGCCATTCATTCACCAGCACATACTTTTTTTGTCGAAGGAATATTTCTAGACCTTGACGGTAAATGAGATTCATACATGCGTTAATTTAAAAAAATTGGGATGGCATGACTCAACAGCCCAGTTTTGATCATTACAACGGGGCGAATTAGGTTGATTTTAAGTCATTGAGTGTGCCTGGCGACAGGAATGTATCCGTGGATCCTATGACGGCGCTTCATCTTGCAGAGGAGAGGGTAAGGCCAAGTGTCTATATTACTAGAGCGAGGTATTGTAAATTACCTGCAGGAACAGGCGGTACCGTCCCAGTCCCAGCGCCAGTTAACCCTTTACATACCAGACAATCTACTGCTCTATGTGTTTCTGTGTGCATTACTGTTCTGCCCTAATCTGTCAAAAGGAAGCAACTAACAATAGAGACTTTTCTTGTAAATGAGCAAAATGTGTCTGTCACTTGCATCGGCATCAGTGCAACACCACATCATGTTAGATTGAATATCTCACAACAAGGTGAATATTTCTCTTCCAGATTTTTGCCATATGTAGGGAATGTTGGGTACAATCTAAGAATAGCAATAACCCAGATCCAAGCGATTTGTGACTTGCTTCCTTTTGTCAGAGTAGGGCAGTGTTGACATACAGCACACATGGCGATACAGCCCTGGCCAGTCATAAAACAATACTGACCCACTCAAACCTGTGCATCATTTTTATACTGATTGAAGAGAGGGATGCAGTAACACTCAGATGAGCTTTATTCTTTATGCAACATTGATGCATTTTGGTCACAAAAAGTAATAAACCCATACCCTATAGAGTAAGACACTGTCTGGTTTACAAAGGTTTGAATCTGTCTAATGGAAATGGATTCTGTTCAAAGCTCCTATATATATGTAAACTATAGTGCTGTGGTATTTTGGGTCACCCCTTATGGAAAATGTGGAAAGAGCAAAGTGTTGCCACGCTGTGACAACACTGTGAACACATTGTAACTATACAAACACACTGTGGCAATACTACTGTGATAGTTCCATAAGGAACTGTTTGTGTACTTATGTGCTGTATGATTTTTTTTTATTAAATTCATTCATTTCTTTCATGTAATTCCTTATATGTCATGATTCCAAAGTCATAATTTGAAATTAGGCTGTCATGATGCAGAAAAGTCTCCATCAATGACAGGCAAAAGAAAAGTTCTGTCATGAAATCAACAGTAGATATGGAATCTCTGATTAAATAGGTTTTCTTTGGGTTTGTTGGTGCATTTGTTTTTCCATTGGCTGAACCTGTAGGAGGAAATAACTTACGAGGAAATAATATCTGTGAACTGATCATTATTTATCATACATATGTTATCTTAGAGGGCAATATTGAAGGACTCAAAGTGAATAGTCTAGTAGAGCATCCAACCTGTATCAGATTTATGTGAGATGTAAACAGTAAAATGGTCAAAAAATGGTACAAGTTTTCTTACCAAAATGCTGTATTATAACACTCTCGTCCATTCCTTCTGTTTCAGAATATGATTTTTAAATGAATGTTTAAAATCGAAAGTATAGTTTCATATCTGTTCTTTAAATTCTAAAATTGGCATCGATATTGGCATTTTTGTTGAAGGACTTACACAAAATATGATTTTGGTTAGAAAATACACATTTTTTGTCTTTCTTTACATTACAAGTGGAAATCACTAGTTAGCAAAAAGCACTGCCTTTGGAAATATTCAATTACCCACATAATTATCATCTGACTGCACACTGCAACAAATCTCAAATTTTGTCACCCAACCATGGCACTTCCAACATGCACGGTATGCATATGGTATTTGTCATTTGTGAAAAAAATACTAAGTATATCCAACTCCTCTTTTACTAGCAGTATTGTAAATGCACAATTGGGAGATTCAAAATACAGGGAAAGAATAGTTTAATGATGTTCTCCCAGGCTGACGGCACCTCACAAGAATTGATTACCATTGTAGTCTCATTTATGCTTCCATTGTACCACAGCACAGTCTGCTATGGGGCATCAGGGGACTGTTTGTTACAGTATTGATTAGATGTCTTTTTCTCTATGCTCACACAGTGCTTTTATGAAGCAGGTGTGCCTTTGGGTGTAGTATTCATGATGAAATTGTGATGATGATGTGTGTGTGTGTGTGTGTGTGTGTGTGTGTATGTGTGTGTGTTTGTTTGTGTGTGTGTGTGTGTGTGTGTGTGTATGTGTGTGTGTATGTGTGTGTGCGTGTTTGTGTGTGTGTATATGTGTGTGTGCGTGTGTGTATCTGTGTGTGTGTATGTGTGTGTGTGTCTCTCTGTCTGTCTGTGTGTGTGTATAGTACAAATGAGGGTTCATTGTTATTAAGTGTTTTTATTTCTGATTGCTCAATCAAGTATCCACAAGTTGCAATGTGCTATTATGGACCATGTACATCTTTTGCATGTGAACCAAAACTAAATGACGATATGTATATAAGTATAAGAATTTGTGCATGCAATGTAGCCTTTCACAAATTAGTTTGCATATCATCATATTGCTAAATATTATGCAAAGGTGATCTCAAAGTCCATATAAACCTTAATCATTAGAACACAAACAGAGACATTTTGAAATATGTGCATAAATGTAAACATGTGGACACATTTATTCCAGATTTCCGGTATTTCTCTACATACCCTTTATGTATATTGCTACAAACTTTTACTTGTATTCATCAAATTAAAACCATTACTGCTCTAAATTTTATTTCATTAAATTTTATTCATTTACAATGTAAAGTTTCCTTTTGGAGTAAGATTATCAGTCTTTATTTATTACTGTTGACAATTTGAAAGTCAAAATAATGATATTGTTCATGTTTAGAAAGAAAGCGGTCGTCATGAATGAGTTAAGAATTCTCTTTGACCTTGATGCATGACGACCAATTTATAAGCGACTAATTGCAATTATCCATCAGGCATACTGCACCATGTTTAGCGATGTTATTACCATGGCTGGCATACCGGTACTATACACAATGTGCATATATCAAAACATATTGCACTGATGAATGGATAATTAGCTAATGGAATTGTATGCTTGTGCTCTCAATCATTTTCTAAAAGATTGTAAGAAAGATACATAAAAAAAAAAACAGAGTGATTTGATGAATGGATAATTAGGTAATGGAATCGTTTGCTTGTGCTCTCAATTATTTTCTGGGAGGATTATGAGAAAAGTATCTGCCATGGATTTTAAAGGGAATTGAAGAGGTGGCATTCATTGATGATGTGACACAATTTGGCTATGTAGGTTTTGTGCCATTTCTAGCACTTTCTTTGACTATTTTTTTAGAAGATTGCGAGAAAATTATCAGCCAGAGATTTTAAAAGGAGTTGAAGTTAGCATTCATCGGTGATGTGACACAGTTTGACTATCTAGGTTTTGTGGCATTTGTAGGATGTTAAAGGGAGTTGAAGTTGCTGCTCATTGATGATGTGACATAATTTGGCGATGAAGGCAACTTCAAGCCTCTTCTTTGTGCAGTCAAAAGTATGGTTGACTCACAATCAGGTTCAGATCAATTTATGAGGAGTTGGAAAGTGGTGATTTATCGATGCTCTTTCATAATTTGGCTCTCTTCATTTTGCGGCATTTCTATGTCTAGCGATAAAGTGAATTGAGACGACGAGGGAATGTTGAAGCCCTTTCCTTGTGCGGCCAAAGTATCATTGACTTAAAAAGCCACATTCACATCAATTTAACTTGAGTAAGGACAGCTTCCCCATTTCATTACCGGTATGCGAAGGGACGTCTCTCAATGCATAGAACCAGGGGGAGTGACATACACATGTATGCGCATACACACAAATGAATATGCATCATGTGTACACGAATGCACAACCTTTATAATACACACATACACGAATGGACACACATACTATATACCAATACAAGTTTTTATTGTGCCAACAGCGGACACAAGATTTTTATGTGGTTATTTTTATTTCTCCATCTCTCTCTCTCTCTCACTCTCTTTCTCTCCTTTTTGCCTTCTCTCTCTTGCTCCCTCATGCTTTCCTGATCTCTATGCCTTACTCTCTTCTTTATTTCCTTCACTGTGTCTCTCTTTTACTCTCTCCATCCTCTTTCTTTTCTCTCTATTTATGTTTCTTCCTTTCCCACTCTCCCTCTATCTTATTCTCTCCCTCCCTCTGTTTTTTTCTCTTTCTCTCTCTCTTGCTCTCTCATGCTTTCCTTCTCTCCTCTCTCTGCCTCACTCTCTCCTTCTATCCTTCATTATGTCTTTATTTTACTCTCTCCATCCTCTTTCTTTTCTCTTTATTTCTGTTTCTTCCTTTCCCACTCTCCCTCTATCTTATTCTCTCCCTCCCTCTTTTTTTTCTCTTTCTCTCTATCTTTTGCTCTCTCACACTTTCCTTCTCTTCTCTCTCTGCCTCACTCTCTCCTTCTATCCTTCATTATGTCTTATTTTACTCTCTCCATCCTCTTTCTTTTCTCTTCATTTCTGTTTCTTCCTTTCCCACTCTCCCTCTATCTCACTCTCTCCCTCCCTCTCTTCTTTCTCTCTCCCTCTCTCTCTCACTCTCTTCCTCTCTTCTATCTTTTACTTATTCTCTTCTTTTTTTCCTTCACTGTGTCTCTCTTTTACTCTCTCCATCCCTTCTTTTTTTCTCTCTATTTCTCTTTCTTTCCCTCTCCATCTATCTTTCTCCCTCTCTTCTTTGTCTCTTAATCTCTCTCTCTCTCCATCTGTCTCTCTCTCTTGCTCTCTCTCTCTTTCTCTCTTTCTAATAAATTCTCTCCCTGTGTCCTCTAAACCCTCTCCATTTCCCCCTGTATCTATTTATGCTGAAATTTTTTATTGTACGCTCTCCATATTCCAGCTTCTATAAGTAGTCGCATAAATATTCTAGTGTTACATTTGATGTTTGGGTGTCGTCATTAAAGATTGTAACCTTCTCTCTGGTGAGATTATTTCAAGAAGAGGTACTTAATGATGTAGGTGTAGATGGAGGGTCGTGTGATTAAGGACCTAGTGTGATCTCGGTCTCCTCCTTCATGATGACATACTATAGTAATTACCAGCTCTTGCCAAATAGGCCTTCAGCATTGATTCATGCTGAAAATTAAAACCAGAATTATCATCATTGATCAAGATGGGGGTCTTTCACACTGCTGCAATGACAAGAGCAACATGGGGTTTTTTTTAAGTCGAGAATTTAGGATAATATGGGGCTGTTTCTTTAGTCTGTTTTTGATATCTTTATGATTCAGATGCACTAGCTAATCTTCATTTCTTCGCTAACTTGTGTCAAAAGCCTTATATTTGTAAAATTCACAATGAATTATAAGATTAAAAATACACTTTCTTCAGTCCATGAACATTTTTCCATTTAAAGGCTTTAATGCCTGAAGATGAGGGTAGCAATGAGACTGATTATGGGCCGTAATGTGTTCTGCTGTCAAAACTGGGGTCTCAAATTCATTTAATTTCTACAATTTCTAATTTGATGATTCCTTCCTGGTACTGTATCCTGAAATCAAACATGGTCATGGCAAAACGGCACTTCATCGAATACAGATCCCACACTTTCCGCCTCTCACGTTTAACCCATAATATCCTACATTCCCTTATGTGCATTGTTCCAACACAATAATCAGACAACCCAGTATGTAATGGCTTCACCAAAGTGCGCACCAACAGCGAGTGACGAATCAGCCAATCACCATGGTAGCACAACCGTGTGAATTTCAGCAGTGTTCTCACGGGTGATGTGACCCCGATCGTAAGCCGTGCAGGAATGATGGATCTTTGAACCTCCTCGATATCACAATGGTGTGAAACATCCCCATTGCGAGCTTTGAAACAGGTGTCATGAAAGTGTTTGCAAAAGCGTTGTCCCACTCGTTCAGTGGGCAGAATAATGCATTGAAGGAGGGTGGTCCTCACTACACCACAGGCGAGATATCGTGCACTTTTTTAAAATGTGGAGTATTTGCCCGTTCAGGGACAAGGGAGCTACATAATTGGCTAATGAAGAGGCCAATAGCATGTTACTATCCCTTTAAACTTGATGTGGCTAGCAACATGTTGAACATAAGGTGCCGTCTGCTTGTTCAAGGCTAAGGCAGTTGTAGTATCACAATCATTATCACTTTATTTTAATATACTGTAGCTAAAGCGGTGATGTCACGATGCTGTCATAGACTCTGGTTGTTGTCAGTATCCTGATATTCGGTTCAGTTTCCAGGATCCACCACAGGGAGGTTGACAACTTGGACCCCAAAGTTATCAACCTCTCCAAACCTGACCTTAACAATGCTGTGGCTGCAAAACTTGAGTGATGTTGCATAGAAGCTTCGCTGACTCATACGCAAGAAGAAGAAGATACTGTAGCTTGAGTTCATTCTTAAAGGAAAATCAAACCCTTTTAATAAGTTGACTTGAGTGAAAGCTCAAGAATTGCAGATGTACATTGGAAAAAGTTTGAGAAAATCAGACATATAAAGGCAATATTTTGTGTTGAAAAATTGTCATCACTAGCCCTGTAAAGTTTGTTTGCTAAATTGAACGTGGGATAGTGATGCTCTGGGTACTTTCTTGATTACATATGGGACACAATAGAGTTGCTCTTGCAGGTTAAGTGATCAGAAATCATTTCATTTTCATTTCATTCCTTTTCATTTATTTCCACAACTTGGATCGTAAATAAAACATTGATAAAAAGGAAAATCGCATACAAATAGAAATACATCAAGTAAGTAAGAGAAACATAAATACAAAGTAAATTTAAAAAATACAATATTAAAAGACAAGTGTGGAGGGAGAAGCAAAGGTCATTGACCTGCCTGAGGTTTCTCTCCAGTATTTAGTTTATAGTTGTCATTATTAATATTATACTTAGAAACCTACAACCTAAAAGCAGCACTGATAGTAACAGAACAAAACAAATACCTAAAAGTATGATTTGTGAATTTTCGAAGATAACAGGAAGGCAAGACTCTATAATATTGTATATATCCTTTATGTTTACTGTCAAATATTGGCAATGATATGGACTGTTTTATGAGATTTTTGGCAGTTCTAGTAATCAAGATTTTCCACACACAAAAATTGCTTATGATACGTTTGTCTGACTCTTCTCAAACTTTTACCAAACTGGTTTTCTTATTTTTCAGCTTTTATTCAGTTGATTTTCAAAGTGTCCTTCTCCTTTAAGATCAGCAGAAGATTGTATCCATCACATACTGTAGTCCCATTAAGTAATACATCCACAAAAGCGTGCCACCAATTTGAATGAGTCCTACTTTCAGATCACATTCCCTGCTAACCCCATTAGGTCAGATACATTACACAGCGCGCGTCTCGTATCCATGCATATTTCATGGAAAGTTTTGATACAGCATAGAGAAAGGTTATACCCGGTCTCCGTAGAATTTATGCATTGCTTGGGTGACCTAACACCAGCCTTATTGTGAGAATTACGAGCAGGGATGGCCTGATATTTTCTGAGGCAGCGTAGTGATGACGGTTCTTGATGATTATTCATGTGCGTGTGATGTGAAATCCAGAGTAGATGTGGAACGACCGCATGAAAAAGAGACCATCGGATCAGAATTAGAGTAAAATTCAAAGCTATTCTAAGCCTACACCATTTTGTAAAGTAGATCTCATGAATGAAAATAGAAATCATGATCATGGTTTATAGTGTGTTTTTTCCTGACATGTTCATTGACTTTTACATGCAATATATTGATTATGTATTTTTAATTTATAATCCATGGTAAAACATAAAAATGGTGTTCACTATGTCTGTCAAAATCTTCAATTTGTCATGCGTTTTTATGTTAATTGGGCAGTAAGCTTCTTTCTCCCTCCGTTTTTTTTCCATTTCATGTTCATCTTTTGCTATTTTTCTTGTTCTTTACTTTTCCTTTTCTTATTTCATTGTTCACGTTTCCTCTTCTTTTCTTACTCTGTAGTTTACATATATTACACTCGAAACGTCACATCCTTGCATATTTCATGAAAAAATTTCATACAAAATAGAAAAAGTTTATAGCTGGTCTCCATAGAAGTTATGCATTGCTTGGGTGACTTAACACCCACCTCAGTGCAGTAGTATGAATTGATTGAATGTATTTGACAGTTATGATTTATAGCAAGTGTTACAAATGTGTATAAGTTATACATATAGCCATACATGTAGCTCTTGAATTAGCTGCACTCTGTGTGCTTGTGGAATTCCTCACTGGTGAAATAAACATTGCGCAATGTATTGCCCAGAAGAGTCTGGAATGTTATTTACATGCAGGAATGTTACAGCTAGCTGAGACTCATTAGCATAATAAAGGAGCTCAGATGGGCTAGTAATGACTCATCAATGTAATCTGGGTCAGGTCAATATTGATTGTCATGTTTACAAGCCTAGGTATATGTACAATATAGAGATTACTGGATGTATTGAGAAATTTCTTGAAGTAGAGTTATGGAACCTTCTAGAATGTACAAATTGTAGTATATATATGAGTGACTTGGATATAGGACCTCAGAGTTTCATATCATCTTGCTCCAGTCACCTGTGGTAAAAGTAACCTGCATCTAAGATATTGTTGCGACCCTGGCTCAATACTTACCTGTGGATTTATATGAGGATTTTCCCTACGTGGATAACTACCTGCCTGTTAAGTAGCGCTTATGAGATCCTGCCTGTGGAAGCCGTGAAAGCTCTGTGGAATAACATTTGACCATCTTGGATCATCTATCTGGACTTGACTATCTGGAATACCTGTTCTTCAGCGTACAACATTGGGATCAACATTGCGATCATAATTTGGGAATACTGGATCGGATTATCAACTGGACCATCAGCGAGAGCCGTGGATCCATTGGACTTCAGTATCCTCCAGCACTGTGAGCTAACCTGTATCCATACATTGTAAAATAATCTATATACATGTATTTATTTCTTGATGTATTGAAAGTGAACGCTTGTCTTGGTTTTTGAAGGGGAAAATACCCCATATAATAAAGAACACATAAACTAAATATTGGTATCATTTTGTGCGATCCTTTCTGGCGTGAACTGATCGTAACAAAATTTGGGGGCTTGTCCGGGAGACAAACATTGTTAATAAGCCAACATTGTTCAAATTTCAGTGAAATTTTGGTCATAACTTTGAGTGATTTATCCTAGAATACATACAGACAAGCTTTCACATATTTTGATTGTGTATGTTATATACTGTGTACAATCATGAGTACTTTCGATGTTAAGGCATTTGCCGAGAGGACAGATTTGTCCTACACAGATTTGGAAAGATTAAGAAAGTGTAATTTGATCGCTATTGCCCAACATTTGAATGTTGAATTGACACAGGGTATGAAGAAGGCAGAGATACTGGATAGTGTAGCTAGTCACATGACAGTTAGACAACAAACCCAACCAGCTGAACAAGCCCAAGCTATGGGTGGTTCAGATCAAACACAGCTTGAGCTTGCTAAAATGGAATTTGAAAGAGAGAAGATGAGATTAGAATTTTAAAAAAGAAAGAGAACAAAGACAGCGAGAAGCTGATGAAAAACAAAGACAGCGAGAAGCTGAAAGAGAACAAAGACAGCGTGAAGCTGAAGCTGAAGAAAGACAAAGACAGCGACAGGCAGAAATTGAAATGAGAAGACTAGAAATGGAGATGAAATTGCGTGAGCTTGAATTATCTCAGACTCGTGCACAGGATAATAAGTCCCACACATTTGATGTGGCAAAGAATGTTCGTTTGGTGCCAAAATTTGAAGAGGATAGAGTTGACAAATATTTTGTCTCATTTGAGAAAGTGGCTAGTACGATGAAATGGCCACAGGAATTTTGGCCGATGCTTCTCCAAAGTGTTTTTGTTGGTAAAGCAGCAGACGTGTACTCATCTCTCTCAGCAGAACAGTCATGTAACTATGCTACTGTAAAGAAAGCAGTACTGAATGCGTATGAATTGGTACCGGAGGCGTACAGACAGAAATTCAGAAATACAAGCCGCAAGCCAGGTCAGACACATGTTGAGTTTGCTCGTGAAAAAGAAATGATGTTTGATAGGTGGTATGGTTCATTGAAAGTGGAGGAAGATTTTGATAGCCTCAGAGAGGTAGTGTTGTTGGAGGAGTTCAAAAAGAATGTTGCCTCCAATGTGAGATCCCACCTAGATGATCACAAAATCACAGATCTGGAAAAAGCAGCTCAAATGGCTGATGAGTACGAGCTAACTCACAAAAATGATAACAGACCACCGTTCAGAAATTTCTCTGGTTATAGAGGTAAAAACCAAAATGATGCACCAAAGGGTACTGGCCAAGCAAAAGACGTGCAAAGTAAAGGCGGCAATACTAGCAGTGGTTCACCTCCGGCATCCAAAAATCAGTCTGACAATTCAGGTATTGCAAAACCACCTCCAACTTGCTTTCATTGTAACAGGAGGGGGCACTTAAAAGCCCAGTGCTGGAAATTGCAAAATAAGGAAAAGAAAGAAGTTGGATTTGTCATGCCAAAAAGTGTCCTCCCAGAAGAAAGTGTCCCAGGTAGAGATAGACAGGTCATTGAAAATCGTCCATTCAATTTTGACGATAAACTTACGCAGGTTGATCAAAAATATTGTAGCTTTTTGTCTGAGGGAATAGTGGCCCCTAGTTCATCTGGTGAGGCAGGTAAGCCAGTGGTTATCCTAAGGGATACAGGGTCCAATCAGACGTTGTTGGTGGAAGGTAGTGTGACTTTACCACCAGAGAGTGCATTGAATGCCAAGGCATTGATACAGCCTATTTTTGGCAGTTGTATCACCGTCCCCTTGTATAAGGTGGATTTGAAGTGTGACCTAGTTTCTGGTCCTGTTACTGTTGGAGTCATCCCAGAGTTGCCCATGCGGGGTGTAGATTGTTTGCTGGGTAATGACTTGGCTGGCGACAAGGTTGTTGCATCGCCAGGTGTTTCAGAGCAACCGGTTGAGGTTACTGAAGCTGAACAGTTACAGGTGAAGTTCCCAGGGATTTTTCCGGATTGTGTTGTGGTTTTGGAAAAACCAGTTGAGGTTCCGGAAACTGAGAACTTACAGGAAGAAGTACCGGGAATTTTCCCAGCCTGTGTTGTTACTAGGTCTCAGGCTCGTAGGGATGCGCACGATGATGCGGATTGTGTTGACGTGGAGGAGAATACTGGGGTTTGGTTGGCTGAAACCTTTTTCAAGGATTTGAATGAAGGGGGTGCTGTTTTAGGCTCCGAGGCTAGCAGTGGTGAGCTGTTTAGTAAGTCTTCCTTGGTTCAGGCACAACAGGCAGACATGGAATTAAAGGGCTTGTCTCAGACTGCGTGTTCTGAGGCTGAGGCTGTTAATGTCCCTGAGTGCTATTATGTCAAAGATGACATTTTGATGAGGAAGTGGAGACCTCCCCTTAGGCCAGCTGATGAGGATTGGACTGTTGTCCATCAAATTGTTGTCCCTCCCTGTTATCGCAATGAGATTTTGAGAATTGCCCACGAGTTACCTGTTGGCGGCCATTTAGGTGTCAGAAAGACAAAAGATCGAATCATGAGGCATTTCTATTGGCCGAAGTTGAGTCGTGATGTGGCTGAGTTTTGTAAAACGTGTCACACATGTCAGGTGGTTGGTAAACCACAGCCGTCGATCAAGCCGGCACCATTGATTCCGATACCCGCATTTGATGAACCATTCACTCGGGTTCTAGTTGACTGTGTTGGCCCTTTGCCTAGAACTAGGTCAGGTCATAAGTTCCTCTTGACAATCATGGACATGTCTACCCGTTTCCCAGAGGCAATTCCACTCAGAAATATTACCGCCAAGACTGTAGTAGAGGCCCTAGTACAGTTTTTCACTAGGTATGGTCTGCCCAAGGAAATTCAGTCTGACCAGGGATCCAATTTCATGTCAAACATATTTCAAGAGGTGATGTATCAGTTGGGTATCAAACAGCTGAAGTCGTCAGCTTACCATCCCCAATCTCAAGGTGCATTAGAACGCTACCATCAGACCCTGAAAACCATGATTAGGGCATATTGTGAGGAGCACCCTGAGGACTGGGATAAGGGCATCCCATGTTTGTTGTTTGCCACTAGGGACTCCCCGAATGAGTCAACGGGATTTAGTCCGTTTGAGTTGGTGTACGGTCACGAGGTTAGGGGCCCTCTTAAGCTCATAAAGGAGAGGTTCATGTCCCAGGATGATGATGTAAACCTCCTTGACTATGTGTCAAAGTTCCGTGAACGGCTGTTCAGGGCATGTGAGGTAGCTAGGGGACATCTGAAAACGTCCCAAGAAAGCATGAAAAAGAAAGCAGACAAGAATGCTAAAGTGCGTACTTTCAAGCCTGGTGACAAAGTACTTGTGTTGCTACCATTGCAGAGTGAGCCATTAAAGGCCAAGTTCAGTGGACCGTACTGTGTCAAAAAGAAACTGAATGATGTCAATTATGTGATCGGTACTCCAGACAGGAGAAAAGATCAAAGGGTGTGTCATGTGAACATGCTCAAAGAATACTTTGAGCGAGAGGCTAGCCAGCCAGTTGGGGTGATACACATGGTAAATGATGAGGAAGAAGATGTGGTGGAATCAGATGTGGACATATCTGAATCTGATGTAAACATGAGTGAGCCACCAAGTGTCAGGCTGTCTAACACGGAGGTGTTAGGGAAAACACAGGAAGTGTTGAGTTACCTCCCTGAAGATCAGAGAAAAGATGTAACTGATGTGTTGCATGAATTTGGGGACGTTTGCAAAGACAAAGTAGGTTGCACCCCACTGACTGTGCATGATGTTGATGTTGGAGATGCTAGACCAATCAAACAGCACCCGTATCGGTTAAACCCCGATAAATTGGCGAAGGTTAGGGAGGAGGTTCAATTCATGTTAGAAAATGACATAATAGAGCCAAGTCAGAGTAGTTGGAGTTCCCCTATCGTCATGGTACCAAAACCAGATGGTTCACAGAGATTCTGTATTGATTACCGGAAGGTAAATGCAGTGAGTAAGACAGATTCATTCCCAATTCCCAGATTGGAGGACTGTATTGATAGGGTTGGTAACTCTGCCTTCGTCAGTAAGATAGACTTGCTTAAGGGCTACTGGCAAGTGCCAATGACCGACCGTGCAAAAGAAATATCTGCCTTTGCGACCCCAGATGGTCTGTTTCAGTGTAAGGTCATGCCTTTTGGGATGAAGAATTCGCCAGCGACCTTTCAAAGGTTGACCAATCAGGTGATAGCCGGACTTGACCACTGTGTGGTGTACATTGATGACATTCTTGTGTTCTCGGACACATGGAGTGATCACATCCAACACCTCAGACTACTGTTTGACAGGCTCCACAAAGCCAATCTTGTGATCAATCTTGCAAAGAGTGAATTTGCAAAGGCATAGGTCACCTATCTCGGTCACATAGTCGGTCAAGGGCAAGTACTGCCAAGAGAAGCAAAGGTTGAAGCTATACTCCGCTTCCCCATCCCCCAAACAAAGAAAGAGTTGCTGAGATTTCTGGGTATGGCTGGGTTCTACAGAAAATTCGTGCCGAATTTTAGTACTGTAGTGAGCCCACTCACAAACTTGCTGAAAGGCAAAGTCAAGTACATCTGGTCAGATGAGTGCCAAAATGCTTTTGTGAAGTTGAAATCTATCATGGCAAATGAGCCGGTGTTGGCTGCACCCAATTTCTCCAAGCCCTTCAAAATGGCTATTGATGCTAGTGATGTTGGTGTAGGGGCAGTTTTGCTCCAAGATGATGATGATGGCATAGAAAAGCCGGTGAGCTATTTCTCTAAGAAACTGAACAAGTATCAGAAAAAGTACTCAACAATTGAGAAAGAGGCACTCAGTATGATCCTTGCCCTTCAGCAGTTTGAAGTGTATTTGACAAACAGTAAAGGGGAGATAATCCTGTACACAGACCACAATCCCCTTGTCTTCCTGGATCGGTTCAAAACCAAGAACAGTAGAATATTCAGGTGGAGTCTGCTGATCCAGCCCTATGCACTCAAAATTGTGCACGTATCAGGCAAAAACAATGTCATAGCTGATGCATTGTCCAGAGTGTGAAAAAACAAACAAACACACAACAAAGAAGTAATAAGTTTTGTCACAAGGTATGTGATTACGTGTAAATATGTTATTGAATCAGTATGGTGACAAATGAAACTTGCCATATGCAAAGGACTTTGGCAAAAAGATTTTGAAGTTTATTTTTATGTGGAAACATTCAGTGCAAGTAAATGCCTTGCCGGTTGATTATGGTATCGAAACAGTTTGTTTGTTAATTAAGAAAGATTGTATGGATAGTTCATGTCATCAAACTGAGTGAATAAGAAATTCAAAGTAACAAAATATCCAAGACAAGCTGTCAGGGTTAAAGTATCAGTTGTCATAAATAAGACATGGAAATATGATATTGTAAGTGTTCAAACATAAAAATATGATTGTTCATAATGCAGAGAAGGTGAACATGTTTATTTAGGTAACTTTAAATGTTTGAAAATGTAAAAGAAAAATTTGCTACGGCAAAATTTTCTTTTTTCCATGGGGGAAAGTGTTACAAATGTGTATAAGTTATACATATAGCCATACATGTAGCTCTTGAATTAGCTGCACTCTGTGTGCTTGTGGAATTCCTCACTGGTGAAATAAACATTGCGCAATGTATTGCCCAGAAGAGTCTGGAATGTTATTTACATGCAGGAATGTTACAGCTAGCTGAGACTCATTAGCATAATAAAGGAGCTCAGATGGGCTAGTAATGACTCATCAATGTAATCTGGGTCAGGTCAATATTGATTGTCATGTTTACAAGCCTAGGTATATGTACAATATAGAGATTACTGGATGTATTGAGAAATTTCTTGAAGTAGAGTTATGGAACCTTCTAGAATGTACAAATTGTAGTATATATATGAGTGACTTGGATATAGGACCTCAGAGTTTCATATCATCTTGCTCCAGTCACCTGTGGTAAAAGTAACCTGCATCTAAGATATTGTTGCGACCCTGGCTCAATACTTACCTGTGGATTTATATGAGGATTTTCCCTACGTGGATAACTACCTGCCTGTTAAGTAGCGCTTATGAGATCCTGCCTGTGGAAGCCGTGAAAGCTCTGTGGAATAACATTTGACCATCTTGGATCATCTATCTGGACTTGACTATCTGGAATACCTGTTCTTCAGCGTACAACATTGGGATCAACATTGCGATCATAATTTGGGAATACTGGATCGGATTATCAACTGGACCATCAGCGAGAGCCGTGGATCCATTGGACTTCAGTATCCTCCAGCACTGTGAGCTAACCTGTATCCATACATTGTAAAATAATCTATATACATGTATTTATTTCTTGATGTATTGAAAGTGAACGCTTGTCTTGGTTTTTGAAGGGGAAAATACCCCATATAATAAAGAACACATAAACTAAATATTGGTATCATTTTGTGCGATCCTTTCTGGCGTGAACTGATCGTAACACAAGGTATTGAAATGGTGATGGCCTCGTATATTTCAAATATTTTTATTTGTTTCTTTTCATTTATTACCTTTTTAAAAGCATTCTCCCCTCCTTTTTTGTGTTTGATTACATATGTCTTGATGTGCTATTTCTTTCTCATGTTTTTCTTCTTTCCCTATTAGTCATATCATATTTTTTATCTTCTTATTCAGCTTTTTGTTTTTGTCTTCCTTGCTCTTCTGTTCCTTCTTTCTTTTCTTTCTCCTTGTATTCTCATTTATACTGATACTTGTATATTTGTTCATATTTATTACATTCAAAGTGTTTTTTCCCTCTTCACCTTAGATTTCATAAGCAAGGCAGAAATGGGTAATTTCAATGTCCGGTTACTTGCCCGCTATATCACCGAGCTAGCGAAAAAGAACCCAATCAAGAAATCTCGCTACAGCGAACAGGCCTGGATATACCCTGATCAGACCCAGGATAGTCTCGTAACGGAATTCCAAAGAAGGTATAATGATCTTTTCTTTGTTTCATATGAGAAATATTGGATGAAACTACATTTGGTGAATATTATTATAGCCAGTAGTAAATGGAAGTATGTTTTTATATGAAAATTGTTTTTCTAATCAAATGATTATTGCAAAATATTATTTTCAAGAAGACAAAAATAGACATCAAATGTGAATAAGTGGCTTCATGTTCATGCATTGTTCACTTGATATTTACATAAATCACAATTTAATTAACTTATCATTTAGAGATGAAATGCACCAATGTATAATCCTCTGTCATGTTTGGGTTCGCATTTGCAACTTTTCTTTGGCAACTGTGCAAACTATGTTATTTTATAAGTAAAGTTGCATATATGTTGTCTGCGGCTGTCATTCAATTCAAAGCCTTATTAATCCATAAATGAGTGTTGGAAAATTGCTTTAGGCTTACAACCAATTTTAAAGTTCACAGATCAAATGTATATCAAATATCAAATATCTAATGTGATAATCTGACCCCTTTTGCTTCCGACTATTCTTTAAATATTAGCTCATGATCTTTCATTTTTGCTATTTGGATATTATCCGTACACGAAATCATGATTTTACTTTCTTTTGTGAGGAAATTGTTACATCTTTTCTCTACCTAGCTTGCCTCTAATGCTTTGGTTTGGAAGATAGATTGTGCTTGCAAGATCAGGAAGTGTCACTTGACCATAATGCAGAGCCCAGAACAAAGTTGAAATAAAAGAGCGCAATTACGCAGTTTAGTATTCATCAGGGCGTTTTAAGAAATATGGATTGCCCGCACATCCGAAAGTGGAGTAAAGAAAGTAAAAAGAGTGTAAGGTGGAGATTGAATTATTTATTGATGAGCAGAAACGCCATTTGGGATTAATGTCAGTCGTTTCTTATATCACTGACAAGAAGGATGTGTGAGACGCTGTGGCGGGATACAATATAAATTATTGATGGTTTCGTTCTAAGAATCATGCCAGTTTGAAATCCATGGTATAACCACAGTTATCCTGCACAGAGGAGGGCAAAATGACAAGGATTATTCAACTGTAAGAGTTTCTTCTTTTTTAATCATTTGACTTGAAATGTATATATATATATGTAGTGAAGGTTTAATGAAAATCCAACAAAGGATAAGAAAGTTACGATTGTTTAATTTAGTGATGTCAGGTGCAAGGTGCTCTCCCATACAGCTTACAATTTTTGTTTTCAATGTTGATTTTCTCAAAAAAAGATACATGTATGCATCGTTTTACCTGTGCATTTGCTACATTATGAGAAATATGTTTACACACACACACACACACACAAACACACACATGTACCTGTATGCAAAACAATAATTCCGTTGTCAAGAACAGAAAAAGAGCAAGTTGGAATTATACTGCATACAACATATGGGAGAACACCTCGCATGCGACATCAGAAAATTGACATTTCAATACATCATAATTTTCTTATCCTTTGAAGGATTTTCGTTGTTTCATTCATGTTTCTGTTTTTATGGAAAATAACTTATCTTCCTGATGAACTATCCCTTTAATTCTTGGATTTTTCAGGATCCAGATCCTAACTCAGCTTCCTGAGCAGCTGATAGACAAACACAGCTACTTCCAGGTGGTCAAGTACGGTCAGCATGGTCACTATAACGCCCATCTGGACTCGGCCGGGGACGACAGAGGTCTGCCCTGCTGTCATCTGACCAACGACAAGAATTGCCGCATTTGCAGGTCAGTGGTTTGAGTGAGCGTGACAGTGGTCACTATTACCAACAACCTAATGTAAACTTAGTATGTTTCATGTACAGGTATTAACGCAATGTGCAACAAAGCTGTCCATTTCGTGTGCATTTAATTCCGCTGCATTAACTGGTCATAGACTGTTGGTGACAGAAATAGTTTTATGATAACTTATTTAGAGTTGTGACGTCAGAAGCGAGAGTTTCGCTTCACTAAATTAGTTTGGCCGGAGAGGGCGTTATGAGATGTTGCCAGCCTATTTTCATGTGTTTGTGAGAAGAATTTGTACCGGGAGTTGTCCCAAGAAATACACGAAAATCAGCATAAGCCCAAAGTTATCGAACGGCTAATTCAGCAGAATAAAGTCAAGCCCGTCTCGTAACAACATGCTGTAGTTCGTGTCTGTCGACTCCATGGTACACCCCCTAACATCAGTTCGATAACTCGCTTGAGAAGGATTCGAGATGAGTTTGCTGAGCCAGCCTGCCGATGAAGAAACCCTCGTGCAGGAACAAGAAATTGCTAGCCAAGAAGATAGCAGAGATGGTGGCCATTCCAATGAAGATGCCATCGCAGACAAGCAGGCTGCTCGCCACAAAGACGGTGCCCACCCTGACAATGAAGAGGTTTGTGCAGATGACATCAGCCCTCACGATTCCGCTAGTCAGGTTGCCAGCAGGACCAGTTCAATGTCGTCGTCATCAAGGATGAGGGCTATGGCACGGAGGGCCGCTCTGGAGGCAGAGGTAGCTGCGCTGCAAGAACAGCAAGAGCTGGAGCTGGAGGAGATGATGCTTCGCCAGAAGAAGGTGCAGCTTATGATGAGGACAAAGCTGAGAATAGCTACAGCCGAAGAGCAGGTGTATGCTGACTTTGTGGACATGAAATCACAAGTGAAATCCTGCCATAGTGTTGTCAAGCAACAGAAGGTAGCCAAGCCTGCGGAAAAGTGTGAGAGTACGCTCACGTACCCATTGAGCCATCAAGAACCAGAGTCGTCCAAAACATCATCATCTGAGCCCGTCAAGAAAGCCACATCATTGGAGCCGGAGCTTGTCCAGATGCTACATGAAGGCCAACAACAGCAGCAGCGCTTGTTCGAGTCAATGATGCTTCCGCGGGCAGAATTGATGGTATATGATGGCAACCCTTTGACCTACTGGGAGTTTTGGCGCGCCTTTGAGAACAGCGTTGATGAAACATCGGTCCCTGCTTCAGTGAAGCTGAATCACCTCTTCCATAACTGTACGGGTGAAGCTCGCAAGGTTCTGCATGGATGTATGGTAATGAATCCTGGAGAAGGGTACAAGCAGGCCAAATTTCTACTACGTCAACGATTTGGCAACTCTCTTAACATCACCGAGGCATGGATGCGGAAGGTCACAGAAGGTGAAAAAATCCTACCTCACAACAAGGTAGCGCTTCGTGAGATGGCGGACGAGCTCAGAGTATGCCAGCAGACACTTCATGCCATGGGCCACAAGGATGAACTGTCTTCGCAAACTACCCTTGTGAAGATCATTGAAAGGCTGCCACACTATCTTAGGGGAAGGTGGATAAGGGTAGTTAGCAGGGTCCGCCAGGAATACCGGCAGCCACGCTTCGAGGACGTTGTGGACTTCATCCAGGAAGTCGCCGATGAGGTGAATGATCCCGTGTATGGCCGGCTGATGGGGAAGATGCCAAGCAATCAGATGACAGCGCAGCCCTTCAGAAAAGGAAAAGACCAAGGGACCAGGGCATATGCAGTGAACAGCACCCCGCAGCAAGATACAAAGACCTGCCCTCTGTGTAGCATGGAACACACCCTCTTCAGATGTGAAAAGTTCAGGGACCTGAAGCCAGCTGACCGCTTCAAGGTTGCTCAAACTAAGAAACTCTGCTACAACTGTTTGACACCAGGACACATGGCAGGAAGGTGCAGAGTCAGCAGAACCTGCACAGTACCAGGGTGCAAAAGAAAGCACACCAAGTTTCTCCATGTTGAGGAAGAATCCACCGATCCACCAATGGACAGCAGTAGTGCTAATCAGCCAACAGTTAGCAGCAACACCACAGGGGCCGGAGGGCTTGGAAGAAGAGTGGCTCTTCCTATTGTGCCTGTTCGGGTAAGAGCTGGAAACGGCAAGACATATGTTGACACCTGTGCTCTGCTGGATAGTGGGTCAACAAGCACATTTTGTACAGAGGAAATTGCAAAAGCAGTGGGAGCACAGGGCCACCTGCAGAGACTAAAGATCTCTACTCTGGAGAAAGCTGACAGCCCAACAGACTGCATGGTGGTGAGTCTGCAGGTGGAGGGGACATCCACAGGTAGCAAGATAAATCTACCCCGTGTCTTCACCAAGCAGGATATTAACATCAGCTCGAGTAACCTGGCTAGGAGTGAGGATGTGAGTCGCTACAAGTACTTGGATGGGATATCCTTCCCCTGCATGTCGTCCACGAAGATCGGACTTCTCATAGGCCAGGATGTGCCAGAAGCTCTTGTGCCGTTGGATTCGAGATTTGGCCAGCAAGGACGGGTGTATGCCACAAGGACAGCTCTTGGCTGGACCCTCAACGGACCTCTCCAGATCAGCGAGGAAGCCAGAGCTCACTCAAGCTTCATCTCGAATGACATCGCATTAGAGGACCAAGTCAAGAAGTTCTGGTCAATGGAAGGAGCAGAGTTCCTGCACTCCAAGCATTCAGAGATGTCGGTGAATGACAAAAAGGTGGTCAAGATGTGGGAAGACGACATCTACCTGAAGGATGGCCACTACCATCTACCCATACCTCTCAGGGACGATCCACCGAAGCTGCCTAACAATTACAACATGGCAGAGAAGAGACTACAATCCTTGAAGAGGAGACTGACGAAGGAGTCAACACTCTACGACAAGTACAGTCATGGTATGGCAGAGCTGATCAGTGAAGGGTATGCTGAGGAGGTACCTGAGTCAGCAGTGGATTCAGAGGGGCCGGTGTGGTATTTACCCCATCATCCTGTCTTCAATCCAAACAAACCAGATAAGACAAGGATCGTCTTCGACTGTGCAGCTACCCAGAATGAGAGGTCACTAAACTCTGAAGTGCTGCAAGGCCCTGATCTCACCAATTCATTGGTTGGAGTGCTATTGAGGTTTAGACAACATCCAGTTGCAGTAATGGCCGACATCAAGGCCATGTTTCATCAAGTACGAGTGCCACCCAAGCAATGCAATCTGCTGAGATTCCTATGGTGGAAGAATGGCGATTTGGAACAGCAGCCTAAGGTGTACAGGATGACTGTCCATTTATTTGGAGGGACATGGAGCCCAAGTGCATGCAGCTTTGCACTTAGACAAGTGAGCCAAGACAATGAAGCAGACTTCAGTCCTGAAGCTTTGAAGGCAGTCGAGCACAATTTCTACGTGGATGATTGTCTGATCTCTGCCGAGAATGAAGGAACTGCAATCCAGCTGACTGCAGAACTCAGAGGTTTAGTTCAAAGAGGAGGGTTCCATCTTACAAAATGGACAAGCAATAATCCTAGAGTGGTGGAGTCTGTTCCAGAGGAAGAGAGAGCCAAGGAAGTGAAAGGACTAGATTTGAATCATGAAGCAATGCCAGTCGAAAGAGCATTAGGTGTCAGTTGGAACCTCGAGCTGGACTGCTTCGAGTACAAGATGTCACCCAAAGACAAACCCTTAACCAGAAGAGGAATGCTGAGCATCGTGTCCTCAATCTACGACCCGTGTGGCTATGCGTGTCCATTTGTGCTGCAGGCGAAGTTAATTCTACAAGAACTGACTGCTATGAAGCTTGGTTGGGATGAGCCAATACCAGCCTTGTTGATCCAGAGATGGCAACGGTGGTTGGACGAGCTGCCTAGAATGGAAGGCTTCAGGGTCAACAGATGTTTGAAGCCGCATGACCTTGGTGAGGTGAGAGACTATCAGCTTCACCACTTCTCGGATGCCTCAGAGAAGGCTTATGGTGCAGCATCATACTTGAGGATGACAAGCACTACAGGACAAGTACACACAAGCTTGGTGTTCGCCAAATCACGTGTTGCACCGCTGAAGAAAGTAACAATTCCTAGATTGGAACTGATGGCTGCTGCACTCTCCGCCCAGCTTGATCAGATGATCAGAAGAGAATTGGACCTGCCAATAGGTGAGACAGTCTACTGGACAGATGGCACCATAGTCTTGCAGTATGTGAAGAACGAAGACAAACGGTTTCACACCTTTGTTGCAAACAGAGTAGCAATCATTCATGGAGCCTCAGAACCACGACAATGGCGCCATGTTGAGTCCGGTTTCAACCCAGCTGATGATGTCTCCAGGGGACTGGCAGCCGATGATTTACAGTCGAGTCAAAGATGGCTGCAGGGACCGGACTTCTTGCAGTATGACAAGCAAGAGTGGCCTACAGGACCGGACCTGAAGAGATCAACCCTTGAAAAGGATAAGGAGGTCAAAGACATCAAACCTGGTGTTTTCGCAGCATCAGATTCAGAGTGCAACGATGTCATGGACAAACTGATAACCAGTTGCTCTTCCTGGTACAAGTTGAAGAGAAAGGTAGCGTGGATTCATCGGGTTATGAGACACCTGAGAGGAGAAAGGCAAATGATGAAGCAGCTGGTTGCCGATGACCTTAGACAGGCTGAATCATCAATTTTGAGATATGTTCAAAAAGGGAGCTTCCCAGAGGAGCACGAGATTCTGGAAGAGAACTTGAAGAAGGGAGAGGTACGACCTATCAAGAAGTCTAGTTCACTCTCAAAACTAGACCCAAAGATGACTGATGATGGACTCATGCGAGTAGGTGGTCGTCTTCGCAATGCATCGCTACCAGAGCAAGCCAAGCACCCAATCATCCTACCAAAGAAGCATCATGTTGTACATTTGTTGGTGCGTCATTTCCACATTACGGCAGCTCATTGTGGAAGAGAGCATGTGCTATCATTGCTGAGACAGCAGTTCTGGGTGATACGAGGGAGAGTAGCAGTTCGTCACGTACTTCGTAGCTGTGTAGTATGCAGAATCATGTCCGCTTCTCCGAGTGCGCAGAAGATGGGTGATCTACCGGATGACAGAGTGAAAGCAGAGAAACCACCGTTTACCAATGTGGGAGTTGACTGTTTCGGTCCTTTCTTGGTAAAACAAGGAAGGAGTCAAGTGAAAAGGTACGGCTGTATCTTTACATGTTTGGTGGTACGTGCAGTGCACATCGAGATACTGCACTCGTTGGAGACGGACTCTTTCCTGAATGGGCTGCAGAGATTTATAGCACGGCGAGGTCAACCAGAGGTCATCAGAAGTGACAACGGCACAAACTTTGTTGGTGCTGATCGAGAGCTGCAAGAAGGGATTCAGCGTTGGAATCAGCAGAAAATCCATGATCACCTTCTGCAAAGAGGAATCGACTGGAAGTTCAACCCTCCAACTGCCTCTCATATGGGGGGCTCCTGGGAAAGGCAGATCAGAACAACTCGGAAGATCATAGGCGCTCTACTAAAGCAGCAGGTTCTCACGGACGAGGGCTTGTCAACGCTGATGTGTCTGGTAGAAGCAGTAATCAACGGCCGTCCGCTCACCGCAGTCTCTGATGACGCCAAGGACCCAGTGCCGCTCACGCCGAACCATCTTCTACTTCTACGGCAGAACAACGTATTCCCGTCTGACGTATTCGGGAAACATGACGTCTACAGCCGACGAAGGTGGCGCCAGATTCAGTATCTTGCGGACATCTTTTGGCACAGGTGGATTCGCGAATATCTGCCTGAGCTCCAGAAGCGACAAAAGTGGACAAAACCAGTGAACAATCTAGCGGTTGGTGACGTTGTCTTGGTGATGGAGAATTTGCCAAGAAATCAGTGGTTGATGGGCAGAGTAGTAGAAACCTACCCTGGTAGTGACAGTCTTGTGAGGACTGTTAAGGTGAAAACCAAGACAAACACAATAGTGCGACCGGTTCACAAACTGTGTTTGATTGAATCAGCAGAACATTAGAGATGATCAAAGGGACATGTAGGTTATGCACAATAAGATGAATTTGTGAACATTTTGCACAAGAATTAGATACATTAGTGCATGGACTTTGTTAATGTTCATTAGTAAGGTTTAGATAAAGTTTTGAAATAAGACATAAGTTCGCGTTGACGAGGTCTGCAGTTGAGACTAATTCGCGTATATCAAGGTCTGCAAGAGATAATTTCCATGAGTCTGGAAGTAAAGCTAGCTTGCCCTATCGCGGTCTACAGTTAGAACACTACTTTGTAGTTTAATGAGGTTTAGATACAGGATTATAATTTAGGCCTAATTATATATTCAAGATTTAATTTTTGATAAGACTGAAATTACCGCATTTTGGTCTGCAGTTAATTGGAACATTATGATTAAGGAATTGTTAATATTATAGTTATGAGAATATTAATAATTCAAGTTGAGGACGCAGATTTAATTCACCCCATAGGTGAATTTGGAATAATTACTTAAAAATGAATCAGTAATGTTTGGTCGTAAAATTTTTATATGTTTAAAGAGTAAACTTATTTGCGTACTGTTATTATTTGATATAATGTGACATGCATTTAATATTTTTAAAGGGAAATAGATTGATTAGATTGAATAGATAGTAAAGGTTCATTATTTTCGTTGATAATAATTTGAAGCAGTTATTGTGATTAATTGTAGTCATTGACTTCAGGTAGAAGTGATTTTAGTGTAAATTCGTGTTTGAAGAGATATGGCTTGGAAAAGAGTTATATCAGTACCATTATTTTAATTTGATATATGCATGAGTAGAGAAGCGCATTTTTAGTGTATTGCAGGTTGAATTCATACGTAGACTTAATTTGTAAGTAAGTTTTGTTAAGGATCGAAGAATTTAGCCCGCACAGCAGGGAATTTATTGGGATTACCGGTAGTACATTTGCATGCAACTTGTATAAGTGTGTTTTTATTTAGGAAACATGCATTGTGAGTACTGCAAGGTTAGATTTAAAGTAGACGACAAGGGTTGTTTGTATTCAGTAGCTAGTGTTGTTAAGGTATGTTTAGAACTCTTGTTCTGAGTTTGCAACAAATTAAGCGTAAGGTAAAGTCACATGTGCTAGTTGATAAATGGTCAGTGCATTTAAGGTTAAAGGACCAAGTTAGCTTATCAATGTAAATATGTTAGAGATTGAAAGAAAATGTTTTAAATGTTCAGATGTGAGCTTCACATTTAAGGGGCCGGGATGTTGGTGACAGAAATAGTTTTATGATAACTTATTTAGAGTTGTGACGTCAGAAGCGAGAGTTTCGCTTCACTAAATTAGTTTGGCCGGAGAGGGCGTTATGAGATGTTGCCAGCCTATTTTCATGTGTTTGTGAGAAGAATTTGTACCGGGAGTTGTCCCAAGAAATACACGAAAATCAGCATAAGCCCAAAGTTATCGAACGGCTAATTCAGCAGAATAAAGTCAAGCCCGTCTCGTAACAACATGCTGTAGTTCGTGTCTGTCGACTCCTTGGTACACCCCCTAACATAGACTTTAAATGAGCCTGACAGCTGAATTTATGGAATCTTTCTTTCAGGAGCTAATTTTTGTTTTTCTTTGAGATAAGGGGTATTCATACACACCAAAATCACTGAGATTTAAACATTGATTTCTGAACTTGGTCGACATCTCACTAATGTTTTGTTTTAGAACACAATAATCTAACTAATTAGTGAGATCTCAACCGAGTACAAAATTTCACTTTTATATAGAATTAAACTATATGCATGTAAATGCCATATAAAACATTAACAAAGATATTGTTTGGAATACATCTCTTTGAATTTCTCAATCCACATACAACACTTGCACAAAAATGCATACCGGTACAATGTTATCCACATCAATTATCAGAATTTGTCTAGAAACATTTATGTAGAGAATATCATATACAGAATTGTCGTTTTCCTTTGATATTAGGGGTATTCATACACACCAAAATCAGTGAGATTTAAACATTGATTTCTGACCTTGGTCGACCTCTCACTAATGTTTTGTTTGAGAACACAATAATCTAGCTAATTAGTGAGATGTGATTTTTTGTGTGATTTTTGGTGAACAGCCATGATGTTTCAGGCAAGGCATGCACAATGCCTGGCTAGTGGAGTGGAGTGGCTGGTGAGATTTTTCCAACTTGTGTGTTAGTGCATGCAAAGTTAGTGAGAGTTTGACCTTGTATGATAGCGTCTAATTTTGCTAATTGAAACCTGTATTAAAGTAACCTGTCCACAGTAGACCATCTACTTATAACGACCCCTTCTCTCCTCTCTCCTGAGCACTTTTTCTATACAGCTGTCATTATACATGAATCAGGATTTTCTTGGTGTAAACATGTTAATTTTTGAAGTTTTAAGTTTAAGTTTGAAGTTTATTTATTATGTCTGACAATCCTTTTCAAGGTATGAGAAATACATAGTAACTTGTACAATACAATTTATGGTATACACATCTGTTCTCTTTAAGAAAAAGAAAAAAAAGAAAGAAAAGAAAAGAGTTTTTGTACATGTAATAGTGTTTGCAATATTTACCAGTATTCATAGAAGCAATGTATTACATTTTATAACATAGGCCTAAAAGAAATTTTGAAGAGTGGTCTTAAGATTCAGAAAATGGACAGATAATGTAACGAGCTTCCCTGAATGTATATGTACAGTGTTTATTATAAAACGTATGAGATACATTGCCAATATTGGGATGTTTAAGCTCTGTTTATTGAATCCCCTTTGCAGATACCTTACGATCATGGTGTACCTGACTGATGTGGAGCAAGGGGGAGAGACAGCTTTTGTAGTGGCTAACAATGACACCTTCAGTGACGCAGTGAGTAAACCTTGTAGTGGCCTATCTTATATTTGCAAAGATATTGTTTTGCCAAAAGTTTCAAGGATAATGGCACCATTGTGCTTAAAAAAGTGGTATTAAAGACAGGGTGATCCTCTTGCAGGTTAAAAAAAAATTGTCAAAACTACAGAAAGTGGAAGAATATCCTGTACAAGAACTTTCCTTCCAAAAATAACTGGAAACTCATTTAAGCAAAATAATAGCAATTGCTAGATTTTGGGGAGGTTTTGGGTGGGTCTCCTGAAACCCATTGTCTAGAGACCAGAGAATGCAAATTTATACACCCCTCATTCTTTCGCCATAACATCCACCTGAATTTTTATTGCATGGAGTCAAAACTGCATTAACCTTGTAGGCCCTACATAAAAAACAAATTTGTTGCCTTAGAGTGGTCTTATTTACAGCTTTCCCTGTATTATAATCATCACTTTCAATTCAATTAATCTATTGAATTAATTATTTCAGTTACAGTAACATTGGATATAAAATGTATATTCATTGTCTCCCTTTAGTGGACTTTCACTGTATTATCCTTACCATTATTACTTTAAACAATTATGTTGTACACCCGCACTCACGCTTTCCTCAGAAACTGCGCGAGAGTGGCAACATTAACCTGAACTCGTACTGCAGCGAGTCCAAGCTGCACATCAAGCCAGAGCGGGGGAAGGCGGTGATGTGGTACAACCACTTTGTGGACGAGGAGACAGGCTGGTTCGGCGACGTGGACTACTTCACGTGGCACGGCGGCTGCCCCGTGGTCAAGGGCGAGAAATGGATCATGAATCGCTGGATCTGCGCCACGCGCGACCGCGACGTCGACCTCGCCTGATTATTCACCTCATTCTGAATGTGCAAGCCTCGAAGTCGCGACATCCTGTTATATAATATATGAGCCTTTATTATCGCAAATCGCTGCATGGTCGCAAATTTAACAACACGCGAAAATATTGATGCATCATATTAGATGCATTTGCGGCACTATAATAGTCACGTTATTCTTAATGCGCTCGCGTGCGCATTGAGATAACGTAGTAACACATAGACGAGAATATATGTTTTCTCTCAGTCTTGCATGTATTCACCGGTACTCTTGCAGTAAGAAATGGGTACGAGGTGGGATTGCCAAATATACACGGAATTTGCCAGGATGCCAATTGTGAGAAGAACAGTTTGCGAAATAATACGTAACACTGTTCAAAATTTCACTGTGGCATTTCTGTGATTCATCTCCATTCAGTTAACCCCTTCAGTCCCATATGCATGGAATTATGTTGTAGTTGACATGGGTGTATGAATGTTTAATACTTGGAGGGTTAATACAATTTCATATGTATTCAAAGGTGAGTTTTATCGTAGTAGTGGTAAAGATCATGGACGCTGTGATCATGACAGAACGTTTCCGCTGAGTTTCTTTCTCGTTTGATTTCCAAATCATGTGAATCGAGTCCCATTTTCTTTCCCAGTACTAGCCCATCCCTTTAAAGAGCGCAATAATCACAATAATGTGTGTATCTTATCTGTATCTTTGATGTAAATTTAAAACGGATATCACTGGAATTCTTGCCGAAGGCTACACAAGGCAATGCATATGAATACATATAATGCAATCATCAACGTTAAAATATGTGTATCTTGGATGAATCTTTGTTTGGGGAAAAGGGTAATTTTAGAAATGGTGTCACTGGAATACTCTCCACATAATCCATATCTATCGTGTTTGAATTGAAGAATGGCAAATTAATTGTATGTGGCTCTTGTAGTACATAGCAAAGAAGTTTAAAACTGAAATACATAGAGAAAATTAGGATTTGAATATTCAATACAAGTTTTTTTAAATTGTAACTGAGCTTAATATTTGATTTAGAGAATAGTGATATGCATTGCATGCATGTCACTTGAATTGCTATAATTTCAAAGTTTATATGTGTGATTTACAATTGTATGAAATTTGATACAAATATCTTGAGATTCCTTATAAATTTAATCTTCCCTGTTCCAAGAACTAGTCTTACGCCCTCTAGTGTTCATTAATGGTATAGCTCCCCAGTTTTCACTGCACTGTAGACCCTGTACTGCCACATTTTAAAGAAACATCTACTGTGCCTTACTCATGATATTGTGAGTTGGGTTTTGATATCAATCCATGTTACAAAACGTATTTTTAATGGTCTTTAAATGTTTCCATGGTAGTGAACTAATAAATACTAGTTAGAAAATAGTAGAACTGTATATAACAACATGTGGTTGCTTTCTTCAGGATTTGTGAGGGTTTTTTCAGAATGTTTTAAAGTAACCGATATATAACATTTTATGTTAGTATCCAGTCAATTAAAACTGTCTGCAAAGACCGGTATAAGTGTCGATAAAGGTCACGCAATTTTAATACCTGCAGTGCAGTTTGCGCGTAATTGGACCTGGGGGGGGGTCACAACTCACAAGGCTGTTCTTAAGCTACAACCGACATTACACACGACTGGTTACCTTTTCTTGTGCTAAGTCAGATTCTCAATGCTTTTGATTCCCATCAGCTAAAGTTAAAATTTGACTTTTGTAGATTAAAAGGCTCATTGGTAACAATCGTCTGAATACAATGTTTATTATTGTTGTAACACTGTTATATTATTATTTGTCAAATTTGATAAGGATTGTAGGAAATTCACTCCCACTATGTTTAAACAGAAAACAAATTTGAGTGGATACGCCATATGCAATATGTACACTAATGTTGTGCATGCTTTTTTCAAAAAAATTTTTTAGCAATTTGTCTGTAATTAGCAAAAATGATTAAATGTTGACTTCACTCCACCCTTGTCACCAGTTTGCTGGAATAAACATAGCCATACAGTTTTAATTCATTATAAAAGTGGATTATTAGAATTGGACTTTAACCCTCAATTTGCACATTTGGTATTTGTTTAGTACTTTAAAGTATCTTGTGTGTTTGCATTTTAGCAAACTTAATATGGAGAGTTTGTTTTGGTGACAAAGATACACCATTGCATATTTATGAAGAAATAAACAAAATTCTGACTTACCTTTTTCTTTTTTAATGTGCAATACATATGTGATTAATCATATATTTATTTTTAACTAAATTGTTCTGAATTATACTTCTGTATATGATATTCTCTACATAAATGTTTGTAGACAAATTCTGATAATTGAAATCGATAACATTGTACCAGTATGCATTTTTGTGCAAGCGTTGTATGTGGATTGAGAAATTCAAAGAGATGTATTCCAAACAATATCTTTGTTAATATTTTATATGGCATGTACATGCATATAGTTTAATTCTACATAAAGTGAATCGTTGCTGTTCCATGTTTGTCTCAAAATGCGTTTAAAGCAGTTTTTTAATCCATGTCCTCTTGAGAAAGGATATTGAATGGTATTACACAATGATCTTCCAAGTCAGAGATGGATCACAATGTGAGTGCAATGTAAAATATGGGATGCAATATAGTACTTTAAAAAACTCATATGAAGTTGTTAAAAAAACAATGGAGATCGGTGTAATATAAAAATGATTTGCAATTGAAGAATTGTATGCAGTATGAAGATATATAAATGTGCATATTATGATTTATATGCAATAAATCAGAAAATCAGAAAAATATGTTACATGTTTGATGATGGCGATGATCATGATTATGGTTCTGGTGATATGTACATTTAATATGACATGATGATTATGAAAATATGTTAATCAAAATGATGGTATTGGTGGTGGTAGTGATGATGATGATGATGATGATGATAATGATGATGATGACGATGGTATGTTCAATACGATGATGGTACTGATAGTCACGGTGATGATGATAATGGTATGTTGGATATGATTTGGTGGTGATGATGATGATGATGATGACGATTAATGACAATGATGATGATGATGATAATGATGATGATAATGTTGATGATGGTGATGATGATGATGATGATGACGATGATGATGGATGATGTTGACGATGGTTTGTTCAATACACTGATGGTACTGATAGTCACGGTGATGGTGATAATGGTATGTTGGACATGATTATGCTATTGGTGGTGGTAATGATGCGTTGAATGAAGGTATTGGTAGTGCTGGTGATGGTGATAATGATGTTGCTGTGTTGAATATGATATAGTGATAGCGGTGATGATGATGGTGATGGTATTTTGAATGAATGATTATGGTAGTTATGGAGATACTGATGGTATGTTGACTATGACGATGGTATGGGGCATATGATTATGATTATGATTATGATAATACATTTCATATAATGATAGTGATGACGATACATCGAATAATATGATGGAACATGTAGTAATGATACTGGTGCCGCTGCTGTCATCTCTTTAAAAAAGGGGAATTCTTATTTTCTTTTGAATGGCCGTGATCGTGAGTTCATCATGGAAACTACACCTGTGCAAATTGCCAAATAATGATTGGCGTGACGAATCATAACCGAAATTTTCCTATAACCTTAATTCATTTCAGACTCTGTGCCACTGCGGGGTTGCCATGAGTTACAACATGTCAAACATTGACATTAATGTGCTTTTCAATAAAATCATAACTGTTGCAAATTTCCATCGTTATTCGATCCTACCTTATGACCCATGTACAGGGAATGAAGCGAAGATGAGGGGAGGGGGGCAACATGAGGGGGAAGGAAGAAGAAGGAGAAGAGGGGGGAAAGGGGAGATGAATGAGAAGATGAGTAAAAACAAAACGAAGAGGATGACGATTACTGTAATGGTTATGGGGAGGGGGTGTTGATGATGCAAATAATAAGTACGAAGAGGAGAAGGAGGAGGAGGAGGACATTGGCGACGTTGATGATGCCGGTTGATTTTGATGTCCCTTATGTGAATGTTGATGGTGATGATGATGATGGTGATGATGATGATGATGATGAGGAGGAGGAGGAGGAGGAGGAGGAGGAGGATGACGATGATGAGGATAATGATGGTGATGATGATGATGATGATGATGATGATGATGATGATGATGATGATGATGATAATGATGATGATGATGATGATGATGATGATGATGATGATGATGGTAACGTTGATAATAACCATTGTCAGGAATAGGAATGGAAATAATACGAGGGGAGATGGAAGAGGAGGGGATTGCTATTTTCCCCAATTTGGATTTAATATGAATACCAATACTTTGCAGAAAAGAGGAGGGGGCGGGATCGCAACACCCCTTTACAACGCCCACAGGTAACATCCCTCCTCTTCCGCCCCCCACCCCCATCCCACTCACCTCACACGGACAGAAGAGACCATTGTGAATGTTGCCGATATGGAACCTCTCATGTTCCTTAATTCTCCTCTTCATACATTCCTAGGGGAATTGGTAAAATTACGACGATCAGTTTGTAACTAGTGGGTATAATATGCCACAAGTGAATTCAAATACCCATTAAAGTTGTGATGTGCCATCGTTCTTTTCTCGATGCCATTACAAAGTTCATATGAGATCGGTCTAATTTCGCGATTTTATTGAGGAATGTGACCATATGGTAGCAGCTGTAAAGGGTATAGGTACAACCTGGTTGAGAGGTGGTTCAGTGGTTTACGGGCAATGACCCGCAAGGTTAGGGTTCTTGGTTTAAACCTCACATACTGTGTAACGGAGTCGTCTCGTTTCAACAGCATAGAGAACATTAGATTTCTTTTAGTCTTACTTCGGTTCTGTGTATGATCATTGTATGGGAGTTATATTTACTCATTTGACTTAGGTATCAAATACTTTTTGCAGTTTAAAGTTAATCTTGATGTGGTATCAAATATTGATCAACGAATAAAGTCTAGACGTAATGCATAGAGAGATACGTCGCCAATCTGAAAAACTAACTTATAACATCTACATATATAGTGCCATCAAAAGAGATGTCTCCTTATCCGCATCCCACATCTTTGATGTTTGATGCCTTCTCTCCTGTCCTCTTGAAAATCATCTTCAAGAATAATGCGATTGGATATTTGGAATCGCTAAGACTACAGAAAAGCGTGGTACATATCATTCGTCTCCATACTAGCAGACGTCGGGGTATTAGCCTTTATATTCCACATACTAAGAATGTTGCTATATGATTGGTCAAGAGTTGATCACGTGATGAAGCGTAGTTTTTCCCATCTGATCACCTGAGAAGAAAAGTTCGTTACACTGTAGGTGATAGTACTTTTTTGAGAAGGAAAGTTCGTTACACTCTAGGTGATAGTATACAAATATTGACTGCTATGAGGGGCACAGTTAAAATTATAAGCCCAAGATGATGTCAAAACCATGACTATGCCCGAAGCGAAGCTGAGGGCATAGTCATGGTTTTGACATCACCGAGGGCCTATGATTTTAACTGTGCCCCGAATATTAAGCAGTCAATATTTGTTTTATAAACCGAATGTATAGATTCTTCTCATCGATTGGTTAAAAGATTTCCTGAACTGACAAGGCCTACAAGATAGCATGTAATAGGCATGTAAATCAACACTCATTGCGCGTACAGGGATTGCGCACACACGAGCGATATCGCGCGGTGTTGAGGTTGTCTTATTATTTTCCGGGCACAGTCGATTGCCATGCCCCGGGCACAGTTAATTTTGACGTCATCTTGTTAAAAACGGGGGCACAGCTATTTCGATGACTCTACTTTTAACCAATCAGATGAGAGAAATCTATGTATGAGGTATATAATACTTTTTGGTTTCGCTGATCTCTTCACGCCTCACAGTCCTAACGCGTGATCAATATTTTGAGTACGCGCGGAAATTAAAATTTTTGGTTATAGCGCGCTGCGCCGCGCGCGTACGTACAAAGCAGTGCAAGCCTTCCATTTCCCCCACACAGTATTTCACCAATTAAGTGTGCAATTCTCTACCACCTCGTACCAAAATTGACCTAGAATTTCATTTGCCTGTAATTCATGAGAATTATGAAGAGTATTCTCGGAGGATCTATGTTCTCACCGATACCGCACAGGTAAGAGAATTTCGATTACTTCTTGCTTTTCCGTCAAAATCTTACAAATTAGCATCGCCATGTCATAGTGTTCGTTGGAATTTGTAGAGTCTATATAGAAACGTGCACAAAGTCAATTTGCTTCCGGGTTTCGGAGCGTCGCGTGAATTTGTAGCCGCACCGACACGAATGCTTTTGTACGTTAAATTGTCATTTATTTTATAGATTGTTGGCATCAGATGTGGAATATAAAGCAAATAATCAACTTTTGGTTTCAGGCAATGAGACGAACTATCACTTCCTCGGCGATCTGAATGTATACGCTATCTTTCCTCAGCTAAAAGCTTCGGAAAGATAGCTACATCCAGATCGCCTCGGAAGTGATATTTCGTCCCATTACCTTCACCGACGTTGATTATTTGCTTAAGATATCATTTTAATCACGTTAATGTCTCTCTCTCTCTCTCTCTCTCTCTCTCTCTCTCTCTCTCTCTTTCCCTCCCCCCTCTCTCTCTACAACATCTACATCTGGTCTACAACATCGTGTTACTATTTCTTTACTAATCTACTTACCTCATAGCCAGTTATGAAAAGAAAGGTATGTACATGTGTATAATTTTGAAGCATCCAAACGCTTTTCAACTGTATACATTCATGCATATATCGATATTTATCGATATGTCAATATGTCCTTCCTCACAACTTACCCTTTCCTTGTGAAATACATCATGTGAAAACACACATTGATGCAGCCATATATGAATATCTCCTATTTTTTTGTCATGTTCATTTCCAGCTTTTAGAACATAGTTCTCAAGTCGACTTCAGCTTGTTTTCGAAACTATCTCCGAACTTGGTCCACTATCCTGGGTTTGTAATTTAAACTCAGTGGTGATAAAAACAGCCAAGTGCACATGGCAAATCTACTGATTTCCGTGATAAATCATTTACGAGACCACCGTTTTGACGACTTATCTCAATGCCGTCCCCCCATGAAATTCACCGGGGACTATTTTTCTTGAGTAAATACGCGCAATATGGCAATACTCGGTTTTCAAGGTGGGAATGTTGTGTTGCTCTTTTGGAAAGTAAAGCTACATATAATGTAAAGGCACATTGCTCTGTATCCCAATGAGCCCATTAGGGTTAGACCATAAAACATTTAAACACGTGTAGACTACTAAGAATGCCTTCGCCATCTGTTGAACATAATTCTTGAATAGTTGACAATTTGGAATTTCTTTTCTGGGTTTCCCGCGGAAATTCATTTAGAAAGAGCGAGAAGATTTGAAACTGGAGGAGTTTAAAGGGAGAGATTAGACGAAAGACATTGTAAGGTGAAAAGGAGTGTTGCAATAACAGGTAGAAGAGCTAAAGCAGGTAAAAGGTATGTTTGTTTGTCTGTCTGTCTGTCTGTATGTCTGTCTGTCTCTCCCTCCCTGTCTATTTTTCTGTCTGTCTGTCTCTGTCTCTATGTCTCTCTGTCAACCTCTATTCCGTACATATTCACTCACCACCCCACCCCACTCCGCTCTCTCTCTCTCTCTCTCTCTCTCTCTCTCTCTCTGTCTCTCACTATTCACCAGCTTTTACAATTTATTCAAAGATGAAACATGCATTGTCAAATCATGTGAATGTATATTTCAAGATTTTTATTACCATATTTTCTCTCCTTTCTTACACAATCTATGTTTATCTTAGTGTATTTACAATAACTTTCTTACAAAAATAGAAGTAATGCATGTGTCATTATAATACTGTCCATACACTTGGCACTTATCTTTTTAACATGAAATTTCCCTTTTTCTTTTAAGATGCATAACAGCTTAATTGTCCATATCTAATTCTCTTAATCATTTGTTCTTGTTGACAAACAGTTCTTAGTGACAGATAATAATAACAATCATATTTCAATAAATATTTCCCTGAAATACTATCATAACAATGACATCATATGCTGTACATGATATGTCCATGAGCTTATCATGCTCTGTTGAAACTGCTAAGCATCAAGCTTACAAAACACATTTTTCTGAAATAACAAACACTTAATGTATGCATGTTTTCAGTTCAATTAACAGGTTGATAAGGAGGCAATTTCATAAAATCTTACTTAACAATTTTACCAATCTATAGGTATATAATGCAACTAGCAGAGGCAGGGGTAAAATACATTGCCTTGTGTGACAGCAAAAAAATTACTCAAGTATTGCATTATGGGTAATAGTGAAATTTAAACACTCACTCTCGAATCAAAAGTGTACTGACATATTTCATATGGAAAATGGGTCCAAACTAATCGTGAAAAATCCTCTACTGCCAATGAAGTTTAGCTGTGTAAGAACACAATTCTTATTCTATTCCTCAAAAGCTTGCACATGAAGAGATTAAAGTATAGATTTTCCCTAGAAAACACAGTGGACTGCTGCACTGAATTGCTTCATGAATGTATCAAAGACAGAAAAAATCCTGTATTTGCTCTTTTCATTTGTCCTCACAGGAATTGTTATACAATGTTGAGTTGAGTAATTTTAGCACAATTTTTAGCATAGACGCAACCGCAATCCGTTGCATACTTGGTCACCAAAGCAATCTTGAATCGAGGTATGAAACAACACCTCATATCCAACAACCCACAATTCTAATCCCTGAATAAAAAGTTGGCAATATTGTTACAATTCCCTATACCCCTCCTTCCATCAAACTATAGCACCACAATAAAAGGACAGTAAATTTCTACAAAGAATTAAACTATTTGGCAAAATTTATTCCATCTTAAACTCTAAAGCACAAGATTAATTTAAGATATAAGATCAACCTGCTTGGATATAAATTGGCAAAAGAAATTATGGAATTCTCAAGTGACAGCATACATCAAGAGATACATTTAAATGTGAGTATTGCTCAGAAAACCTTTCATTAATCAGTTCAGTGTCACATTACTTATCCTATGTTACTACATGATACACAAGTTTCAGTGAGTTATATTTGTTTGTGTATGTACTTTCATTCAGTCACTCATTAATTTATTCATGTTCTTATCAATGCATTCACTTCTTCGTTAATCAATTATCAATTCAATGGTTAAGCTTCTCGGTACCAAGTCAGGAAAAACATATTGTCTCTTAACAAATTTTGTGTGCCTATGGTACTGAGGTGGTTAGAGTTTGTACTGATATTTCTGTGCAACGATAGCTTCCGAAGGGTAAAACCATAAACTTAACTATTAACCTGCCGCTCTCACACTTTTACGACCAAGGGGGGACGTGTCGCTGTCGCAAATTTGCGACCAAACTGTAATAGAGAAAACCTCCACCACAGAGGGGTTTACCCCCGGCAAGTTCAGAGTTAAAAGCAAGCAATTTAGTTTTCAAAGGAAATATTTGGCATACACCCAGCAGAAGTAAGGATAGCATGCTCCATCTTGTAAATGAATGAAAAACAAGCAATTTAGATTTTCTAGTTAAAGGTCACTAAAATTGAAGAGGGTAGTACAGGGAAACCCCGTTATAACGAGCACGGGTATAGCGAGAACCCTGTTATTACGAGGACATTTATTGGGGCCCGATTTTTCTTCCATAGACCTCCGTGTATTCTGTTTTCATATAACGACATCGGCTATAGCGAAATTTCTGCTAAAACGAGGCAAATTCCCAGCCCAAGAATAAGGAAAAAGAAAAGAAATCAACCCCGTTATTACGAGCACTCCTTTACAGCCACGCCGCGCAGCGTCGGAAATGCAACAACAGCACACAGTCAAGCAATTTTCTTTGCGCCGTTAAACACTGATCACACACACCGTGCAAGAATCCACACACACACACAGCCACACATGCATACATGTCCACATTACGTGCGTGCGGTACTGTCTCTGCCAGAGCCGTATCTCTATACAGCTCGCTCTGGGTACTGCATGCCCCCGTGAAGTCACGCACGCACATGGCGCCTCTACACACATGCGACACCGCGCGTGTACGACCGGCCGTGCCTGGAGATTGCGTTCAATGATCATTCATTGCATACACGCGGTCATGTCAGCAGGCACGGCCGGGTAAATGAGCCTCCCCGCTGCTTCATTTGTCGGTAAACGGAGGCGTTGGAAATATCATTTATTTACGTTTCCAACAGTGCTGTAAGATATTTTAGTGAATTGTTAGCTAGTGAATTCAAATTAGAATGCTTGCAAAGCCATTAAAAGATTACAGTACTAACCTTAAATATGTTATTATTTGTGTAGTCCTATATATGCATTTTTCCTGTATGTATTGATCACCTACTGGTATAGCGAGCAATTGGCTATAGCGAGGAAAAAGTGTGGGTCCCGATCCCCTCGTTATAACGGGGTTTCCCTGTACCACTTTATCGTGTCAGGTTAGGCTTGGAAACGTTTGCATCAAATTAGAGCAGTCACAGAGGAGACTTACATTCTTGAACTGATAATAGCTGGATATATCAGATTACAGGGTGTTGATAACAGCTGTGACGTATTACAAACATAAGGAAAACCTTGACTCCATTGAATGAGTATCCCCTATACAAAGGAGTACTAACTAAGCAAGATTTACTTCAACTTAACAAGAACAAGCACAAACAGGAGCCCTCCCTCCCTCAAACAATCAATGAAAACAGTGGCTGAGATTACATAACACTTAATAAGCTTCACACACCACAGAGCTGAATGTGCTTAAAGGGATATCCCACCCTGAACTTAAGTTAGTTTTAATAAAAGCAGAAACATGAAAGAAACATGTTAATGAAGGTTTGATGAAATTCTGTCAAAGGATAAGAAAGTTGCGATTGTTTGAAGTCATGATGTTGTGACGTCACATGCGAGATGCTCTACAATATGTTGTGAGAGATAATGAATAAAGCAACAACATGTGACATCCATTTAACCAATCACACACCGTCGTCTTACTGCACTATGTCTTATAATAAATTAAGTCATTAAATAAACTTCTGCATGGTTTTAGCACATATGAATACCCTGAAACATAACGAGGTACTAATGCATACCAAAGTTCTATATTCAACACTAGCATGACAAATCTAAATTAATTCAAGAGTCATCATCTCTCTTTTTAAAAGCATATTTTTGTTGTTTTCACATTATGGTTCCTTGCTTTCAATTCTACCTTCATCATGATTTATTTTGCCTAGGTAAGAAAGAAATATAAGGCAAGTACAAGTGTCTTAAAATAAAACATTTTTTGCCCAATTTGGCAAATTATTATGATGCACACACCTGCATGATATATCACATATATACTCTTGTTCACATTTATGTCCAAATGGCCATTATTCTAATGCTTATATATATCACTTCTTCCAAATACATTTTTAGTAGCAACCTTAATGCTGTTGTCAGGATTCCTTTACGTAATTAAACATTGAAAGAGAGGTATCATTCTTTTCTTACAAGAAGAAATTAATGTCACCAAGGAAAATTAAACTCTATGGATGAGAGAAAACAAATAAAACACTACCATAGTTCTGTATAATGTATAGCTTTTCTATAATTAATGGTGCCTTTATCTATATACAGTGATACAATAAATAGCTTGATATCATTAAACCTATAATCAATGACACAACAGTAGGGGTAGATTTATTTTTTTTTTTTTTCAAAATCAATTTGAACATTCACAATACACTTTTTTAACTCGTCATTAACTGTAAGAATTTCTTTTGATTTATTTGTAATACATTTTCTTCTGATACATACTTCAGCTCTATTTCATTGTGTGACATCACAGACTTAAAATAAAAACAACCTTTGCATGAAGTTAACCCTAGCCCTCACAAACTGATATGATTACACAATGTGGAAACTTGATTCACTTGGTCTAGTAGCACTTTGGTCTAAGCCAATGTAGTCCAATATACAAGTACGCAGTTTATTAAACATGGCCCATATACATGAGACATGACAAGCCTGGTGAGTGACTAAAATGCATTTCATAGCTGTATGCATGCATTTCAGTAATTATATAGCTGCAATTATGGTGAGCTCAACCTAACCGTTTCCAAAGGGTGTCCGAAATGTCCTTTTTTTTTAGTTTTTACTTGCAGGACCCCTGTTTGATTTACTTGATTTTGGAGGTTCCAGAGTTCTAATTTGGATGCCTGTGTATACCACGCACCTGTAAGTGCCCTGCCCTGAGTAAGGTTCCATGAATATGGTCCCAGGGGAACTTACCATTTTGGCTTGAACACATTTTTATCTGATCATCAACCGATACTAATTTTTACCACCTGTAATCAAGACCATGAGTTATGGATATTCAACCTAAATTGAGTCACACCGTATATAATGCCAATGAACCATACCGCGACCACCCAGTAACAGAATTCTAAGCCATCACTACCTAGCTATCCTGCGAACTATATACAGTGCTATGTGGAGGAGGAGGAAGAGGTAGAACGTGTGATGGGGACACGTCGCTAGTCTGCTGCCCCCATTGCCCACGAAGAAGCTCGGGAGGTTCTGAGCGGCGTAGATTTGTGTGGACAGCGTTGTTGCTATGCTGTCTTCTATGTGTGGCGCTTTGCTGCTGGGCGGGTTTTCACTGCAGGGTGGGAGAGAGACAAAGAGAAGGAAGTTATAAACAACATGTCATGGATAATTCAACATTCTTGGTATGTTTCCATGGTAACAGTGCACTAATACATGCTATTACAGTGAAACAGACCACCCTTTTTTCCCCTTGAAATTCTCACTGAAACCTGTATTAATGGAAACGGTACATTAAGACTACTGGCTAATAAGTACCACATTTTATATTTCACTGTGTTTAGGAAACAACAAAACTTTTGGTAATAAACACCGTGTGGTTGAATTCTATCAGGATATTTTACCAACTTATGGCATGGAAAAAATCATTCCTTCATCAAAAACAGAAAAAGAGCGATTTAAGGAATCATACAGCACACAACATATGTGAGAGCACCTTGCACCCTTCTCTTTGTATGGGAAGAACAAGGGGAAGTGTATCACACTCTTTGTATGCTTAATGTTTAATCATACATGAGTTATGGCACAGCAAGAGGCCTACCATGAATGGGCGGAATTCAGCTCCCGTAGTCCTAGCATGAGAGCTTGTATTTTTCTTACAGCATGTTTGACAATATGTTTATGATATATTTGAATAAGAGATTAGTGCAGTATTTGGAGAGGTAACCACAGAGCATTTGAAATGTTTCAAAAGTTTATGATGAACAATCTTCTGAATTCGGATTTCGTTTGCGTTCGTGTCTGCTTCCGGTCTCATACACAGTAGTTCACTAGACCACGGCCCCGTAACATAAAGGTTTGTGATCAATTGCCAATTTGAAAGATGAATTCTGATTGGTTACTGGTCAGACTTTTGAACAAAAAGCGCATGCAACAATGATGTTGATTGGCCATTGCTGCATGGAGAGTTATATGCCGAGTCTTACCTTATTCTTTCTAGCGGGATCCAAAGTTCGTTGAACCGCCGGTGGTTTTCCGTCCTCACCGGGACCGGTACGGAGATAACATGCCCGATCGCTGTCTCCCCGAGACGCTGCCTCTTCTTCTTCCGCCTCCGGTCCCGCTTTCTGTCTCTGCGACTGCTGCCCTCGCTTGCCCCATTTCCGCCGACCTCCCCTTCAGAGCCATCCACGGAGCTCTGTGAGGTTTTTGAGCTGAGAACAGAAAAAAAAATCAAATATAGTTCATTAACTCTTTGCAGGTCATTGATAAATTTGTGCACATGTAGCACACACAAATTACATAGGGAAACTGTTTGTCAGGCATATAGAAAGTTAAAGGGGTTACAAGAGAAGAACTTGCTTATAAAAGCAGTACACAAATTGATGAAGCCCATCAGTGACAGTCCGGCACACAAACAATTCATTGGAGATCGCTACAGGGGTTGTCCAAAAAGAAACTGGTTAGAGAAAGAAGAAGAAACATGGCAGAAACACAACTCGTATATGCAACCTCCCCTTGCCCCACTTCATGTGCCCTCTTTACTAAGTAGTTTGGCAGACCAATTACTGCCCCTCAGTAGAGAAATGAAATGAGAACCATGACATGAAATGTAATGAGTGGGCCAGGCATTAATACATCTTCACTCCTATGAATAGCAAATCTAGTGATTTCTGCTAACATTTGCATAAGTATGGAGAATGTGCTGGCCAAACCATGGTACTAGTAAAATCTACACTTGGGACGTTCATAGAGGATATGACTGAGATCCATGTATATCTTATTATCTAAAAGTCATTCAGAAACATACATTATTTTCACAGTTTAAAGCTATTGTAACTTTATATTTTAACAACAACCCCCCCCCAAAAAAAAAAAAAAAAAAAAAAGGAGAAGAAAAAAGAGAAAAATTTTATTTCAACTTAGTTGTGAGTTGCTCTATTCAGTCTTCAAACTACTTAGAGCCGACTACATCTGTCATCTCAACAGAGCACAAGTTTATCAAAAAAGGTTCTGAAAAGGTGAACAAGGCTGTATGTGTGAAGTAGCTCAATTGTTCTCTCATTTTGAATTCTGCATGGATAACTCTGCAAATTGGCACCCCCAGCACTTCCTTCACGAGACCACAGCCAGTACGTAGCACCCACACATTTAGCATCCGCCACTGGAAAGAATTTCACACTGCGCTCTAAGAAGGAAGTGGTTTAGAGCAGTGTACACAGCTAGAACAATGCTGCCCTCCTCAATCAATGCCCAGAATAAATAAAGCTCTTAATACAATACAATGAAGCAGTCTTCCTCTCTCAGTGCCTCCATTCAATGTGCCTTTGCGTATCTATTGTTATAGCTCCCTCGTAGTTTGTCTTGCAGCTGAAGTTGATTTTCGCTTTGCCTTTGGAACGTACCCCAAACAAATATTGAGTTGTCATTGACATTGATACTGCAATTCTTGGTCCTGTGAATGCAGTTGCACTACATCTTTCATAAAATACCAACTAAATACCTGTTTAACTTTTAAAATGAACAACATGATTTGACTAGAATCTGTAATCTTTGTTAGGATGGAGGAACACTGCATAAATTAAATGCTAACTTGCTGATCATCATTATAAGGAAGATGAACATTTATGCAGACACTCCAGTGACACCAGGGGTGGTATTCCAGAACGATCTTAAGATTTAAGAGAAAACTTGGGAGAAAACTTAGGAGAGCCTCCCCTGTCTTAGCCATTCATAACACACGCAATAAAAAAGAGCAGCATTTTATTTGCGTAAGCGCGCATACAATGTTTGATGTGTTTCCAATCTAATAAAAAAAATTTTTTAATATGACCAGACACATTTCCTAAAGCCTAGCCATACCTTCCAACTGTTTTCCTGAAAGCTTTCTGGTTTCCGATCTAAATTGTCCAAACCAGAGCTGCATTTCACAGAGGCGGTGTGCCGGTGAAAGGGGGGAGACAGAGAGCTGAGGAGGCCGCTCCTAAAACCAATGGGCCGCTACCGCTTTGCTGGGCCCAAACAATGGGCCAACAATCGGCCCAAATGTACTGGAGTGTGGGGCAGTGGATAGGGCCTCTATAGGGTTAACCAGGCGAAACTAAACGACTGCACAATGGGCCAGCTTTTAAGAGGGGCTTTAAGATCTTGCACCGCTAAGCTGTTAAGGGGTTACGGGAGGGGAGGATTGTCATAAGGCCGGGCCGAGACACAACCTGTGTCTGGAGAATAGGGTTAGAGATGGCATGCCATTGTCTTGGGGACGGAAATCGATTGGGGTTATTCTATCTCAAGAAGTAAGTCTCTAAACACTGTCTCTAACCATTAGGACAATAATACGATGGGAAGGTTTTAAGTGAATTCCTCCCACTTTTTGTTCTTGGAATGTGTTTTCCAGAGATCAGGCTATTTCTATAGTATCCTCCGCTTCTTTTAACGCCACATCCCGCCTTTCGGGAAAGAGAAAGAGCTAAAGATCATTCACCTCAAACCACTGCGATACAAATTGATATCTACGGACGTCAAAGTAACCTGCTCAGAGATTCAGATTCCCTACACACAATAGGGATGACGGAAAAATAGGCGACAGAAAACAATCGACGGCTATTTCTGCCCAATCATGCCAGAAAACTTGCCTTCAAAAAACTGGTATGCAACGAGCGGACAATGGGGGAGGCTGAGGTCATAGAAGTTCCCTATTCACATCTTGATGTCTTGAGAGTGTTGCTTGCAATTTGTTTTGTAACAGGAGCACATTCTTACAAGGGAGCGCGACAACCCTCTGGGTAACGTGTTCGGGAGTCAGGGCACTTTTGTCTATTTGACCCCTGCCTGTTTGTTCCCCCTCACTCCTTCCTAATCTTTCCTCCAGAATTTGCAAGAAAAAACGTTCTTAACTACCAGTACAACATGTTTTTCAGACATGAGACTGAAAGGCACACAGAGAAAAAAAAATCCATTTCTAAAAACAAAAACACTGCAAAATTACTGACAATTGAAGAAAATGCATTATCCCAATTCATTTCCAATTGAACACTGTCCTGCCCCAAAAACTGCTATGTGGAAGCCACAAAAAAATGTAAAATTGATATGAAGGGGCTATTTTCCAAGCCTAATAGCATGAAGCAGACTACAATAATCTAAGAGGTAAAATGAATTGTTTTTACAGGGGGCTCTTTTTTTTCCTGGGGGGGGGGGGGGGGGGCTAGTTCACCCTGAGCCCTGGGCCCTGTTGCATAAAACTTACCATTAATGGTAACTTTGCTTCCAATGTCAACTTCTAGGGAAACCTTGCATTTGATTGGATATTGAGCGATATTACCATGGTAGTTACCAATGATGGCAGAGTTACCATTAATGGTAAGTTTTATGCAACAGGGCCCTGGTGTATTTGTTCACTGGTAGAGGCTAGAATCCAACTCTATACACAGAGCACACTTCAAAATCTGAGGAATTTGGCTGATAAAAAGGGACACCATGTCTGTAAGGTTAAAGAACTGATTACAGTGAATAGGAATAAGGTGGTGCTCTATTTTGCAGAATGGTGAAACCATACTTCACTTTCTTGGGTACTAAAAATATCTTTTAATGGGTTGATAGGGATTTTTAAATTTCTTGTGGATTTGCGAGGACGGGTTATCTGAGAAAGTTGCCTGGAGACCCTTTCACTGATGATATCAATTTGAAAAACACAATTAAACCAACTTTAAAGTTTCATAACTTACAAACTTGTAATTATGATTTTAAAACATAAATAACTTCTTTAATCCTTACAATGTGGTCTGGGTTTTCTTAATTCTGTACCAATTTAATTCCTTACACTTAATTTTAATTCAACCTGCATGGTTCAAGAGTCCTTTAATAAAAATCGGTACGAACACCCAAGAATGCTGAAATACCAGCCGAAATGAACATGACAGAACCTGAATTCCGGATCTTGCCTGAATACCGACAGCCCTGCTAGAACTATCACAACGCGAGGCACCAGAACTCCAAAACTCCAGAACTCGGAACAGATGGCTGCGTTGTAAGCTCTGCCCTTCGACCTTTGACCTTTGACCCTGACCTAGATCTAAGCATGGAGGACAGAGCTGGTGGTTGGTGGTGGGTTGGTGGTGCGCTGAAGCAAGTATATCCTTGGGGTTGGGATGGGATTAATCCCTAAATGCTTGTTTAGCTGCGGATCATCCGGGCTTCATGTCAATGTTGTCTTCCCTTGTCTCCGGCAACATCTCACTCACTACTTCTTCCAACACCGCCTCTCCTTTCATTTTCAAATATCATTCGTCTCTGTGTCGGCTTTCAGACACACTTTGGAGGGGTGGGGGGGGGGGGGTTAGGGCTGTAACTTGGCTTCATGTCGTTGTTGGTTTGTATTCCTCAATGTATACCTTTCTCATGAGTTTCTATAAGCATTTTTCCCAATCAGCTTCCCATTACATTCTAAACTACTTCATCTTTACATGCCATGCACCAATAGCAGTCATGCCTGTGTTAGGTTGTAGCTTCTGTGTCGTTGTCAGACACATTTGGAGGGGTGGTTGAGGATTGTAACCTGGATTCATGTCAGTGTTGGTGTTCTTCGTCTATACTTAAAGGGAAAGTTCACCCTGAAGTTATGTTGGTTTCAATAAAAGCAGAGATATGAAAGAAATATATAAATGAAAGCTTGATGAATGGTTGTGTGACTGAACTTACCTTCTGAGTTGCGTATCTGTTGGTATACTCTCCACCTCGATGCCGTTTTTCCTCAGGACATCAAGCACTGTGTGATTGCCCAGAAAGTGACCTGTGGGGGTGACAAACAGTTTAGAAAACACATTTAAAATAAACAAACACTGAAAACATGAGCACAGTTTTGTTCAGAGAAGGTGTAATTACTGGTAGACAATATCTCAAAAATACTTCTCCATGTTCTCCATGGCATTGACTCCACTTTTGAGCAATACTGCTTATAATTTTCTTCAGTCCATTTTATCTGGAGAAATGTACCTTGCATTCAGGAGCACATGGTTAGTGAGAGTAACACAAAATGCAAAAAAGAAAATACAGGATATGGAAAGCACGATGTTACAATGAGTTAAATCATTGACATATCATAGTTAAGTGTGAAATTGACTGCAATCTGGTTTATGCCAGCTGCTCCTTCCGACTTCCCCCGCCATTCCTTTTGCTGATTGATCCAAAACTCAGGTGTCAAGCTCGAAATTGATATTTTGGAAGGAGAGAAGCCTCGCGCAGATTACGGCAGATCAAGGGATTCTTTGACGGGAATTCTATCTCGAGGAAGCAGGAAAACATGTATTCGCTGCATGTTTTTATAGGGTTTGCGAGGGAATTACTCAAAAATGGAATAAAAATATATCTTGTTTCTCTCAGGACAGATGTCTTGACAGTAGGAGGGTGTGATTCAAGCATCTCAGTCCTGTACACAACAGCTCAAAGGAACTGGCATAGGGAAGGGAAAGGGAAGAAAGGGAAGGACCCGCAGTTTTAAACTGCAGTATATTTTGTCCAGTGCAGCATGAAACATGCTTATTAGGCTAAAGCATCATGTATACAGCCCGCTAACATTTTCTTCGGATTCCATAGTGTCAAGTTAATGAAACATTCCATCTATATAAGTGCAGTTCAACGGTTTGAAAAATGAGGAAAATGTTTTCTTCTGACGTGAAAATCTTCATCCTTTGTCATTTGTAATGGAAACTAATGTTAAGAATGTCATTCTACTTCAAAATGTAGAATACCCTCCGAATTGTTGAATATTGAAAAATTGTCTTTTCTGACATGAAAGAACTGAGATGCACCTGACTTGAGATGTCACATCCTCATGTCCTAATGTAACATGTCACTTCAGCTGCCAGGAACTTACCCCCCTCCTAGTTGTAATACTTTCACACCCATTCATCCAGTAACCATAGAAACGTGACTAATTCTGCAAGCAGCTCTTTATACCACTACATGTCATCGTCCTTTCAGGCATGTTAAAGATTGTCCGTCCATTTTGCAAGCTTAAAATTTGAAATCGTCTATCACGATCGTAAATTGAAGAAAGTGTGATTCAAGACCATTTCTAAAAATATAGCATGTTGAAGCTTTCTGTATATGTAAAAAATTTCAGCCGTTAAATTTCAAACCGACTTTTTTCGTACTACGAAAAAAGTATTAGTCTTTGTTACAGTATCTATGTGGTTATTATACGTGTGTGAAATCCTAATTTTATGAGTAACTACCAAACTTTGGAGATGATTCCTTCCAAAGAACAATTTTTTTTATAATGCGTTTTATAATTTAATAAACAGATTAATCAATAAAGCAAATATTTCAACACAAACTGCTAAGAGCCTGAGCTAAAGACTATTAATCAGATGTTGTTTACGTGCATTATTTGAATTTTACACTACGTATCAGTTTCAAATTGTGAATATAGAGCTTGCTAACACTTCTCTATATGTTTTGCCAATGTTTCGATGGTTTTGTGGTGATCTGAAAAAGGGACTGGCTGTCTTTAAGTACTATAAGCAGATTTCACAGAATACAACCCTCTGTACTCATCTTTCGAATGGGAAATACTTCAGGCATGATTTCATAAGAAGACTTGATAGAAAACACACGTTTCACTCATTTTCTGAACTAAGAATTCCTTCAGCATAATAGCAAGGCCATGTTGCATAAAACTTACCATTGATGGTAACTTTGCTATCATCTTCTATGGAAATCTTGAATTTGATTGGTTCTCATGCATTGTTACCATAGTAGTAACCATTGATGGCAGAGTTACCATTAATGGGAAGTTTTATGCAATAGGGCCCAGAATTGATTTCACAGACGTAAGTTTGCATTCAATCCATGTTCAAAATCATATAATTTCCCCTGCATATTGAGGCATTGATTACAGGGTTGTTGTTTTTTGCCTAAAATAAATGTAAATGTTTCCAACATGTGTTAGAAATAAACTGTGCTTGACAAATTAAGGGCACAATTAAACATTGCTCCACCCTGCTCCTGTTTCAGGTTACTCTAATGTATTTGTAGACAGTCAAACATGATATGACACCATTATCAGAATATACAGTAAAAGCAATAATAGATACCTTCTCAAATCTAACCCAGGCCAACTAATCAAGCTTTTCCTCTTTTTTTTTCGACCACAGTGAATTGGGATTCAATCAGCATCACATGGCACCATTCTGCGAAATGTTTTTTAACAAATGATGCACGTATGAAGTGGGGGTAGAACATACGTATCTATCTGTGAATCTAATTCAAGAGATGGGAGACTTCTGGGAGAAAGTGGAATTTGATTCCTAAATACCCACATGATAGCGGTTTAACCTCTCCTGACACTCGATATGGAACGCTCGCCGAAAGATGCTGCAAACTTTCGATAACGTTTTATTTCTCCCCTGAACATTTGACACTCCAAGAGGGGAGAAAAAAGTAATGATCATGACGACAAGATCACATTAATTCCAGATAAGATCTTGCACCTGGAGAAATAATTGCCGAACCAGCTGGACACCCCGTCTCATTTTCACCTCGGTTTGCTTCGTCGTCAGCTCGCTCTGGGTTCTTAAGAGGCAGGGTGGGTGGTAGAGGAGGAGGGGAAATGGTGCTGACTACATTCCAAGAAGTGTAAGACGAGAAAGAAAGATGAGCAGTATGAAGACACGCTCGTGCTCTCAAGCGGGGACTGAGCATGCACGGCGGCTAACGCGTGTGCGATAATTAGAGCAATGTTCTCCTCCAACACCCAGGAAACTTTGCTTTATTTACTTGGGATATATATTTATATATACTTAAACAGACAAGACAGTGAGCTACAGCAAGAAATAGAGAGATTGTTGTGGAGGTTTGCACGTCAGCGCAGAGTGATCTATCTTCTTCATTTATTGTGTAATGTGAGTGATGCAGAAAGGAAATACCTCCTCGTTTCAAATTTATCTTGTGCAGTTAGAGGCAATAAAGGTTCCCAGATTTGCATGTTAAAATGGAAAGGGTTGATCTGTTTGTTTTTTGTGAATTAAACCAATCTTTACCCCTCACCAACTCAGTTCAGGGTGTCACATCCAGTTATTTCTTGACACTTTTCAGCAAGATATTTTCAGCAAAATTTCTAAAAGATATTTTCCATTAAAGTACAACAAATATTTGGGTTTGCAGTAATTTACTTGGACTCAATTGTCTTAAATCAATTGGCAACAATAGATACCACAACTTTTGTTCCTCCATATAAAACTGTTTGTCACAGGTTAAGGGACGACAGCTTAATTTGTACTTTAAGATGTAAGATGAAGTCGTTCACATAGAAAAAAAAAGGCAATACAACACAATATTATGAGTAGCAAGCTTGTGAAAGCAAATAGCATTCCTTATGAGATCAATTATAAGAACAGTACTGTTTAAGACGCAACTTTAGGTATTTTTTTTTTCAATTTATTTCAAACATTTGTGGCCCAAAGAGAAGGCGATCAATCCATTATTTGTTTTAATCTTGCAAATCCTTTGTAAATATTGTGATTTTTGTTGATTCACCTTAATAAATACTTAAATACAAAAAACGAAAGTGACATTGCTCATTTGTCATGAGAGTCTAATCTTTCCATTTCTTGAAAGCATCTATGTTTTCAAGGAGCTAAATTTGATTGAAACTTGGTGTCAGGAGTGGGATCTGAGGGATGTTTTACCAAGCTGTGAATAAGCTACACACAACTTTACAAATGACTGGTGAACCGTTCTTGTACTAAATGAGGTACCCCCATTTTTTCCTGTTTTAACATAGAGGGGGTTACTAATTTCAGACAATCCTAATCAATTTGACAAATCATAAACTTTGTAGTCAGACACTTGTTAACAACAAGAATTAAATTTAATGTACAAAGATCAGATTTCAACTTCAGCTGATGGTAATAAAAATCATTGAGAATCTGATTTGTAACAAGAACGGGTCACCAGTCGTGCGTAAAGTCGCAGCTTGGTGAAACATCCCCCAGTTCTCCTGTGGAGGTCATCGTTGGGTGATGAAAAGAGAGGCTGGGCTTTGATGAGGATGGATAGGGGGATATAAGACCAGACAAGCTCCCGAGTAGCCTCACTAGCCTCCCCCATTAAATGCTTACACAATATCCCAACCTTTCCTGAAGATAAACAAGCAAAATACGCCACACACCTCAGCCCATATTCCCCTCCAAAATAGCAGTACTGTATTTTGTTTACAACATGCAGTGCACGCATTATCAGAAATAATAATGAAGACTTTCTATGCTTGGTTGGGTTTTCTGCAAGAAATGTACCAAAAAATTATTTCTTTGTTATATAAGTTGCAAACATATTGGGCCTTAAATGAAAAGTAAAAAGGCACTGGCCGTTGCTTCAACTCGGTTAACTTTTGAGATGTAACAATAAAAACAGAGAGAAACAAAAAAATTATATTTCATATTTAATTATATGCACTTGATGTCATAAGCACATACTGTTGAATTCGTTCACACTAAACACGTCTGAATGGGGGCTGAAGCTCTTTGGAAGTGTCAACTTGACTCCAGAGAACCTTGGCACTTGCCCATAGTCTTCTAAGGACATGGGGATTGGGTAGGTTTTTATTGGGCAATTCATGTCACTTCTGTTGAGCTTTCCTCCCCCTACCTCAGCCCACCAAGAATGTTGGCTGTGACAGCCGGCCAACAAGGCAGCGTTCACACTTCTTGAACTGTGTTCACACCAAGTTTCATGTATGATTTTATAGGAGTGCTGTAGGGGTGGGATCAAGCCCTAACCACCTGCAGTACTTACATATACCAGAAGTCAAGAAGACCTGTCCTGTTCACATAATAATTTAAGCCACAAGTTCCTATTCACAGTAAAAATGCAGCGCAATCAAAAGGGTATTTGTATTAAATAGGTACATACCCTACCCTTGCTGTACTTATAATATACCACAAGTCAAGAAGACCTCCCCTGTTCACATGAAAATTTAAGCCACAAGTTCCTATTCACAGTGATAGCAAAGCACATCCAAAATAGTACTTGGTGGACATTCGAAGAACACACCGTACAGATGTATAGCATTGTATTCAAGCTACTGGAAAGGAAATGTTGTCCCCTCATATCTGTTATAGCATTTACTGAATGTATGACTTTTGCTGGAGAAAACATTAAAAACAACATTAGATGCTTTTTTAGAGCTTCCCAATGTATGGAAAGCTATATGATCATACAATTTCATCTTATAACAAAGAGGTTCTAATGGCTTGTGTGAATACTCAAACACAGCTTGGTACCAATCTTCACATATAAATATCATCTTTTTCGTATCATTCATCCTTTAAATCTTTTATTACATTTGAAGGAAAGTCGTCTGTCACCAAGGGAGCAATAGTCACACATAACTGCAATAATATTTTCACACGCTCCTATTTTCCTGACAAATGAAGGTTACCTACAGTTCACAAATATGTATCATGTAGCAAGCGCCATTCCCTGACCAACCATTTTTCTGCCAGATATTATTCTACATGACTGCTACTTTTCCCTGGATAGGACTCGGATGAGGCAGTCACTGAACAATCCATTAAATGCTGAGTAATGACTATTAATTCTCTTCTATATAATGTAACTTAGGAGCAGTGTAATATTTGTAAACACCGGAAATCTGTCTGTAGATATGTCTACCACTAAAATCGCAAGATAAACAATTGAACAACCTTGGTGAAGAAAATCAGGTGCTTCATGGATCTACCATACTTAGGTAAATAACTTAAAATCGGTGGCTTCTTCTGTCATTTGTGCTCAACATCAAGACCTTTGGTGATAATCATATTGGCAGGGAAAGATTCCATTAAGGTCTAATCCATAAAGAATCTTACAAACATGGTCTTAAGCACTTATTCCCGGTCCTGCAGCACCCCCCTCCGCACCCACCTCCTCCCATTCTTCCCCAATCAGGTGCGAGAAATCGGCTCTGACAGATTCATAAACACAAGGCGGGAATCCGGCAGAGCGTAAACCGTTTTTTGTGTGTGTGCGTGCGTGAGTGTGTGTTTCACATACATAATCAGCATTTACAGCGATATCAATATAAGAGGATTAGAAAACCTAGAAAGACTTTGCCATTCAGCTGGGCCCGATTATTCCGCCCTAAGCCTAACGACAATCATTTTCATTTGTTGAGGCTACACCCATAAATCTCAGTCCGCCTTTATCCGTTCAAATTCTCTCTCGGCCATTGTGCATCCCTATCTAGTCGGCAACATGAAAGGCAGAGAGCATTCGCTACTTTGTCCCTATACATTCTTTTGATGGCTGGAATCTCCGATCGATGAATCCCTGTGTTCAATAACACCATTGTGCATGGGTTAGCGGTGAATTAATGGATGCCATCAACAAATCTATCTCGCAACTTTAACAAAGTTCCCTCTCTACCAGAAACATTTCCATGAATGACATGATATATTGGCAACAGTTGCTAAAAAGAGAGACATAAATTTATCAATTGCAATTCTCACCTATTTGACCCAAAATTTTCATTGGCCTCCGATTGCTGATAAGTAATCGCAACAATTGTCACAGATTTGATGGATTAGGTGGTACCACGGGAGATTCAGTGCACAAGAGACATTCCCTACCACCCTGAACTCACTTAAACTTCTATGAAGTTGGGTTAACGACAACCTAACCTCTCAACGTTCTATTTCCATCACGTGCCTGAACTCCTTCTCTGCCAGACTCCATGCTGCTCTGTAGCGAACAGGGTCATGTCTGACTTTGGTGAGCACGCAGTGTTGATTGGGTTGATTGGGTCATTTGCGTGCGCGGTCACACTAAGCCTCGCCAAGTTATACAATGTATCGTTAGTCATGTCCACATGCACAGTACACCATGATTAAGTGTGATTCTTTATACCGTTCTAGTTCGAAACGATGCCCAGACCCATATTTCTTTATACAATGTTTCTTTATACGATGTGTCATTATGCGACGTGTCATTAGTCAGTGTCTACACACAGAATTTTGTTGTATAGCTTTACCAAAACAGTGTACCTATACCGGTTCAGTACAGCTATACAATGAATTTTTGGCATATGGACACTCTGTATGATGCAGAGAGAGAAAGAGAGACAGAAAGACACAGAGATACACAGAGAGACACAGAGACACAGAGAGATACAGAGAGACACAGAGAAAGACAAAGAGATACACAGAGAGACAGAGAGACACAGAGAGAGAGAGAGACACAGAGAGACACAGAGAGATACAGAGAGACACAGAGAAAGACAAAGAGATACACAGAGAGACAGAGAGAGACAGAGAGACACAGAGAGACAGAGAGACACAGAGAGACACAGAGAGACACAGAGAGACACAGATATACACAGAGAGACACAGAGATACAGAGAGAGACACAGAGATACATAGAGAGACACAGAGAGACACAGAGAGACACAGAGATACACAGAGAGACAGAGAGAGACACAGAAAGACACAGAGATACACAGAGAGACAGAGAGAGACACAGAAAGACAAAGAGAGACACGGAGCGACAGAGAGATACAGAGAGATACAGAGATACACAGAGATACACAGAGAGGATGAGAAAGAGAATAAAGAGGTGTTTTGTCCAAAATAAAGAAGACAATTCTTGGCAGCTTTAGGGTAGATGATCAAAGCATGCACCGCAGGGGTTTGTGTGGCCAACGGCTCTGGTTGATTCAGGTGCGAGTTAAGAGATGAAAGATAGTCTGCTACGAAGACCAAAAAATGCTCTGCTTCTATTGTCCAATGTTGCCTAATGGGGATGACCTACAATTGTGAAGATAGCCATCTAAACTGATCAAAAGATTCTATCATTATAGAACAATCAACTGCCAATGTTGATTGATATCTTCCTTTCTATCCCTAATGCCAAATGTAAAATTGATTTCTGCGTCAAATCAATAACTCCCATGACCTATAAATGGAACAGTACCCTAATCAATATTAATCAATAGAATGGGAGCCATTTTAATTGTTCAACCATTAACATTTTCTTACAAGTCAATGCAAATGATTTGTGTTTGACTGCACTCGATGATACTTCCTGCTGGTATAGTATCGCTCAATAAAGAGCATTACAGTTCCTAGCCAATGTGCACCACCTTCACTTACTTGGGTGCATCCTTAGCTGGCTGCCATTTCTTTCCAGGCATAAGTACCAGTAGTCAAAATTGATTTTCACATTTTACCAGGTCCCCATTGACCATTGGAGGGTAAAGGGTTTGAAAACTGTCTTGCACGTGGCAAGTTGCTAACACTAAGACTGTGTGTATGTGTGTGGCAGGGATTTAACTCTAAACTCTACGATTTCAAGCTGAGAACACACTAACCACAGCGCCATCGGAACACTTCTTTGAACCACGTGCCACTGCCATGCAGCTGCAATGTGCTGTGTTCCAGTTATAGATTCTATTTCTGCTCCTGGGAATCAATTTTCCTTGGGTAGTCATTTATCTCTTCTTCATGGCTACCCCTCTATTCTTAGAGGCCACGAGTCTAGATGGGCAATTTCATTCAGCTGCGTTGTCATGGCAGTCATGGACATCAGTTGCTGTTGTTGTTGTTGTCAGGTCAGACAGGCAGTTGGACAAACAAACCAACATGTCATTCTTCCATCACGGGCAAATTATGCCCCAAAGCATATGCATAGTATATAATGGAAGCTATCAAAAAAAATGTTGCTTTTGAAAACTTTGCTGTAATCAATTACATCATACAAGCATATGACAGTGTTGTAATTGCAAAAGAAAAACAGGAATGTGTTTACATGCTTTAACCCCCTCAGTACTAGACCAGGAAAAGCCCACTGACTTACCATACTTATCATGCACTTTTGGTACTGGGAAGGTTAACATGTACTGGTGCAGTGTGTGCCCATTAATGTATACAGGTATTCTGCCCTACATTGAAACAAAAGGAACCAAATGACAAATCACTAAACTTTGAGTTACTGATGTTTTTAGATTGTACTCAGCATTCTCTTTGTACAGTCAAAATCTGGAAAAGGAATATTCATCTTGCTGTGCGATATCAAATGTAATATGATGTGGTGATATCAATACGAATGTAAATAACTTGACACACTTTGCTAATTTACAAGAAAAGTTGATTTTGTTACTTGCTTCCTTTTATCAAAGTGGGGCCATATAATAATTCAACTCATCGACCCTTCTTTGAAAGATTCCTGATCTCGCAGACTACGGAAGGCCCATAATCTGATTAGCGATAAACAAACTCTAACACCTTAAGTAAAGTTTGTCTAGATGGGTTGATACTTAAGAAGGATTTTCAGGCTGCAGGTTTGATTCATCTTTTCTGGGTAAAAGAGGGAGAGAACAGAGGAAGAGGAGAAAAGAGATAAGTGGTTGCCCTAAAGAGATGAGACATATTGTTTGTCTCAAGGGTGCGTAATCTTTCCATTTTCTTCCAGCCTTGTTTGTTATTGTTTTCAAGGTTTGCAAGTTGTGACCAGAGTTGACCAATGGCCCCCTTTCACACCTTGTCGGTTTTTAACGCTTTTGAAACAAATATTTACAATTTAATCCTCATAAAATAATTTTACATAGCATTGATAAGGGTGGATTTCTGTTCAGCTGCACATCTCACTTAATCAATTTTAGTGCACACTTGTTGCCATGGCAAATGATACAAAAATATTCTCAAATTTGTTTACATCACATTCTAAAGAATGTTGTACAAGCTTAAAAAGTTGCAAAAATAGAAAAATCGCAAAGTTAGGGGACAAGGACAATAGGACCATTCAGCATTTGGTACGGTTGCTAGGCAACTTTCACCCTAACTTCGCGATTTTTCTAACCTCGCGATCTTTTAAGCCCAATGAGAATGGCACTAATATCATTGAATTATTTTGTTAGCCTCTGAACAAAAACAAGCATTGCTTTGATCTCTTTTGACTTATCATGTTAACATGATGATTCCTAAAATATCTCATTCCTATCACCTCAACACATGGACCACTTGAGTTTCTGTAAGCTAAAGTTACATGTAATTTTCAGTCCAGTCCGTATTCAGACTGCAACGTAAAAGAAACACAACACAATACCCTTAATATCAAACAGGCATTGTAAATCTACTTTGCTTAACACCTCAAACTTTATTCTGTTATCTCAAAATCGGATCACGCAAATAGTACTCACAAGCCCATCACTCTGCACATAACACCCTATAATCTCCGCTTTATCCAATCACAGATGAGCGACACTTCTTATTGTTCTGGTGAACACTGAAAATGTCCCCTTACAGCAAAGTAGATCTGGAGTATCATTGATTTTAATCATTTTGGAGGCGTTTCACCCACAATTATAGCTCACAAAGCAATCTGTCCCTATTTTTAGAGTTTGTATTTAAAGTTTTTCTAGAGCTTCAAGCTACTGGTTTCGATTTAGTAATGATACTGCCAACACAATAGACTCATGTGTCCGTCTATCTTTCAAGCGATGATGCATAGAAAAGACCAAGACTAAACAGCTTTTGATGAAAAGTGTGAGATTAGATCAAATATTATGCTGCCATGTCTTTCAGTATGATGCAATGTATCAGAGCACTCTTCAATCATTCCTGTTCCATATATATTCAAGGAAAGACTTCTTTGGAAATTCAAACAAATGTCTTCGCAATAATCTTTCAGATTATTGTACATTCAACTGAACCCTTTTTCAAAGTCATGGAAATGTGCTAAAGTTAAAGAAAAGCATTCCTTCCATACTAAACTTAGGTTAGAACTGGCACTGGGATTATTACCAGTACTGGTTTAGCTTCATGAAACTGGACCCTGAGAATAGCAAGGAGCAAACAGCACTTGCAGTGCCATTTTATATTTGGCCAATTGGTAGCCCGATCACTTTTATTGATGGATATCAAAACTTAAAGGCCAGCTTTAGTAACAGGCATTCATTCTAACTTCCTTGGAAACTAGAAGGGGAAAATGAATATGAAGTTTGTTTGAAGAGACTCTTGTATACACTGTTATTGACAGGACTTCTTGTATACATGTATGCATACATTAACCTATTACAAGGTGTCTTACCCCTGGTAACTGCAATGGACCTTCATCAACATAATTCATATTTTCCATAATAATGGTTCACATACAATTGTTGCAACTGCACAATCCTCCACCCTCTCTTTAATATTCTTCCAGTTGATATTCAAATCCCTTTCAATGATTGGTGCTGAACCAAACACCCCCTCAAAGGGGCAACTTTTCTTTAAAAAATGAGCTGACTGACGTTAACTGTCAATAAAAATATAAAGATTCAACTCGGTTAAATCCTTCACAGATTACACACAATATCCATTTCTGTCTCCACTGACCGATGGCATTTTCCGTTAGATAGCGTAGAGATGTCAAAGGTAGTCTCTTTTTAAGAGCACTCACTATAGTTTTTGAAAGGTTTAGTAACTTTTTTCCATAATTCCACAGCAGTTTCAGAGATCAATTGTTGAAATAGCCTCTTAACTTCACTTAACAAAATACTGCTTCAATCATTGAACAAGAAGTCACTTTTATAGACAAGAATTTATCAAGGTATGAGGAACATTCGTTTTTGTATCTATTGTCAAAAGAAGTTTGCTTCTTCTGTGTACCATGAAAACATGGAATGTTCAAATTTATTTCCCCCCTCTCTAACAGAATATTACAATTTACTAGAGAAGAAAACACAAATACCTTAAAAATTCACCTCATATGTGTATGCAGAAGTTTAGGACGACAGACATTGTTACAGGTCTCAATGCAAAATTGTTGGCAAACAGGCCTTGGGTACACCAAGAATAAACCTTCTTCATCACCTCTAAAAAAAAGTATCTTGCTTCTTAGAATCACCCTCAACCAAACAACCACTTATCTTACCTATTGTCACTAATGATAGAAAAATGTAATTGCAGTTTGAAGGGAAAATGTCTTATACAACACTTTTTCCCAATCTCTGTTAGCATCTTTCTGTCAGTCTGGGGACTCTAGAATAAAAGATTATGCAACGGCAGCCAATTTCATGTAATTACTATCAAGCCTTGAGGTAACTTTCTCTCGATGAAAACAAGACGTTTAAAAGTACAGATGCAAACAACCAGGATGTAAAGAAGCAGAAGACATTGTAATTAATATCCTTCAGACAAGAAATACATATGAATACATAACATAAATCTCACATTAACATAAAACTTGTTTCATGTTAGAGAGAGATAGCGGGTAGATGCAGATGAAGAAAGTGTATCTTAAGTCCCAAAATGGCTTATTTCGTTACCTTCAATTCTATTATCACACAAAATGTCATAGTTTCTTTTTATGGAAGGCTAAAGCAATTGTATCAAATTTCAAGGGTTTTTGTTGTTATTGCGCGCGCCAAAACTCTTTGAAATATGCCGCCCATAAAATAGCCCTTTGTGGGGGGAAAATTCAAAGCAACTGGCCCCAATCTTTTCTCCCATTTTGTCAAGTTACTATTCAACAAAAGTCACACTCAATCAGTTTACTGCAAAATGGCAAAACTTTTGTTATTTTGTCAAACACAGGAATGGATTAAAGAAGAATACAGGAGAGCCCAGGAGAAAAAAAATCTTATTGGCATTTGAAGATAAGATGGTTTAGATGCGGTTTATCTATTGTATGCATTGTTCTATTACTTGCCACAATGTGTAATGCTGAGGCTCAGGCGGGAAATAAAAATGTTAATCTCGCAGTGCTGACAAAAAGACATTGATCACCTCGATCAGTTCATAAGAGGCTTTCAACAAAATACTCTGTACTGTGTGTCTAGGTCTAGTCAGATGAAAATCTTGGTAACAGATAAAACGTACACACACAGTTTGCCTTTTGTTCTCTTGTCTTTATCTATACAAGTCAGTGAGACAGATTCAAAAAAGTATTCAACAAAACTGAAGGAATTTTCCTTTCTTTTCGCTTTGTAAATAAGGTCAATTTGGAAAGTGATTATTGAAGCATGCAAACAAAGCATCAAAGTTGTTCTTGAATAAATATCTAAAAGCAAATATATTTATTACATTTTTGCAAGCAGCAATGGAGAATGAAGAATTCCAATAAAATATTCCCACTACACAAGCCATATTGCTGTTTAAGTCACATCTTCCTTTATGTAAATCTCTGATCTATTGATCATATTCAGGTTTTAAACTCTTGGATCAGAGCCACAGCACTCCACTAATTCACCGCATATTATGGATAACATCCCCTCTAAAGAAAGAGGGGGAAAATGTTCTTTTTTTTAATAACAAATAATCACATGATGCTTCTTAGTGGTAGATTGCCCACTTCTCATCCAAAATTGTTTTTATTAGTAAACACATTTTTCATTCTGCAAAGTGATAACTTGAAATCAATTTAATCTCTCTCTCACAAACAGAATGCAGAGCGGATATCGCCGTGTCAAACCCACTTACCTAAAAACATGACTTCTGATGCTAAATCAATTACGTTCTTCCAGTGGCTCTTAAGTCAATTACCTACAGACCTACTAGAGACCCCGTTATTTAATTTCTGGGATGCTTCCCACTACCACTTCCGCCCCCCTTTATCAATTAGTCGACATGGATATGGGAAATTGTCGGCCAAATTACCTGTAAGTACTAGCAGCACTAGGAGATGTCACCCATGGAGTGAAACGTCAGAGAGAGTGCAATGGTTTGAATTAGTATGCTTGTGGTTTGTGCTTCCATACTTTAGTTGTTATACCTTGGCTATCTATGTCCGTAATTTGTAACATTTTCTCATAGAACTGACATGAGCCTTTCTGTTTGTGTCTTGCTTATATTCTAGGCTGTTTTGCATATTTAAATCTTAAGTCTGCTGATGTTTGTCAGTTTGATCAGTTTGCAAAGCCTGCAGGCTGTTGGATATTTCAAATCCAAACTACCGCAAGTATTATATATATTCAGGTCTAGACCTGACAAGACTAATTGTCCTTCTCTCCCAGTTTGTCCATGGGCGAATGAGCAGGAACATACCTTGAGAATAAAAATTAGTCTCCTGTAACCAGACCTGTTCATTGTAGAGTTCAGAAAAGAAATGCTGATACAGCCTGGAAGCCAAGCTACCAGGCGCAAGCTTTGCTATAGGATTGGCACATATGCTCTTTATAGACACTTGCTCAGGGGGAAAAATGGAGGCTCGGGCCGATTTCACACCCGAAATGCTTTAAAGAGCCCTGGAAAATGTACGAGCTCCCCAAATTCCCATTGACACAATGTAAAATTGTAGCCAAATCTGTTAATGTGCTCAAAAAGTAGCCCCCAAAAATGTTGAATTAAATTTTTCCCTGCACCTGCTCATGTTAAGCCTACTACAGCACATCACAGGAGCGCACATGTTTGTACACGCATGTTAGCCTCCGGGCCATCTTCGTAAGCCATGGAGAAAACAACAAGTCATAGCTTAATGAGGAAATACGGCAACTTGTTAGCGTAGCCTCTTATCGGCCTTAGCAGCGGCGCTGCGATGGCTTGGTCCAATTAAGCCTGATTGCAAGGCTGTGCCTTGTATTTATCAATGATCAAAAGAAAATTACATCAGCACTTGTTATGATTAATAAGCAGAGACATATTAATGCATGCACATATCTCAATTAGCTTAGGCAACTACCAGTAACCTTATGGCTTTGTACACACTTGGTCAGGTTCCAACTTTGTATCTCTTCAATACGGAAGATATCCGTGGGTCTAGCTAGTATCCTTATCTTCTTGAGTAGGTCTACACATATTTGGAAGACCGATTACTAAATACCATATAGATGGAGAGCCTTATTCATAGAGATAAGAAGAGACGTGTAATATGCATTGGGTAAATAAAATCAACCTGTTCAAGTGCTTTTGAGATTAATGATGAGTTTGTTTAGTTCATATTACTGCAAAACATGTATTATGTCATTATATTACGCCGAATTTCCTAGGAAATTCGGCCTGATGTAACACAGGATCACATTGAACAAAACTATACAATTTTTATGTAAAATGTTCTTTTAAATGCATAGAGACAAATAAATATGCCTTTGTGTTATGCCCTAAACAAAAACTTGTTATCATTATTCTACACAGATTTGACAGAAAAAGCACTGATATTTTACATGCAGTTTGAACAAAACCTTTCATCCTACCCTTTCATTGACATGATATTGATACCAGCCATCAAAATGTACACATATGTCAATAGTACAAAGAGAGCTATGTAGTCATGCAGTCAGAATCACACAATACAACATACTGCTTATTTGTTTTCAATAAAAAGTTCATACTTGCTGGGGTCATCCATTTAGTGTGCAGCACAACTGAAAGTGGTCCTAATCGGCCCACAAATCAACCTAGCAACGGCCCACAAATCAGCCTAGCAACGGCCCACAAATCAACCTAGCAACAATCTCCAGGGCTCACCGATACCAAAGCACCCAGAGAGATATACACACACCAAAGCAAGAATCCTCAAAACGTCACTTTCTCCCCCATTTGTCCACCCCTACCATCCACCGGCCGCTGAACAGAGCAATTTAAGGTAATTTGGTCACTTAAATGCGACCACACATGGGAGGGGATTCCCATTGATACCTACCAAAGGAGGTGCCTGATACCTAAAGCACTTCGTTTCTTAAAGGAGCACTTGGAGTTTAATGGAAGGGGGCATTTCATGACATACCGGTAAGTGGTATATTTCAGGATATCCATCCGCTTTGCCTTTTCCATCTGTACACCACTGAGATTAAAGCATCAACGTGTAGATATGTAGAACTGGACTATGCCTCGATTTTAACAGTTTAGTCAGCTTGGTTATCCCATCCCTGAGCAAAGTTGAGGTTCTAAATCTTTCAGGAAACATGGAACCTGTCCTTAGTCTATGTTGATAACCACCATTGGGCACTGCAGACATCTTCATCATTAATGCTAAATATATTACTCATTGCGGATAATTGGCTAGTGATAATCGTTTGTACACTGCGAGACAAACGATTATCACTAGCCATCTCCATCATTGTTTCAAGTGTTCAAGTTGTAACGTGGGGACACTCCCAGCTCACTTTAACCCCACGGTCATCTGTTTACCTGGTCAATGCCCTTAGCAACGATGTGACAAATGTCCCCTCTTCAAAGATGGAGGAGGAAAGTAAGAGAAATTGAGCCAAACCAATAAAGTGCTGCCCCATTTTCGTTGAAGGCTTCGCTCTCAGCTTCTGTGGGCTCTCCTTCCCCTCCTGTTTCATTTCACGGGCCTCTCAGGGCAAAACAAGCACTTTTGGCGCGTCAAAAGTCAAGAGTACTCATGGGATGTGTCGGAATATAGCTCTCGGCTGTTGCTGATATATGTAACCCCTCCAGTACCAAAGGTGCATGACATATGTAATAAGTCAATGAGCTTCTCCTGGCTTAGTTCTATGAGGGTTAATACTTTTTATCAGTTTGCTTCATCTAATTTCTTTTTTCCAGCTATTCTTTCATGTAGGTCATCTATATTTAGGCCTAAACAGCAAAGGTCTATTTAACTGGTCTGATACTATGCTTGAACTTTGTGTGTGTCACGTGTGAAAATATTCCAGAGTAAACCACAGGAAATCATATGGAGTTCTACATTTGTCTGATACTGAACGGGTTAATGTGTCCTAGATGATCTACAAGCTGGAAAGAGACCCAAAAAAAGACAGACAACCCACATGGCAAGGTCCCATGCGTTTCTGGAGCAGATTTGACCCACATTTGAAGTGAACACTTTCTTGCTTTATGAGAATATGGTAACTTAAAGGGAGCACCTACCCTGAAGTTACTGTAAGTCAGTTTTGATAACAGCAGAATCATGAAAGAAACAAATAATTAAAAGGTTTTACAAAAATACATCGCAGGATGACAGAGTTACAAACTCTTCAATTCTTAATTTTGTAATGTCACTTGCGAGCTAATCTGCTGTAACTTTGTAAGTTGTTTATTTAGATTTTTAAAAATTTTGCTTCCTGAAAACGAAATCATTTTACCATTTTACCATTTTACCTGTGCATTGGATATATCAAACGCCCTCCTCCCTTTTTTTATAGAGATACCTCAATGGAAAAGATGTATTCCTTCATCAAAAACAGAAAAGGGGCTATATAAAAACATACATCACACATCATTTTCTCGCCACGGCAACTCATTGAATTGAAACCCAAGTCATTCCACCACTTCATTTGAGTGGAAGAACCGTGTAAACGCCCAATCAAATCGCTGTTATGGCAAGCTGAGGTTTTGTGACTGGACTCATAATTTGCTAGTGAATGGCCTGAGGCTTACTAATTAATGTTTCTTCAGCCTGGTACTCTACAACCTCATTTCAATCATCATTAAAAAAGTTGTTTTGCCCAATGGCTGCTTATTACATAATATTTGGAATGTCAATCAGCAAACTCATTTCCAAGTCCATTTTGAAAACACCCTCTTGGCAAACTATCTTTGAAAATCGGCCTCTAGAAGTGAACTCTTACAAAATAATCTTCTGGAGAGAAAAATGAATATCGTAGAGAAAATGCATGGTTTTGTTGGAGGGCCACTGAAGAGGAATAGGAAATAAGCACTCCTAAAAACTCTTCAGAAAATAGTACACTGTTTACATTTCAACCATAAAATATGTACTTGTGTTTGTTCAAATAGGTCAAACACCTCTTTAGTACATTTCTACCCAGGGGCCTGTATGCATTATTACCAACAGTTCTTTTCACAAGATTTCTAAATTCCATTTTTGTTTTGTGTGGGGGTATAATGGAAAAGATTTCTGACCATTTATCTTGGTTATCACATTTTCATAGAAAACAACCATGATTGCTATTTCTTTGACATATGAAAGGAGCATAAATTAATCTATTGTACAAAGGAAATTATCTCGGCTTCCAGACTAAGTAATAGCACTATAACAATTTAAAATACAACATCTACCCACTAATGGCACTCCATAGCAACAAACATAGGAGAAATCACAAACATTTGGTAAACATATACAATCTGTGTATCCGGGACAGTCGGAAAACTTTGCGATTGTCGGCAAACAAGAAAGGAAATTGGGGTGGATTTCTAATGACTCGCGCACAATTTGAAGACCTGCAAGTGTTACGGCCTACACTTATGTTGAATTGATTTCCCAAATGTACTCATTTGTTATCTGGTGTTCCAATGCACTCATGTTATATTTTCTCTCCCTACCCCCCCCCCCCCCTCTCTCTCTCTCCCTCTCTCTCTCTCTCTCTCTCACTCTCTCTTTCTCTCTCTCTCTCTCTCTCTCTCTCTCTCTCTCTCTCGTTCTCTGTTTGTATCTCTCCTCCCCCCCCTCTTTCTCGCTCTAGTTCTCTCTCTATCTCCTTCCCTTACTTCTCTCCCTTACCTCTCTTCCCCCCCCCCCCCACCCTCTTTTCTGTCTATCTTTCTTCCCCTCTCCTTCGCAACAGGTTCTGTACCAAAACAGTCACTCAATATAAACTACATTTAATGCAATCACACAAGTATGTAGAACATTCCTGGGTCTCTTTGTCCCAAAATTACCCTCCTAGCTGCAGTGATCGATCACAAACAGCCCAGGTATCAATGAAATCACGGTCACATTATAACTGTTCATCAAATCAACATCCATTATTCCACCAAATGAATGACTGACTGAGCTTTGAGCATACAAAATATCTCAGTCATTATTTGAAAACCTCCAACTACACCAGTATGATAAACAGCACTAAGACGAACTTTAATTCACTTGGTTTTCATGACATACATAGCTTTGATGACACCAACACCAATTGGATACATTTCCTCAAAATTTCTTGGGTATTTTACCATTTTTCAAACGGAACCTCTTATCTAAGGGGTCATCTAACATTATCTTTCCTCATTAATCATGGTTTCATTGTGTGTTGGTTGCCAGGGAGACATTATCACAGTTACATTAGTATCCGTACCCAAACCCACCATTCTTTTACACATCAGTATAAATGGTGGGATGAAGAAAAAAAAAATCTTCAAAAGGTGAGTTTGTTAGTGGAAACTCACATTTCTCTGGGGGGAAGCTTACAAGGGCAAATCATTATTCCAGTTGAGAAAACAGCATTGGAACATAATTCTTGAAAGTAAAGCCCTATAGCAACATTTTACATTTTTTCCCCAAAGTGTTACAGGGATCTAATAGCCTACTCCCATTGCCATCAATGTAGTTGTACTGTATGCCTTATTGTGTGTTAGCTTCTCCCCACTGGAAAACAACTTGCTGTAAAGGAGAAAATCCTGATTATTTCAAGCTGGGCATGTTTTTCAATTGGCCCACAAGAAAACATTAATGTATGTTTGCAGGTAGAGAGCCTTCAAAAAAGAAAGGTACATTCCCCAGCATGCAAGGGGTACACTCCAGCCCCCCTTTGGGTGGTTCCCAAGACCCTATTTGCCCCCCTTTTGTTGCGCGATGATGAGAAAATGGGATCAGGCTACAAAAGGGGGTAAAACTTACTTGAGATGTGATCAGAGGAATTTAGAGTAGGCTATTCATTGTGTTGTATGGCTTGGGGCTTACATGATCTCTCTTATCATCTACAATTGGTTTGATACTGGGGCCCCAGATTACCAAAGGGCTTAGCTTTGCCCCCACTACAGCATTACCTTGTATACCCTACTTTAGCAAGGTAGGAGATTTTCTTAAAATATACAATGCATGTTTTGATGCAATTTTAATCAGTATATTACCCACCCAGATTTACTGCACTGATACCTGACAAGTGCAGGTCTTGATATGTAGAAATCTACCCGTACATTAATCTGAACTTAACACGAGAAATACCATGCGAGTATTATGGAAGTCAGATTCTTCATTATCCTGTCCGATTTTCACTCTCTCGTCACCCTTTCATGTTTGCTTTCTGTTTCTGTCTTTATTACCAAATTGTTATCATCCTAAAGATGTAATCATTCCCAGCATATACCACAGTCTGCCATGTTTACTAAACAGTGAAATCACTTTGTCGTCCCATCAATCTTAACAAACTTGTCTTGATGTACAGAACCGCACCCGCTCAGACAAATTTATCTCTATTTGAGCAATGTCACAGACAGGTTTAACACTCGGGGGTTTACGTGTCTCTCTCAAGTGCGGGAACTATCTCAACTTGAGAGCCGGATTTTATGAAACGTGGGTAAACAAGACGTCTCTTTTGTGTACATATTGTGATGATTTCTGATTCCAAGACGTGGCAGAAGACAGTGGATAAATCAGGTCTGTTTGGATCCTAGTCCGCCATCGAAGGCAATAAATCTCGCCCCAAACTGCTTGACGGTAAGGGATACGACAAGAGCCTAACAGTTTTCCATCATCCAAATCGATTCATCATGCTTATTGTTTGGGCAGATCCTGTCCTTTCTATCCTCCAGGATAATTCTACTTCAAGACAAATCCAACACTTCCAAACTATCATTGCCCTGAATTGAGTGTAGTTCAGCTAAGAAACAGGCTAGCCCATTTGCAAAAGTCATGAAACTCTGTAGGAATCAGTAGTACTCAAAGTACTGCTCAAAGTCAGTTTCAAGATCTATTATTGTTCTTATAAGTTCTTATACAGTATCGACTTTTTTACACTGTCTTTCAAATCTTTGTATGCCAGATAAGCTGTTATTAAGTGAGATTTGTACTAGTAATACTTGTGAAAACATTCACATGTGGCACATTATGAGTTAACACCTTTTGGTACCAATGCCATATTTTAGCATCAAAATTACACACAAATCAAATGAGAAGATTTATATCTGGTACAGAAGGACTTAAATGCGTATCTGCCCTTTATTTTCTATTAGTTATATTATAGATGTTACTGTTGAAGGCAAAAAGCGAAAGAGGAGTTGGAAAAGAGAGTCGATGATGAGTGATATCTATTGTACATCAATGGCAGAGATATTGGTGTTAGGTATTAAGTGAAAGTGGCCCAAAATGACCAGGAGTTATGTTCACAATGGTATCAAATTTCAAATCAACACTCCCGCAAGATGTAGTACACTTGCATTTCAGGAAAGTAAGAGACGTCATGTCACGGTTCATGGAGACAAGACCACTGTAACCAAAAGTCAACTTCTATTTTCGCAGGATGTTTGTGTCTTTTTCAACAGAGTGTGGGAGGTCTGTAAGAAGCAGGGGAAAGTGAATACTTTGCAAACACCTTGGATGACATTGCCTAGGGTGTATTTTTCTTTTTCCGCCGACATCAATCAGGCAGGATTCATCTCGGAGGCTAAAAAAAAATGGTCATCGGATGGATGACTTTGAGATGTGTTCCACTCTGCACCTGCATAGCAAAAGCCTTTTAATTTCTTGAAGATTTCAGAGATAATACAAGTAATTGTCTGAGGGGTGTTGAATTTCTTGAGCCTTGAGAGGGTAGCACCTTTTGTGGTATTATTTCAGATGGCAACTTTGGGGTCTAAAATGCCTGAAGCATTGCAAAGTGAGATTTGTTGTTTTCCTCTTAGCTCCGTGCAGTTTACAAAAAAAAAGATTTGTTTCTTTTCAGCATGACAGGTCCCATATTAACTGATATCCTAATCAATATCATCTTTCTCAAATCAATCTTTTATTCCATATCGGAACCTTTGAGGAAAAATACAAAAGCTAAATATCTAAAATGTTAAAGCTTGGAAGAGACAAACGCAGAGATGGACAATTGTGAACCAAGATATAGAAGGGAGAAAATGCATGAGTGAAATTGTAAAATTACAACAGAAAAGGGAATAAAGAATGAAACAAAGAGTGAAAAATCTCAATATCGGAGGAGAGGAAGGATAAAAACAAGAAGGTAAAACATGTGAAAAAGCAGCTAAGATACCAATCAATGGTGAGAGAGAGGACAAAGGAGGAAAGAGGGGGAGAGAGAAGAGGAAAGGAGGAGAGGAGAGGAAGAGAGGAGAGAAAGGAGGGAATAAGAGGTGAGAGAGAACAAAGGATAGAGGAAATAGGAGGAAGGAGGAGAGAAGAGGAAAGAGGAGAAGCGAGGAAGACAGGAGAGGAGGGAAGTAGAAAGAAGGGAGAGAGGAGAGAGGTAAAAGGAGGGTAGAAGAGGAGAGAGTAAGAGAGGAAGAGAAGAGAGGAGAGAGAGATGAGAGAGGATGAGAGAGGAAGAGAGAGGAGAGAGAGAGAAGAGAGAAGAGGGGAGAGAGAAGAGAGAAGAGAGGAGAGAACATCAGAAAGGAGAAAAGGGGGTAAAGATAGGAGAGAGGAGGAGAGAGGACCAGAGAGCACAAGAGAGATGAAAACCAAGAGGAAGCGCTCAACATGGAGACCACTGCGTGGCACCAAGGGAAACTTACTTTCACCTCCTACCGACATAATTGCATTCCACCTCATCTGCCCCGCCTCCCATTCTACCAGGAATCTCGGACACCAGCTGAAATCTCAGCGTGTTGGAAGCCGCGTTCTCACACACACACAAGGAACCTACATGTAGATGGGTACATTTTCATGACTCTTTAACCCTCTCATTGCTATTGGTAAAATCATGTGTAAGAGGTCAATGTAGTTTTCAGGTCTTGGTACTGAGAGGGTTAACCCTCCCATTAATGTCCTTGCATGCCCTTATTATGTTTATCTCCAGCTTGAAAAGAATAAAAGCCAAACAACCAAAGTTAATTTTAACTACAGTATACAAAAGAAGCTTGACATAAGAAACTTCTAAACAGGTTTGTATGCAAGGAAATCACACAAACAAAAGGCAATGTAGAAACAATTGAAACCATGATGATACCCAGCCCTGATATCTTGCATTACCAAATTTTACACCACGGTCAAATCTTGATCCAGAAAGCCCACACTCTCTCTGCACCAACCAATGCCAGCTCCATGTTAATCATAACACAGCTTTTTGTATATATGGGACTGAAAGGGTTCAAGATACATTGAGAAGATTCATTCACAATGCTAAAAGTGAATTTTGATGATCATTATATGCACATGTGTGGACGAGGTAACTTGATACTCACTCCTCGTCACCTACACCAACTCGCACTGCTGGGACTGGGCCCTGCGAGCCACACATTTCTTACGCTCCAGAAATTGCACCGCTGTGTATACATACATCTCGGTCCACATGGAAGCAGATGGGGGATGGAGTCCATGTGTAAAATCTTGAATACCCATAAGGTGCGTCTACATTAGCCCGATCAGTTTGCTGATCCGGGGAACTAGCCTGAAGTTGCATTAGCTCGAAACTCGGGATACGCAAGCTCGAAACTTGTGATGCATAAATTAACCTGATGTTTGCAAATAGGCAGTATGCGACGGGAATAGGCCACGACCACATTGCTTCGGTTGTGAGCTCACATTCACGCACGTATAAAAAACTATTACGTAAACAATGCCTCATGCGCGCTGATGCATATCAAGAAATTTTCAGGCTAATGAAGACACTCCGAGCTAGTTGAAGAACATCTAGCCCAAGATTTCTTGGGAAAGTTTTTCGACCAAAAAAGCTAGCTATATCGCCTGATCTGGTATTGAAGACGCAAATAGCTAGCTGTTTCGTGATCTGGCTAGCTCTCCCGATCAGAAGTAGCTAGCTATTTTGCCGCATCAGGCTAATGAAGACACACCTATAGAGATGCAGAACAAAACCCTTGAATGTCTTGAAGAAAATACTGAGTAGATAATACTGGAGGCTGTGAACTTTCTGTTCTACCTCATTTTCTTTAAACTGGTTAAGGCTGTGTATGATTATATGTACTTGAGCACTTTTTTTTTCTTTCACATACATTCTTGCAAGTAAGGACTAGAGGAATTATTTTATAAGATGTACACTTTGTTTCTGAGTTTATACTGATTAAAATGCTATCAATATTGATATTTTTTTTAAATTTTCAATCCTCACGACAGTAACAGTATTCTATGCACCACATCAGAGGAGAATTCTAACTAGTCATTTTGGTTGGCAGTCCTCAAGTGAAATGTTAAGTTAAAGTTTAGCAACAAAGGTCATGATTTACAAAGAAATTTTAGGCATACACCCAGTAGTAAGGAGAGCATGCTCCATCCTGTAAATGAATGAAAAAAGGCCATGATATAAGTATTGATGAGGGCTAAGATGGAGGAAATATTAAAGTAAGAGACTTGATATTGCAAAGGTGAACTATGGTAATTTGAATCACTGTCCATAAGAAAAGTTAGAAGAAGAGATAGCTCATGAAAAGGAAATCATTGATAATTTCCGACAAGTTCAGTGATAACTGAACTAAATGGATTAAGGGCAAGCTTAGCCTGAATATGATGGTAATGCTGTCACCAGCTTCTTTCAAGGAGGGGGGTGCATTTTGGAAAAGACAGACAAAAATTACCAAGTCCAATGTCAGCCAGGGGTTTGGGTGGCGGCAAGACCCCCTGGGGATGGCCAAAATTGTTTTCTTCAATTTTTTTTGTTCTTTGTTTTTTTAATTTTAAGTGTGTTCGCACCCTCCGCACACACCCCTGGCGACACCCATGGGTTGGTTCACTAGATGGGAGACTTATCGATGCTGAGGGCTATCCAGAAAACTGGCATACTACATGTACGACCACAGGGCATAATCGTCTCCTGAGATTTCATTTAGTCCTGGAGGGGGTTATGAATTTGGGAGAAAACCTAGAGACGAACAGACAGAGGGAGAGACACCCATCCCCTTTCATGTCAATACTGTATGTATGTAGCTCAGGAGGATCTGATCCACTTTTGAAACACCCTAAGTTGGTAATGGAAATACCATCACAAGACAGACCTAAGCAGGATCGATCTGCTTTGGAACAGAACTTAGTATGCATATGAATGCCCATGAGTTAGATATTCACATTTTATAATAGCACCCTGTGTGACTTCATCATCTATTCAAACACAGGTTGCCCCTTTTGCAGGTCATAAAAATAAAGTTTTGTAAAAAACCATGGAAAATGGAAGAAGATCTGGCTTAGTGAACCCTGGTCCAATTAGGATGTCAACATTTGATATGGAGCTGCAGTAACCAAAAGGAAATGGTTTAATTGTGTCATATATGGCATTTTATGTATATTTCAAGCATCTGGTCTACTTTCTGAACAGCAGATGGGAGTGGTGCTGCTAGGTATCTGAGTGGGGAAAAAAGTTAGCCCACATATATATATATCAGTACAGGTTAAAACATAGGATACTGATTTGGGTTATGGGGTCAGGTTAATTTGTGAGAGAAATTGAAGATGTAAACTGCTACCGAGGAGAAGATCTTCACAACAGCATTGTCTTATGATTTCATGCAGGCCTCAGTAATCAACCTAAAGCAGTAGATTAAATTACGAGATGGATGCGAACAGATAGTCTGAGAGATGATAGATAACAAAACGGACCGAGACGCAGAGAAGGATAGTCGTAGCAGAGACAGGGAGATGTATATTATAGTTGTAACAGAGACAGAGAGATGGTATCATTTTCAAGACATCATCTTTCATCAAACTCCTGAAATATTGATTTCGCTCGTCATATTGAAAAGATCAATATGCGCTTACTGAGTTGGCGCGATGGAGTTGCACACCATGGTATCTAAGATGTAGCGTCTTGTAAACTACTACGCAACCAATAGGAAGATGAGACTTCTAATTACAAACACAATAGATTCAATTACTGAATGATAAATACCATGACAGGCAAGGTTATATCAAACATATCGAATATCCTTCAATGAAGGCTGTGAATATTGCATGCATGTCTACACTCCAGCTCAAAGGAATTTGGAGTGTATATTCTTAAAAAGTGTCTTAGATCTGTAAGGTTGTATAAAAATCTATTACTTTTGTCCAGCTCTTCAAACTACTGAGGTAAACCACTGCAATAGTGCACTCTTTTAAAGATGTTTTTGTTCATGATAAACGATTTGTCTAGCTTCACGTAAAGGCTGTTAAACATATTTTTAATCCAAATTTTATGATGGGATCTAGTACTGACAAGACATCTCGAGGAGCGAGAGAAGAACCAGAGAAGCTCTAGAGAGAAATTCCCTACAGCCTTGAATCCAGGCTAGACAAAGTCTCATTCTCAAGAGTGTGATGCCATCTAAGAAACCTCTCCCCCTCCTCTGCTCCGTCTTCTCTCCTCCATCAAAACATCTCAGCCCCATTCATCCATATACTCCTCCCGGGGTGATGCGGTCACTCTTCCAAGTAACCCCATCGCCCACATGACTGAGGCTGTGTTCAGACCCGTTAATTTGAATTGATTTACATCTATCTTACTAGTACTTTATTTCAGCTTTTTTTTTAAATGATAGAAATTTAAAAAGCAAACTTCAAGAAAGGTCTGTATGTCAACGTTCATACTAGTCAGAATCAAACTGGAGTTCATGATACATTTGTATATTTTGCATTTTGATTAAGTTTGCAATATGTTGTGCATTGTACCTTTTTACGATGGAGTAACAAATGTGAATGTTAACTCAATCAAATTCATGAGTAACGTTTTATTCAGGGTAACCTTCTTTTTAACTAGCATGAAATACTTTGAGATCTTTTATTTGTAATCAGGATTTGTTACTAAGTACATCCTCTTTAATATATTGCAATACAAATATATAAATTAATCTCAACATCATAAGAAACGATAACAAAGTACTTTGTGAACGCACCCTGAGAGTAGCAGACAGATGTCTCCACAGCCTAATTCCTTGCTTCATTAGGCCCAGAAGGAAACCACACAGACAACTGGACAATCAATTATTATCCACTGGACCACAGGCACATCTATGAATCATATCTGATTGCTGGGAGCAGTCATCAACTGGGTTGCAAGGTGCCAGTCAGTCTTAAGAGACGCGATCTCTAACCACCCGTTGGCTGTAGCGTCTTGGGGCGGGTTTGATGGAATACATTTCAAGCTTACATGATAATTCAAATATTACCTGGAGGTTTTACAACTCAGGTTTGATAGAATACATTTCAAGTTTACATGATGAGTCAAATGTTACCTGGAGGTTTTACTACTCGTAATATGATTCTCTTGGAAATGTGAAAATAAATATAAACAGGAAATGCATAATGCAAGCCTTTTCCATTAAGCGTTTTACATGAAAATCCTAATGTTACCCAGAGGTAAGTGCAAGTTGTAATACAATTCATGTGGTAATGTGAACATCAATTTGCAAGAAATGCATAATGTAAGCCTTTTTCACTCAGCTTTATACTTTGTTGTATTGATCTTAAAAGGAAGAAAAGTGTACATTAATGTTCAAATGTTCCCCAGAGGTTGCACAACTTCATTGTGTGAACATTAATGACAAGAAATGCATAATCTAAGCCTTTTCCATTCAGTTTTTAACTCTATTGTATCGATCTAAAAGGGGAGGTTGTACAACTTGTACCGTAATTTGATTCATTTAATAATATGAACATTATTTTGCAAAAAAAAGAAAATGTACGCCTTTTCCATTAAGCTTTTGACTATATTGTATTGATATAAAGGGGGAGGTTGTACAACTCTTAATATGATTTATTTTGTAAAGTGAACATCAATTTGCAAGAAACATCTACTGTAAGGCTTTTTCCCATTCAGGTTGTTACTCGATCGCAGAAGGGATAGGCAGACATGGCTGACCAAAGGTAGGAGACTTAAAGAAATGGATTGGACAAGGACTGGTAGCAGCAGCAGCATTATACGCTGTTAAAAGAGGGTGCTGTGTGCAGCAGTTATGACCAATGCAGTGTGATTTGCGTAACCAGACTTAAGAAGAGAAATACTCTACAGTGTGTTCATAACACTGAGGAGAAGCTGGAAGATAGCAAAGAATATATAGATCTCTGGAATACATCTTCTTTTACTTTGCCAAACATGTTGAACACATTTTATCAACACTGAAGGAAGCAACACCTTGATAATGGTAAAGAGCCACTGGAAGAACATTCAAAGACATAATTGTCTTTTCTTAATCTGCAACAAGATATATTAACACCATACTTAACACCAAAAGAGGTTACACTGAAGTGTTTCTTGAGGAGAGGAGAACATGTTGGTATCTCAACATCTACTGATGACAGCAGTCATCTACTTTACTCCATTCTTTTCTTGAACTCTTCCATTGCCAGATAGGGAGGGAAGTAGGAATAGTCTACATGACTGGATGTTAGTTGGAGCTGCAGCAATCAGAGAAAAACACTCTCTACACCCTTCAACTTAGGCTAACCAATGCAATGCATCACTCAAATTATCATATCTGAACTGCAACTCTACTTCAAAACTACAAAGGAGTCTTCTTCCTGCTGCACCCTATTTGACTGAATAATCACACATGACATTTTATACTGGGAGTCATTTTTCCAAACAGGCCCTTGAAAGGATAGGATTAGGAAAGAGGCAAATTTCGATAAAAATTATCAAAAAAGCAATTTCACAGAGAAATATTTGCATCATTGCTAATCACACAAGCATAGACAATGCATTTAGGGGAAAGAGCACTTACTACATCCCATTCAACTAGTCACTGATTTCTCAAGCTACATTTGCTGCATTTTTACGCCATTTCTCGGAAGACGTCTCGCCCCTTCCTCGAAGAGCATCTTGAACCAATTTCTCCTCCAGAATGAATCCGCTCCAATCAATATCATCATGGAGGAGATGAGTCACTGGCACAGAACTTCAAGACGTCTTTTGGCTGACGGGATCTGATGGAGCCCCCTGCCAGGGTTTCCCCCCTTTCCCACCAAGTCTCCAAGACTCTATACTGGAAAGTCCATCTCCTTCATCACACATATTGCCCCTTTCATTCACAGCTTTAACCATCACACTGCAAGACCTTCATACCATGTCTAAAAGACTCTTCACTACCATGTTCAGCTCCCTCATCATCCAGATAGCCCCCTTCACACACCACTTTAATCACCACTGTATTATAAAAATCCGTATTAAATACTTATGCCCTCACTAGTTAAATAAATTCCAAAATCCATGCATAAATTTCTTCTTTGCGAAACAAAACTCAAGATAACTCCTCAACTGGTAAAAATATCAACCAAACATGTAGCTCTAATTCATTTTAGTTAATGCTACATCATTTAAGCCACTGGCAGTTTTCAAGTAATTTTTTGAAACTTAATACTACTAAAATTGTGCATATATCATAAATCAAACTAAAAGTGACCACCACTTGACTGGAATTTCTCTGAACAGTATTTTATTTACTTGGGGCAAAAAAGATTTGAAAAAAAATACATTTGATACTAGCTATTTATTGACTAGAGATTCTATCAACATTTGATATACTTCAGGTACAAATATATTTTAAGGGACTTTATCAGAGGTGTATCTTCATGTAATTGGCAGACACCAGAAGTCATGAACAGAGACAGCGACACCCGTGTGAAAGATCTATATCTTTCAGTGCAGCTCTATCCTCACGTCTGAAAGCAGTCGCAGCTAACGAAATGTGAGTTCAGTCAATATTAGCAGAGGCACGCAGAGCCGCTTAGATGAGGTGAATGAACAGAGAGAAATTTGGGAATTAGTGTTTGCACTATTACGCATCCCCCCTGTACAGTACGTTTTTCTATTTCGAGTCAATCGAGGAATGCTGCTCTGTTCAAGAATTAAAATGTTGGTCCATTCTTGTTCTGGACCGAAACCCGACCCCGTGAGTATGATGCAGAGGAAATTGTATGTAACGGGTTACTCTGACATGTTTCTTAGGGGGAAAACACAAATATGTTAGAAAAATAGGGTGAATGAATAGTTGACATATATGCTGAAGATAGCTTACATGTTTGTGTTCAACCCGCGCATACTTATGTCACTTTTGATGGATGTTGTATATTATAAAAAAGCAAATTCTATTTCATTCTGGTATTTGCTGCAGTGAAACTTAATCTCCCATTTTGTATTTCAGCTCACTGAAACAGAAATTTCCTGTTTTTGCCCCTCAGGGTGAGTATTAAAACGCTGCAACTTACGATTTGAATGGGGGCAGTCCGGTAATATTGTACAAAAAGAAATACACAATACAGGGCACACTGACAAAAATGAATAATGATGTATCACTTACTGTGAGGAATTCTATAGCATATATTGTGCCTTAAAAGTATACTAAACTATTTCAAACAGCAGGGGACTATATGAGATCGACTATATGTCATAAAAATAAACACACACAAACTGCAAGATTTGACTAAATATCTCGCACGGATGAAAACACCAGTTTGGATCATGATATTATCCCACCCTGCTCAAGGTCGCGACAGTTCACGGCGCGCCGTCTCGGAAAACGGCCCGGCGCTTCCGCGATTGATTGGTTGATTGTTCTTACGTCCCACTGATGTTGGTAATTAGGAGAGCAGGGTTCAGTGTTGATATAGCTGCACGTGTAGACCACTGTCACTGCGCCACAGTCAGTCTCCCTGTGGATGTCTCTCTCGCTTTGGATTACGTGAACCTGGCGTGACCTTACATCCTCCTTCTTCTTCTGCTTTTAGGTGGTATGGATGTTACCATCCTTTTACCACTGTTGTGCCATTGATGGACTTTTTGAGTATTTACACACAACTCCCTTAGAATGCTACTTTGCCAAAGTTATACAACGGATTAGTTCATCATGCCTAGTTGTTACATATGTGTCAACTATACTGCCCTACTCTGGCAAAAGGAGGCAAGTGACAAATTACTCAAATCTGGGTTGGGTTATTGGTACTTTTATATTGTAACCAGCATTCCCAACATACATGTAAAATCTGGACAAGAAATATTAATCTTGCTGCCAGATATTCAATCTAACATGATGTGGTATTACATTAATGTCAATGCAAGTGACAGACATATTTTGCTAATTTCCAAGAAAAGATTCTTTTGTTAGTTGCTTCCTTTTGTCAGAGTAGGGCAGCATGAGAGAGATCCTTCTGTCTTTAGATTTTACTGAAGATACCATCTTTTAACCCTTGTTATGTCATATATTTTTTCTCTAGTAATCCATACAACTCCCTTAGAGCACTACTTTGCCAAGACATGCAAAGAATTAATTCCAGATTGAGACCTCATTTCTAGCTATATCGTACGTCAACTATATGAGAGATCCTTCTGATTTTAGATGTTACTGAAAATGAGACCTTATCAATCTGAGATATCAATGTAAAGACTGTGTTTCACTCAAACCAAGGGAATCTACACATACAAGCTTAGTTTTTAAATAGGTTCCCCGTATTTTACGCTAAACTCTGTCTCCTCTTGTCTTCAACATGTCATCTTAAGCTCATACAAAGAATGAATGTACCTTGTATTGAATTTACTTTGTTTTCAGTGTACGTTGTACTGTTCTGTAAATATATTATTTTGTTTGTAATATGTGAAATATGAAATAAACTAAACTCTAAACTGAAAACTGAAAACTGAAACTGAAGAGACTCACCGGCGCCAAATGCGAAGAAAAAGCTCTGCTTGGGTTTCGACTCCAGCACCGCTTTGACTCTCATGGCCATCCTTGTATTCCGCTTGAATATGAGCTCCTCTCGGAAGTAACGGTCGATCTGATTGGCTACTTCAATCTCCGCAGGTGTCAGAGTGGAGTTCTGCGTACTGGGTACCTGGAGGTGTCCATGAACATTGAAAGAAGAATGGAATGTGAAACACGTCAAACACCACATAACTGGAAATCAATTTGCAAGATATTTCATATTTGCAACTATTTACGATGTATGATTCTAGGGAAAAGTTATGATTATTGAATTTCATATACTATGATCATGTATTGCTCCTGTTCCCTGTCATTTGGGGAGATGCAGAAGGAAAGATGATTGTCATTGTCATCTGCAGGCCATTGCAGATATGATTCAAACCTTGCTCTCCTTATCGAAACCGAAAATGATGCTGATTTTCTAAAAAATTTGATCTATGGACATTCAAAATTGTCACAAAATCAAAACTTTAAAGGATCATAACTTTCTTATCCTTTGAAGGATTTTCATGATATGTTCTTTCATGTGTCTGCTTTTATTAAAACCAACTCAATTTCAGGGTGAACTATCCCTTTAACTGCATAGGCTATTTATGCAAGCTAATGTGGAGTTGTAAAATGATGTAACAAAATTTCCCACTTTCCCTGAAATTTCTTTCATGCATACAGATGGCAAAAGAAGAGGACACAAAACATTTTCAGTCATTTTATAATTTTCACACATTGCTTCAAACTCTGCAAGAGTTACCACCGCTTGATTGAGCAATTACCTTTCCAGGAATACCGATGAATGGGAAAAAATTCAACATGCCTGAAAAAAATGAGGGCTCATTACATTGCCATAAACACATTTTGGTCCTCAATGAACGACTAATGCGGGGCTTCCTACATGTTAGATGGTGGCAGAAGTGCAACATTTATAACTCAATTACTAGAGTTCAATCGAATTGTTACTGTCAAGAAAATGTGATAATCCAATGGAGACATCCACCGTCAAAAACATGGTAGTTGCATTAAGTTGCATAAAACGCGCAGGCTACAGAGGTATGCGCTAGCTATCTCGCTGACATCTCTATGTTTGACGTCTAAAATCAAATTGGACACCACTCACAATTGCATTCTGCATTCAGGAATTTATTTCTTCATTTTGACAGGACTTGTGTCTTTTCTTAATAACCCATGTGTGTGATGTGATTAGAACTAGCTGTAAGTGCAGTCAAACTCGTCAATGAGTTTATTCTCAATCCCTTCATTTCCTATAATTGTCGAAGGGGTTCACATTGAATGTTTTCCCTCAGACTGCCTTCGGAAATTTCCTTCAATTAACAGTCTAGGTTGTTTGCGCGGCATCCAGAAATTTCAGAGAAATTTACAAGCACTATAATTTTAAGAGACTGACAAACAGTTGAAATTACTCTGCAAGTGATGCAAGGAGAAATATGATTTTGAAACAATTTCCTTGAGGAGTTTGGCCACCATGGGGCTGTAATTTCCACTTGAGAAACATCGCATAAAAGAGCGGTAAGAAAGTAACATTTACTTCTTCTATCGTTCTCTCTCTCTCCCCTCTCCCTTTCCATCTCCATTTCTCTCTCCCTCTCCCTCTCTCCCTGTCCCTCTCTCTCTCCCTCTCTCTCTCTCTCTCTCTCTCTCTCTCTTTCTCTCTCTCTCTCTCTCTCTCCCTCTCTCTCTCTCTCTCCTCATTCCCTCCCACTATCTCTCATATCCCCAGTCTAGTACTTTCCATGATATCTTTCACATTTACATTCCCTCCATCTGGTTCAGCGCTACGTTCTCTCATTTCTGCTCCTTCTACCTCTACTTGCCTTCTTCAAATAAATGCCTCGGTATTCAAGTGGTCCCCCTTTCAAACTGAACTCCACCATACATTCTCAAACTACAGACATGCTAGGCTATTATGTTCCCCTCTTTTTCGACTTGTTCCCCCATTTCGTCCTCCTTCTCTCTCACCCTGTATGGCCGTGCCACCAATACCTGTCAGATGTTGTAATAACTCTATTCAAACTTGGCTGATAAATGAGCCACATAATTGCTGTTCAGCAAAGTGCACACGCACAGATCAATTTCCTTCCTTTCAAAGTTCAAACCCCACCCGGCCGCCCGTTCCCTCGCTCACTCGCCACACGGCAAACACTCATTGCAAACTGGGGTCACATCACCGCCAAACCAGACTTTTGTCACGAGTGATTCAATTAGGAGTTATTTGAGCCAAAATGACTGTTTAAAAGCCCATCGTTCCAACTGGTAGAAAAGGAAATGCCTTAGAGAGACGAGAGAAAGAGAGAGAAAAACTAAACCTCTTTCAGCACGACACGCAATGATGCACAGTCGTTTTCTGGTTCAGAATCCACAATATTGTCATTTTGATTTAAGAAGCTCCCCCTCTTTCATAAAGAGTGCATTTAACATCAAATTGAACAAAAGACCCATTTTCGCTGGGGCTATTGATGGTAAAATCAAAAGCTTTCAGCCCACAGATAACCCCTAGGGGAATGAAAGGCAGCGTGGTAATGTGAATGCCCTCCAAGCTGCTCGTCAGGTATCACTCTGTTCTTGAAGAAGCCAATCAAATTGATGAATCACCATTTACTAAACTATTTTCCATCATTATTTGCAATTAAAACTTTGTACATTTTTAAATTCTGATAACCTGGACTGCACTGTAGCACTTGAGTTATGGGTCACAGTAGGGTGCGACACAAAACTTGTTGAAATAGCAACATATTTTCCCTCAATTATTGGCAATTTATCATTACTATCTCAATAATCAGTCATTTGATTATCTCCCTTATGTGGCCTTGACTAAGACTGAGACGAGGTCATCATCCTACTATTCGCCTCCTTATAATAAATGGCAAGAAATCATTAATCGCTATGTTTATCAATAACCTCCCTTTCTTCTTTATCTGTTGCACCCTTTCAAAAGGAGTACAACCAACCAAGCTAAGATCTGCAAAAAGTTGTATCATATCCCCCCTTCTCCCCCTTCCAGGTTTTCCAAGTTGCGTCTTCATCATTTCCCCACCATTTCTGATCATCCCTTATTTTCAATCTTGCCCCATCCCACCCCATCCCACGCCCCCCCCCCCCCCCCACCACCACCACCACCACCACCACCCAAATTGCACCCCTCAGTCCCACAAACTCTCACCTGTGCGGTGTCCTGATTGAATATCACCGTGTTGAGGTCCCCACAGTTATAATGCCATATTAGGTCTTCGGTGGTGTAAGTCTCTCGGATGGTGCCCGCTCTCAAACTCTCCTGGTGCCATAGCGTCTGGTTCAGAGCAAACACCTCCTACAAGAGGGGAAAAGAAAAAGAACATTTATACCGTAATCACTATTAACAAAAGAGTAAACAAAATAAAGTTCATTCATTCATTCTCCCAGTAAGTCCATTCATTTCCAGGATGGAGCATGCTATCCTAGTATCCATACTTTTACTAGGTGTATGCATAAAGTGTGTTTTGAAAATTGATATTACCCCAGAAAGCCCTTTCACTAACAATGTAGCCAAAATAAGTTTAGCCACATGCCATTAGTTTTTAACACTTACATAACACTGTTTTTACTTATAGTTTTCAGTGTTTACTGGAACCAGTACACCACAAATGAATGAGAAGAAATGGAAAAAGAAGGAAAGGATGGTGATGCGAGTTACGAACTAGTCCGTGAGTAGTTAGTTATACAGAACAAAATACAGAGTGCAAAGAGAAAGAGAGAGAGTTGTGCAAAAAATAAGTTTTACAACAAACTATTAGTTTCTTTCAATATCGGAATGAGGGAGTATACTGTAAGTCTCAGTGTGTCAAGTTTCATGCGGTGCAGTACTTTGTCAATGATCAGAAGAAGAACTTTTAAGGGGGCTTTCGATAAGTTTTGTGCACATATTCCATGCAGGGGCACTTGCATCCGGACTACTTTTCAAACAATGATAATACATGCATTCTACCCTCTGAGGATTATTTTTTTTCCACTGGGATTAATTCGCTATATTAGGGGGTCTTTGCTGTGCACTGTACGTACTAAATCACCCATAGCATTCTATGTGAGTTTTGACAAATTCCAAATAGTTCCTTTTATCAAACAATTTTTCAATGGTCTACAGGTTCTATGAAGAATTTAACTAAAGGCTACTAGCAGACTCAAACTCTTGATCATAAAACGCTCTCACCCTTCCATAAGCGACTCATGATCAATCAATATTATTTCAATGACATGCGTCTCATTAAACCTTCACATCATCACGCATTTAATTCAATTGACCTGAATGCATGAAAGACTCCATAGTCAACGTCCATTCAACCACAAGTAGCAATCGAGCATTACAACAGCACATGAAAAGGAAATAATGAGTGGCAGTGACGAATATGTTGTCAATGTTCAATGCAGCAGGTTGCTACCAATCCGTTTGTGAACAAAAGTGCAGAGAGGAGTTGATAAGTCATACCCTAGAATGTAAAATGTGGTGTTATTCCGCTCAAAACCGGTAGCCGAGCAGAGTTTTACCTACTCAAAGCCCCCCAAGTTCAGAAGTCTGCCCCAAACCACAGTACAACAACCTTACGAGACTCCCGAACCCTCGGGGGAAATACTTACAGCAACACAACACCGCTGTCACAGAAATATGGCAATATGAATTCAACAATTCTATTTCTTCAAAAGGCCAGTAGAGAATCTGGTTTAAATCTCGGAAAAAAGGTGGGACCCCCAAAATGAGGTTTGGGGGAGGTATCAATCAATGTGTCAGTCTGGATTAGGCGGAGGCGTACCTGCGCTAGCAAAAAATAAGCTTTCGCTTCTACCAAATATTTTAAAGTACATGTATTTACGCTTCATGTACATGGCTTTAAAATATTCATTACTCGAGTTGGGCCACTCAAAATGAATTGAGATTTTTAGTTTTAAAAACCATTATTAGCAGATTATCGCTATTGTTTGCATACAAGCCGGTTGAGTATCGTACGTCAATTTTTTAAAGCTGGATTTAAAATGTATGTGTGTCAATCAAAAGATGGATTTTAATTTGTTTCTCATTTGAATTTTTTTCTTTAAATAGTGCAATGACCCGAGATATGTGTTAATAGCCAGATGTACAACCAGAGATAATGAGAAGAATTCATAGTGGCCCAGAATGTACCCTACCACCCATCAAATTGACGCCATTTCTGGACTTCGAGGTTAAATGAAGTGCGTAATGATAACACCTAAGGGGTCATTCACAATTATCAACATTTTCACAAGTGTACAAACCATACACTTTTCAAGACCCCCCCCCCCTCCCCCCCAAAAGTGTACGAAGAAAATGTTGATTTTTTCCCCCACATTTTATAGCTACGGTCACAAAGGTCCTTGCGAACGCCGTACGAAGGACTAATTTGTACAGCCACAATGGGACAACTTTTGACCTTCCAACACGGCATCTGCTCGTTTCCGGTGCTCATTCACAAACACAAAAGCATTTATGAAGTTCATATATTTGTTAACGGGATTTTTGTGAACAATGCACCCTCGCTTAAGGAGGAATTCTGTTAGATTTTCCGGGTCAGTAGGTCTATTGTCCCTATTGTTCGCCATCTTTGACATTGTTTCCACGTACGTACGTACGCGCACATTTTTCTACATAATAATATAATATACCTAGATACCAAAGATCGCATGCGCGCGTATATCGACTACGCGACTTTCGGTGGCACAACTCACCAACCTTGAACATGAAGAAGGTGCGTAACTATGCATTCTTCACTCGCTGTTTCATTTCGGATCCAAAGTCGGTGATTCATGTATTAACCGAAAGTCGTGTAGTGTGCGGGGGCCTAAGATAGCTATCTCTCGGTCATAAAGTGAAACGATGCCGCGAGAAATTGTGGGATTTTGATGGAGTGCGCGAACTATTCGGTCAGCGTGGAAAGTTTCCAGCGAGACGAGAGGCCGGGCCCGTGATCAGACGGGATGGGCGCGAGAGTATGGATCGACATTTTTTATAATTTGAAAAGCGTACGCCGGGTGCTGACCCCCTCCCCCCCAGCGTACGGTTTGTACGCTCGTGAAAATGTTGATAATTGTGAACGGCCCCTAAGTCATCACAAGTTAAACCACGGAGCGATTCAAGAATCCCCAAAGAAAACACATTCATTTTTATCCCAAATCACAACAGAAGAAGGGTGCGTGCTCGACAACACACACAAGGTCATAATACTTCCATATTTTGATACTTCGAGGATGAATTTTGTGTCCTCTCAAGTTTTTCCTTCATTTCCAAACTTCTTCAGATGAAGAGGTCTTGTCGGTGACTCTGTGTTTACTCAGACATCAATTAGACATCAAGCCTCACCGCCAGGTTCTGACCTCGTAACTGACACACCGACCATCACTGTCAATCAAATCCAACCAATCGTTGTGCTCCCGTTTCATCCTCGTTATGAGCAATATACTCCTAGAGTTGAGTATACAAGTGCTATTAAAGGAGCCATGCTGGGCGATACAGGTTTGAAATAATTTCTTGGCATGCATGTACACTACAGCTCAAAGGAATTGGCATAGGGAAAGGGAAAGGGAAGAAAGGGAAGGAGCTGCAGTTTTAAACCACAGTATATTTGGTCCAGTTCAGCATGAAACATGATGCTTGATAGGCTAAAGCATCGTGTTTCATGCTGAACTGGACAAAATATAGTGCGGTTTAAACTGTTGCTCCTTCCCTTTCTTCCCTTTCCCTTTCCCTATGCCAATTACTTTGAGCTGTAGTGTACATGAATCAGTTTGAGCCAAAGCATCTACTCTTATTGGGTAAAAATAGAATAGGCCACGGAAATGTTGCATGTAGGTTTACAATTACTGTAACTTACGATCAATGGAAGCTACCATGGCACATGCAATAATGAGAGCTCATTGGCTATTGCCATGGAAGTTACCATTGATAGTAAGTTATAATAATTCAAACCCTTTCTGTATCTGCAACCTGGCCATGTTACATATTTTTGTTTAATTAATGACATTTTAAGATTTACTGTCGCAATATATCAGGTTCATGGCTAATATCTTTCCTTCCCCGATTGCAATTTGAGTTAAAAAAGAGGTAAAACCATAATGTTACGTTCTTACAAAGATGTTTTTGGACAGTAGGTACATGTACATGTACCCAGTCTTCTGCCTGTATGGTCTCTGAAAATGATAAACAGCAAAATTTGTACATATAAAAATGGACACGCAGAGCCATAGTAGTTGCATGAAATTCACTGCGCACTACATTTACATACTGGTATATGTATAGCCCTATATATGACACATGGAGCATGGACCAAACTGTTTGTAGTAGGATCTATGCGCAGAGTTTCTCGGAGTACACATGGGCAATGTACTGAAACACATACTAACATTTCCTCCGACTAGGCCTGGTCTCAAACAGAGAAACTGACAAAGGGCTGAATGAAGCTTGTCGTTCACTCCTTGACTTGGAGGTCAGAAAGTCAACAAGGCACCCCTGTGTGAAGAATACAACCACTGCTTATTTCTTTCTAGCAAGGGGCACAAAAAATTAAAGAACAGTTTTGGAGCGATTTTCTTCTTACAAGGGGCTATTTTCATGCCTTTTATCACAAAACTTACACAGCGAACCTTAGTGTGCATGACACCCTGTAAGAATACATTTTTCCATTCCTGTAGGGGAACTTTTGTTACTCATAGGGGCACATTTTTGCATTGTGGGGGATCAAAAGCCCACAGTCTCCATGTATTATTTTCGCAGGATAGTGATCATCGTCATCATCATATCAAATTTCCTGACTTACTACCTTAAATTTGATTGGCTGTTTGAGAAATGTTACCATGGTAGTCACCATTGATGGAAGAGTTACCATCAATGGTAAGTTTTATACAACAGGGCCCAAGGTCTTCCAGAGATGGAGTTTAGTTAGTGCAGATCCTTGCACCATCAATTTCATTTTGGGCATCATGCTTTTAATGACTTTGCTAGTTTAACCCACTCAGCCCCATGGGCAAGGAATTGAGTTGTCATTGATAAGGGGCTGTTAGTACTCGGGACTGAGAGGATAAATGCTGGATGCAAGAAGATCTTGTCAATTTATTGGGAATATAACTAACCAGGCTTAGTAAGGTGTCATGAATATGACCCCTGGACCTTTAATAGTGTTCTCGTGGTTCATGCTTTGTCTCACAGACTTCTGTAATGTGCAATACAGGGACATTGCCTTTAAGCTCGGAGCTCGCAGCATCGAGGGTCACAACAATTGACTCCTGAAATGATTCCTTGTTTCAGTCTCAAATGGAGGTCCCAAAAATGCCCGCCATCTTACTGTTGTCATGCATGGACTTGAAATAACAGTATTAAAATGGATGAAAAGCGCAGCGAAAGTTATTTTTCCCACAAAACAATGAAGGGTTCCATTTTCTATCACTAGTGTTTTTGACACAGTTATGTCCTCTACAGCATAGCCTGGCTTTAAGGCTGTTAGACATATATTTAAAATGTAAACGCAAATAATACAAACAGATCTAGGTGCAAAAGATGAATAGTCCTCTACCGGTAGTTCCTCTTTGCCACGAAAGATTGAACATAGTAAACAAACATTTTTTTTAGATATATCTAATCATGTTACCAAGAATACAAAATAAGCATCAGGGGCCATATTCATGTAACCTTACTGAGCCTAGTTAGTTGCTAAAGCGCATTCAGCTGCATGCATTTTTATTAACTAACTAGGCTAGTAAGGTTTCATGAATATGGCCCTAGGTTACTAGTAAAATGAATGTACAAATTTAACATTAACTAACTAAATGAATACTATTCATTCAAAAGTTACTTTATGAATAAGTATCAAGTGCAAAACCTGGAAGAAAATATACATGTATGTCCAGATGGTATATACTGATGCCACTGATTTTTATTAATAACATTTGTTGTCGTCGTTCTCCTTCATTTACCCAACCGCCTGTGGCAGCGGCGGTCAGTCTATGGCCACCGAATGAACGAGTAGCCACCAGATGAACGCGGGCCAGCATCCTAAATGAGTAAAGTGGCACGGACGCCAGCTGAGCCACATGGCCACGACAAATCTCGGGAGCCAAATCGGCCACTTTGACGAGACTCCAATCTCCCCGCCCTGACGCAACAGACGCCTTAACGACCCTGGATACGACCCATCAGAGCGGACAATGCTGGACATCCGACGAGCAAGTGAAGGCTGCGCCACTAATAGCAGTGGAAAATGAACACCGCTGAAGAGATGCTACATGTATTCATCCCCAGTGCATATGTATAACCAAGCCGACTTTCTGCCATACTAAAACAATACTGCAATTCAACCCAGCTTTGAATGGGTATTTGGGGTGCAATGTGTCTAGAACAGAGTCAAATATGGGTTTAAACATAAGGATGGATACTGGACACATCCTAAAATCATTGTTCCCACTTTCACGACCTGTAGACCCTGTTCAGTTTACATAATTAGTATACAACAAGTAATAAAGAAAGATTAGTTACCATTTTTTAGGGGGGAAATATTTTACAGCACTAAGTTTAATTCTATATCATACTAAATGAAGGTAGTTTCATCTTCATAGATTTTCTCACCCTTTTTTTACCCATCCATCTACATGTCCACAATACATTTGCAACGAGTAAATATATCATCCTGATGACAAATTTACAGCATACTGTAACTGCATAACCCCAATCCCCCCCCCCCCCCCCCTGTACCTTTTGTAAAAAAAAAAAAAGGAAGAAGGGGGAAACTATAGCGCTGATGAGTTTGCCCTTGTGTCTGTCATGCTTTTCACTCATCTCAGTGCGTTGCTGAGACAAATGACTCCTGAAGAATTCCTCTCCAGCCTTCATCATCTGACAACATCTGAACCAGGCCCATTCAGCAGAGTAAATATTTACAGGGGTGGGTAGTGACAAGTTCAGGACTCGCTCACATCAATGGAAAAACAGGCACCTCCTTTATTTCACGAGAACAAATATTGTGATAATTTTGATGTGATTCAAAATCCTAACCAGTCTTCATCATCTGACCGCATTGGAACTAGAACCTTATTTACGAAATAAATAATTGTTCATCTTCTCAGATGTGGGAGTGATAATTTTGGAGCTTATCCATGATGGGAAACAAAAACGAAATTTTCGCGAGAAGAAATATCGAGAGCATTTTATTTATTTATACATGAATGGAGACTTCCGAGCAGGCCTTCACCATGAGACAACATCTGTGCCAGGCATGTTCACATTCACAGGCTTGTTGAGGGCAAAGTTTATGCCTTGTTCACACTTTAGCCTTTATTCATTGTACCATTCAATTTTTAGGGAAACTTACATAATTTCTAACACTCTTACTAAGAATTCTCCCTTAGTCTCTTTATATGGATCTCCACACATAGATGTATACAGCTAATTATTCCTTCTTAACCCATTAAAACCCCTTTGAAAGATGAAGGTTGCCATCGTTTTGATTTGTTGAGACAAATCCTTTGTAATGATACAAAAAAGCAAATATCTTCAAACAAACTGAATGTAGGGTTAGAACCCAGATAAATATTCACAATTAGATATAAAGAAACTCCTACAATAACATTAACTCATGAAAAGACTGATAAAAACAAATTAATTCACTAATGAACTATTTGCACACGATATGTTCTGGACATCTTTTCTAACATAGTGTTTTTATCTTAACACACAAAATAGTATGCCAAAATCAACTCTTAACTCAATACCTATTTTGAACTCTTGCATTTTCGATCTGACCATTACAACAATTTTAATGTGTATATTAACTTCTAAAGATGTTAAGATTGTAAACCAACAATCTGACCATTACAACATTACATTTTTAATGTGTATATTAACTTCTAAATATGTTAAGATTGTAAACCAACCATCAATTGACAGGCCACCCACATCCACCTAACAAACCGTGAAGGTCTGTGCATTTCTCAGAACAACTCAACATTTCAATGGTTTCCAGTCAAAATTTCAATCGCTAACGCCCCCCCCCCCCCCCCCTACAACCGATGAAAGGCACAAAGTTCGCATTGAGCACTCAATCAAGATATCATGGCCCCATTCATAAAGAAAAGACAAACTTAGGCCAAATCAAATCATCCTAGCTTAGGCTAAGCTATCCCCTACTGGATTTAAGATTACCCCTTTTTCATGACACAAACACACAAAGAGACTTGTATAATTGCAGTGATTGAAATACTTCACCAGCCTTAAAAGAAACCTACGTTTCGGACTTTTGATCATGGGATCTCTATCTCCTTTGATTAATCCTTGTCCTTGTCTTTTCCATGCTATTCACTGACTCCCCATGCCAGACTTGAAGATGCTTTCATCTCGGGAGGACATTAGTCGGATCGAACAAACTGAGCTTGATTTCCTACACGCTTAACTCACGATAAGATCGGAACACTTCTAAAGGGAGTGAAATTGCATTTTGGCGCTGAGCGGCCCAACTGCAGCGCAGCTTGGAACAAATCGCTCAAATTCCCTGAGCTCTTCTTCATCTGTTGCTCAGGATGAAAGACTCGTCTGGCCTTCTTACAAAGAGTTCCTTTAGATTTCTTTATGCCTGATATGTGGGATGGCGTCTAAGCCATGACAAATGAGTGCCAGGGCCACTGGGCGCTAGTGAGAGACAAAACAACTCCAGAGATAATAACCATTTCCATCTCCTTTTCTCTTATTCAGCCGAGGTCTGATTGAAATCAAATTTGCCGCAAGCACCCTCCAGAGAATCACAATTCTGTGAAGCGCAATGTGAACTTATGTCCTCGCTGCGATTTCAGACAAAGGATGGATGACTTTTACAACCATTCTGGAACAATTCTGTAGTAAAGTAGGAAAGGATTGTTACATATGTAAATCTTTATCTGGTTCAATGTAGATTTAAAAAGGCAGAAGAATTTTATTGGCAGCTCTGTGGCGGAGGAATCTATGCATAATTTAGATTAAACTTTTGTATGTGCTGTTACAGGCAATTGTGCAAACTCTTTATAATGTAAAGACCAAAGACTGGACCTTTTCTCAAAAGCATATTTTCTGTTTTCAGGCTTTTTATAAAAGTGAAAATGTCTCATCTTAACGAGAAATATCTCATTATGTCCAGATCTATGTCATGTATGTGTATTGAATTGCATTTTTATTGGTCTTACTAGATAGACACCATATTCATAAACTGCAATATAAGTAACATTTTCTTCTTCTTCTTCATTGCACAGATAAATGAACAGATTTTCCAGTGCAAGGAGACATTCTACAACACTTGTAAAATTTGCTTTCATAATTTGTTGCTTTAACAGCACTTAACTCATTTGCAAACACAAGGATTCCTGAGGCAAGATGGACACTAAAGAGTTTCTCCAGGAAAAGGAATTCATTGTGTTTTTTTTTACAATATAGATGTTTATCTGTACTTTTTATTCATACCAGACTGACAGACTTCTAAATTAATACAAAACTTATCTTTTTCAAATCCAGCTTCATCTCATCATGTCTGATTACATTAGACTTCTCACATAGATACAAAATTACAAATCCTGCAAATATAAACTGTTCACACCTTAATTTGTCCATTAATCTTAACTACCCTCCCTTTAGTTGACCTTTCTTACAACCAACCTCAGTTCGTTCGTAGGTCCATCTCTCTCCCTCTCCTCTTTTCAAGTGGGCCATCTGTATTTTCTTCACCATTCTACCACTAATCTTTCACATAAACCAAAAAACCCTCCTTTTGAAAAGTTACAAATTCAGAACTCTATCTCATCATCGTAAAAATAACTGGCCCACTGATAAAATCAGAGACCTAACTCTTACCCATTTCTGGACAAAAGGTCTGAAAATGGAAACAGACGTCTCTCTGTTCCATAGAAGTTAATGAGGGTTACAAGAGGTTACATAGATAATACATTCCTTTCTTTTATTATCTATAAACAGAAATGTTCAATGCCCAGGTTGCAGGATTCAAACCCCTTTTGGCTGCATCAATATTTGAGAAAGAAGTTTGAGTGACATTTGTCATCGGAAATTGGTCCACCTTGAATATCAAGGGCTTCTGAAATCTTCAGATCAAATATAAGTAGATATTAAAGTTCAGGAGTGTATCATATTCTGAAATCATGAAATAGGAATTAAAAACAGAAAATTTTAAGTACTGGTTCATCAAAGGATTTAGTTTATAATAACAAACATACATGTTTTTAACAAACACAATGAACTTTTTCTTTAAAAATACTAATATTTTCTTCTTTCAAGACAATATCAATTTAGATCAAAATCAAGTTTAGTGAAAGCAGATGTTATGCATCAACACCCCTACAACCTTCACACTCTATACTGTAAGTAAAAACAGTAACAAGATTTACAAATCCACTTGAGAGACTGACAGATAGTACAGTACTTGGAACAAATCTCAAGTAGATCTAGAGCATATGACTGAAGCCATTGAATTCTAAGTCATCTCCTTCCCATCGATTGAACACAGGGATAACCCAGTTTCCATAGGCTAAGCGTTAAAGGGAAAGTCCACCCTGAAATCAAGTTGGATTTGATAAAAAGCAGAAACATGAAAGTAACATATTAGTGAAGGTTTGACAAAAATCTGTCAAAACATAATAGAGTTATATATTTTCAAATTCTTCATTTTGTGACATCACTTGCAAGCTACTCAAAAGTTATGATCTATTTTTTTTTTCTTCAAAAGAACATACAGGTATATCTTTTTACCTGCGCATTTAACATCATTAGACACATGTTTTTACACACATAACTCTATGAAAAAGATCAAATTTTTTATCAAAAACTAGGAGAAGGGCAAATGATGGAATAAGCCTGAGTCATATCGATTTTTTCAGAAACCGGTGTTCGATGGCTTTGCGCCGATCGAACATCGATGCATCGATACATGACGTCACCCAGCCACTGCCAAGAGCCAATTTATGAATGAAAATATAGTAAGCATACGCAGTGCAATCCTTCCATTTCCCCACATAGTATTCCACCAAAACAAGCGTGCAATTCTCTATCACCTCGTACCAAAATCGACCTAGAATTTCACTTTCCTTTATTTTATATGAATTATGAAAGGTATTCTCGGAGAATCTATTTTCTCACCAATACTGCACATGTAAGCGAATTTCGATTACTTCTTGTTTTTCCGTCAAAATCTTACAAATTAGCGTCAATATGGCATCGTATACATGTATGTAGGTTGGAATCTGTAGAGTCTATATTGCAACGGGCAGAAAGTCAATCAGCTTCCGGGTTGCGATTTTTTTTTCCGTAACCCTAATGCGTCGAAAAATCGCTTCCGGGTTTCGGACAACGTGACCGGATATCGTTATCACTATTTTGGCGACCACGTGGTTATGACGTGATCTACGCGATGCACCAATCAGTGGTCTCCGAATCGCTGTACGTCGGCAGCGTGTATGCAAATGAGCCTTACGCACGATTGCCACTGTATTTCCGGGTTTTCACAACACACGATGCTATCCGTTGTACAAAGTCTATGGACAATTGTTTGTTGTGGCGTTGCGCTGTATATAATAGTGAACGAATCAAATCCAAGTAGTAGCTGCTTGATCATCAAGCGACCTGTTCATTCTCTTGATGCGTTACCTGCAAAACTCACAAAAGAGAGTAGGAACCAAGTAAGCAAATTAAGATTGTGAAAATATGAAGATAAATTGTGTATAACAGGACTATCAAACAAAAGATTTTGTGTTTTCTAGTCAATTTGGTAATTTCATCGATGCATCGAATTCATCAAAACGAAATCGGAGTTCGACTTCTTCGATCGAACACCGGCTTAATAATCGATTCGACTCAGGCCTATGATGGAATCATACAGCAGACAACAATTTGGAGAGCAACTTGCAAGTGACGTCGTGAAATTTAAAACTGTTTAAAAAGTCATAATACTCTCATCTTTTGACTGATTTCCATCAAACCTTCACTTCTGTGTCACTTTAATTTTTCTGCTTTGAAGTCAAAACAAGTTTTTCTTCAGGGTCCACTTCCCTTTAACAAAACTGTGATGTTCTCAGAGTGCAAACACAGTGCAACACAGTACCACACAAACATATTGATTGAAGTGTTTTCCGAAGCAATCTGAAAAGGTTATGATAAAGTACGAGTAGCAAAATAGGCAATTAGGTTATCAAGCTTATCGCGTGCAGCAGAAAGTCAGGGAAACAATCCGGCTCGCTCTCTCTCTCTTTCCCCCAAGATGCTGCAGATCTCTAGAAATGATGCGGTCAGCTTGTGTTCCAAGTTATCTCCTCCCCACATCCGCTCACACCAGCCCTGTTTCCACTGGAGCAAGGCAACACCATCAGTTGTACAAACCATTCTGAAACTAATTTGTGTGTACTATTGACAGTCCAAAAATGCACCAGTAGCAGTACGGCACATGTACATGTACACAGTACAAAATATGTCAGATTTTGGTTCAACAGTCTATAACCGCAAAAATATTTTGAGAACAACAAATCAGAATTCCAATTCCATTCTTGACAAATTGGATAATCTAAAACATGGCTTACTATTTCCTCTTTTAAATAAATGGAATACACATTAGAATGTATATATAATATATTCTTTGAAAGCATGACTGTAAATAAGTGTTATACGATGGAGAATATAGAGCTTCTTTGTGCAAGAATTTCCAGACTTATTTTTAAATAACATTCAAATGTATGCACCAGATTAGCGCTCACTAAGCAAAGTTAGTCCTGACTACTGACACCGGTTCTGTATTTCCCTCCATGGAAACAGGCCCCTGGTCTTCCCAGTTATCTCCTGCCTGCATCCCCTCACTGCCTCCCAGATTGACATCTCCTCCCAGTCCGCCATGCCAGCTGAGAACAGTTGTCAAACATCGCTTCTTCATTTGTTGTTTCTTTCGTACCACATACTGGATGGAGTACATGCATAAAGATATACAAGCTAGGTTTGTGCTCAGTAGGAATTGAGCCTTGGTTCTATACTGCAGAGTGTGATCTTTTGTTTTTAATCCACTAATGCACGCAATACTGGGTCTGGACATTTAGACTAAGCAAAGCTTCAGCTTTGTTACTTGTTGGCAGGAGGGAGAGAGAATAAAGGGTAGTCTCGGGTCAAGACTTGGTTGTTATTGCAGCATTAATAATAAAAAAAGGGGGCCTCCAGCCTTGCACTTAGACTACTGTATCAGAAAAGACTGGAAACATATCGACGAAGGAACCATTCTATCTAGAGGGGAAAATGGAAGTGTTTCTGGGCGGCAAACATTCTTGGACCCGGAATGCTACCTATGTGGATAGCGTGACCACTTCACGATAGACTCATGATAATCTATCAGACCATCCTTCATTATGACAATGCACCTGTAACAGACATACCACATCTTAGGTGCACATAAAGTCTGTCTACCCAGTAATTAAATCTATAAAACACACAAATACCAGGTACAAAAGTTAGCCCATGGAATCAAATAAGCCATTTTCGTAATGTATTCACAACTTTCCCCTGAACTGCATACTAGCCATTTATTATATTCACCTGCATTTCAAATTTAGTTTCATTGGGTGGAACACACGCTGTGTTACTTGTTGCTACTCGGACAAACTTAGGACAAGCTTTGGGATTATGATGCATATTGTTTAAACGATGTGATTTAAATTGCCATACATAACGAAAATGTCCCATCATGACTTTTGGGGGAAGCTCCCTCTTTATAAGGACTTGACATAGCTGACTGACATAAAATCAAACTGGGATTACTACAATGTATTCATCAAGCATGAAGACAAAGTTGACTTACACATTGTGAATAGCACGCAAACCTTACAAGTTGTTACAAAATCTGATCCTGGATTATCTACAAGCAAAGAAAACTACCAGTTATTTAATCTTCAATATGTCTGATGCAAGTGAACCACCTTTAAAGTTAATCACTCTATTGTTTATAACCTGAAAGTTTTTATTTTAAGAAACATTTCCAGTTTTGTGCTACTGTGGGGCGTCATACACTGTCCCATTTCACATTCATATGAATGCATTACTGGTATGTTTATAGCATTTACAAGCAAATCGGCAATCACAACCAAAACAAAGGGAAGAGGGGAACAGATAACTGCTCCTATATCCACAAACTCTCCCTGACCTTCCACGACCCTTTGACCTCCAACAAACTCCGATGGGAGGGTGGGAAGACTTTAGCAGCGCCTCATCTGCAGAGACAATTCGCTCAATCCCTGCGTGGAAGACAGTACATGGGACCAAACGACAACGATATGGTAAAACTCAAAAGCCTGTGGTTGCCATAACTTCGCATCTGGATTCATCTGGATTCTTCATTAATGTAATCAGCGCTAATTGTGCGTGGAATAGAAATTATCACCAGGATTGCGGAGGGGAGAAAGTAGAGGGGAGAATTGAATGTCTCTATCAATCGTTGCCACCAGTGCAATCTATGTGCCTAAAAATACTTCACGCTGCCAACAGACATTCTAAAAAGATATTACCATGTATTATTCTTATATTCTGATTAACCCTTCACTTACTACTGGTGGGTTGTTTCACCATTAATACATGCAAATCCCATATACACTCCAGCTCAAAGGAATTGGCATAGGGAAAGGGAAAGGAAGAAAGGGAAGGAGCCACAGTTTTAAACCGTGGTATATTTTGTCCAGTTCAGCATGAAACATAATGCTTTTTAGGCTAAAGCATTGTTTCATGCTAAACTGGACAAAATATACCACGGTTTAAAACTGCAGCTCTTTCCCTTTCTTCCCTTTCCCTAGATGCCAATTCCTTTGAGCTGTAGTGTAGCTGCATTGTATCTGGCACATAAAGTGTTGATTGGTTATCTCAGGAGAGTACATCCTTGTAAGATGGGAGATTGAAAAGATAATTTCTGAGCTATTGTTTGCTTCTTATAAAAATGTTCATGACCATGATTTACATGAATATCACACAATAATTTTTTATGAGACCACCCGCACACCCCCAACATATTTTCCTCATGATCTCTTGATCAAATGTCGGTGTCATCCATTCTATCCTACCTAATTGCAAAATACATTAGTAATATCATCACAAGTTATGAGCTTGGCACTTGCATGTTAAGTCCGCAGATACACACCTCAAACCCATTAAAACTCACACCCTCCTCAATAATCCACAAGATGAAGAATTTTGTTTAATGTTCTCTACATTACCATAGACATGACAAGCATGATAAAGTCCGCAGACAAACACCTTACACCCATTACATCCTCGTCTATAGAAACAGTAAGAAGTCATTATGAAGATGCCATTTATTTTGTCAGCATGTGAATTATTAATAAGTCAATTTCTCAACATTCCCTGAGAATGTCACATGCACGTTAAGTTTGCAGACAAACGACTAAGACTAACGAATCCTTAGACCCTCCAAAAAAAAATTAGCAAGATGCAATTATGGATGTTATTTATATAGTTTGTCAGTACCAGAATTATTAATAAGTTACTTTTTCAACAATACCTGAGAATGCATGTTATATATGCAGACAAACACCATACCCTCACCCCTCCTCAATAACCAACTACATATCATGAGATATGCCATCCATTTTGTCAGATCTCAGCACAATTAGTGAATAATTAATGAGTTTAATGCCCGACATTAACCGAGACATGACCAGCATATTAAGAATGCAAACAAATGCCTTAGAGTCATTCCCCCTCACACACTCTTAAATATTCAACAAGATGTCAGAAGAGAGATGCCATTTAGTTTGTCAGATCTTTTTTCGAAATATGTGAATTGATTAGGGAAATTCTTGACATTACACCAGCATGCGAAAAAATGTCACGACTCTCGGTCCCATAGGTAAGAAACTATGTAGTCATTGATATGGAGCTTGAAGAGTGGGGTACTGAGGGGGTTAACTGTAGACTATAAGCACCCTTTCCCCAACACCTCCCATCTTTCCACCAGGAGAAACCTGATATCATACACTCTGTCAGTATGTAATTTCCAGGGTATGTGAGCTATTCAAAATCTGAACTCGTGCCTCTTACTGCCCAGATAGTAGTTACATGAGTAAAACCAACACCCTACCCTAGCCCTCACATCACACCCTCCTCCATTCTCCGCCAGGCCCATCATGGTCAGCGAAAAAATTACCAGGGGCCTAGGGCATTTAACCCCCACAATGCATCTGTCAATGGCCCAATAAAGAAATTAAGATGGATACAAGTTTGGAGACAGCATCATAATCGAGGTGTTTCTTTTTTTTTTTATTGACCCGTCATAATAACATATTTCTTATATATTATTGATGTTTTTGGATATTTTCATTTTGTCAAGGTGCCTCCTAACTTCTCAAGCCTAGTCCTTAAAATACTTGGGAGGAAACCCTCATCATTTGATATTTCAATATGAAAATTGTTTATATTTGATATTTGTTAACCCTACAGCACCACTGTCCACCACACCCACCCCACCAGTCTTGATACCATCCACCCACCTCCCCCATTACATCATCATGTCATCCATTTTGCCCCCCTCCCACTGCTAAGTATGGCAGTAATTCATAATCTGTCTGCCAGGCCGTTATCTCAGGGCTACGTGCCTTCCTATTCTATTCCATTATGCCTCCACGGTCACCACCACACCACGCCAATGATCTACCAACGCATTGATTACCATGCACCTTGCCAGATGTTTTGGTAGCCCACTTTATGTATACCATACCCCTTGGTATCACTTTCATAAACTCTTTAGTCTAACTCTCTCATTACCATTGGCATAAAGATGTAGAGTAGTAAGTCAATAGGGTTTTCAAGGCCCGGTATTTAAGGGTCAAGTGAATGCTGAATTAAAAGGGAAGGGGTAGGAGAGCACCACCATGTGCAACATTTAACTTTGATTGGGATACCAGGAAGGAATCCTTTCAAAATAGTGAAATCCTTGAAGGTAAACATTAGCCAATGATGACATTTTGTGAAGAGGCATAAAAAATAGTGAAAGTGCTGGTCAATTAACTTCAGCAATCATTACAGAAATGTCAAATCACAGTGGGGGATATTCTTCATTAAATGTAAATTATATGCATGTTATAGAATACATTTTTTTCACAATTCTATCAAGGAAAATGGCCAGGTTTATGATGTGAGCTTGGTGACCAATTCTCCAGATGATCAACCTTTCAGTGACCTTATAACTTTTGAAATATTATGATTGGCACATGAAAATGGTTTGCACAATTCAAATCACAAATGCAAGTAGAGAATGCAGGTGCCTCAAAGAAATGAGCAAAAACTTTTTAACTACACTTCCCAATGAGGAACACACGTGCAGATATATGACTGTGCCCCATCTAAGCTGGAAACTTTGTGTTAGCCATTTTGAATTCAATTGAGGGAGGAGAAAAATGGAAAAGGGGGGAATTAAGGTAACAACAAAGCGTCATTGTCAATCAGTCTGAAACTCGAGACGGCAAACGTCTTAATCTTCTGCTACATTTCCAAAAGTGGATGTAATTCTACTCAGCCGTCCCTACTGGGTCACACAGCCAGAAAGAAAGGATCCATGTTTCCCGCTACGACAGGAAAAAACTCCTTCTCTCTATATTCCCAGAGAAGTTCTTGTCAAATTCCTCTGAGTCAATGCAGCACTGGCTTTGGATACTTCCCAATCACTACAATGTACACAGTCTTAATGTTTTGTTATTGGAACGCGCTAAATCCCCTCCTCGCCCTCGTTCGAGCAAAAAAAAATTATGGCAGCGATTTGCGAATTGGGTCCTCTCACCTTCTCTTAGCTAATCTCTATTTTTCGTCCATGCAGACGGGGGCAGAGGGTCGTCCATGTTGCTCCCTCCGATTCAAGATGACACAGTTGTTGAGCCGCAGATAAAGTGGGAAACACGTCTTTGGAGGCTCTCCCGTTCAGCTGGGAGCGACCCCCTCCCGACCCCGTCTTCTCTCTCTTCTCTCTCGGGATTAGAGCCCCTGCCGAACAAAAATAAATTTGACCCAAATTCGGGAGACGAATGAAAACATCGGGTCCATTCCTCGGGACGTTTTGTGGGGAGAGATTTCTTGCCGTAACAAGAAACTTGGCTGTTACCAAAGAACTTAACTGGGTTATTACTCCTTGAGAAAACTCCTGAAAGACCCATGACTATTCTATTTCCATCACACACACACACACATCTGTACCAACTTGCAGGAAAAGCACATGGCGTGTACAGCCTACGTGAATGTATTGGCATGGTCTTGTGATCAACATCTCAGTGCACCTTCTCCTGTGCACAGCCGTTTTTATTGGATAGTTTTTGAAAGGTGATGAAGTACTTGGTAAAAGAAGACAATAGTTCTTGTTTCCCTTTTAGTTCCAAAATTGTAAAAGAAAAGTTGAGCTCTATACATACATGTGTATTTTTTCATTTCATTTCAGAAGCCAGATTGATAAAGTCAAATAAGTACAGAGCTTAATTTCGTGCCATACATAAGATGACCTGACCGCTTCCTAGTTTCTGACATGTACATTGTAACTCCCATTCCCCATCTCTCTTTCATTTTTTTTTCTCTCTCCACATGTACATCTCTTTTGCTTTTTTTCTCTCTACCTAGTACATTTCAATTCTGCTCTCTTCTATATACAGTATAATCTACAATTCTCAATTCCCCCCCCCCCCCCTCCCTCTCTCTTCATCTACAGTATACATCTTTATTCTGCTCTCTATATATCCATTTTGCTGAATTTGCTCTCCTTTTTTTCTTGTCATCTCCTTCTGGTCTCTGTAAAATATTTGTATTCACATCACCATCTACCTCTCATCTCTCTATTCTTCCTCTTTCAATCTCTCACTACATATCCACATTCCAAATCATATAATGCAGCATACAGAACACATCGGTCTTGACAAAAGTACATGTCCAATGTCACTTCATGCATGCATGGCTGTTCTTTCATCATTTCTGTAGTCCATAGGCGATAGAAAATCAATTCTTCAGTAATTAAAGTTTGACATTTGAAATGAAGCAAAAGAGGTCACATAATGCAATTGTTTCCGAAACCAAGGAGTGGAAAATAATTGTATTTCCACTGTCCACAAGTACCACAGCTTCGCTGTAGTTGTTCATGCTATACCCTATCTTAATCATCCAAGATATTTTCTGTCTTTCTCTCTATACTGCTTCCCTCACTATTCTCTCCTTTCCCCATTTTGCCCTTCCATTTTCCCCAACTTGATCTCTAGCCCTCTCTCTCCAATTCTTACTTGTTCAACCACTCCCTCTTCCTCTACCCATCTCTTCTTCTCTCCCTCTGCCTTTTTAAACAAAGTCATGACTCAGGAGTTGTCTATCTCATTTTTTTCTCACTGAAATTACTCTATAAGGCTTGCTACAAAGCCTAGCCTTCTTGTCTTTATGGAGTACTGCTGAATATTCATGAGTTAGAATGAAAGACACTCTTTAGGTATTTGCTTTCAGGACCAATCGCTTTCTTCATTCTAAGGGCAAGTCTCCAAAAGCATTTTTCCATGTACCAGGGTGGTCACCAGAAAATATTTATTTGCAGAATTCTGAATTTCTTGCATGGGGTATACACAGCTTCACATTTTAGGGGACAAAACCTTTAGTACAAGGTATAAGCCCAAATTTATTTTCTCAAATCTTATTTTTAAAATTTAGACATTTTTTTTACAGTAAATATGTTGCAAGTATTTACTGTTTGCCTTGAATGCAAACATGCTGGCATTATTTTATGGAAAGAAATTTGCATTTAACCAGCTCTTCTTAATCCTTGCTATACCGCTGCTAGGTCAGGCAAACAATAAAGCGGTAGACATAATTGATGCATGGGACCAACTTAACAATGAAGAAAATTGATTTCTTAATTACTTGTTAGAAGAAATTTACAATAAGTAAGTCTTGAAGGAAGACTAACATGTTCCTATTTTGGGGGGAGTTCCCAGGCCCCATCATGATCATGCCATTCCTAAAACATTTTATAAATTGAAAATATACTTTTCATTCCTAAAATCCTAGTCCCATCATTTAAAATTTTGTGGAATAAGAAAAATCCATATTTTGAGTGAACCGTGAATAACTTTTGCTGCCTTTAAAACTATCTCGGAATGATGCCCGTTCGTCATCGTTGAAAGGGAAACCCGTCCGCGTGTTCATAACATTTTATCTCGTCCAAACTACACATGACACAATCGGCCTTAGCCATGCAACCACGGCCAGTGTCTCCGGCTCTTTTTACGAGTCGGTGACTTCAAAGAATGAAAAGCGAGAAGGGGTCATGTTTTTTAATTAGATGCAACATGTACAAGGCCGCGCGTGAGATGCATCCGCCATCCGTCCAAGTTATCCAACCCGCTGGCCCGCCCCGACCTCCAAACACGAAACCCGCCGCCAAGGAAATGCCTGCACTTTACCAACTTCACAAGCGCAACCTCGCAATAGTCCCAGTAGTGCGCTCATGTGAAAGTCAACCCCCAAATTTGACATTTAATACTCTCTCTTTCTTCCCGATTTCGCCGATAATACAGGGCTAATTTCCATTACGGTAAGACCGCCCTTTCAGAGTATGTTTCCTCTCCCTCATTCCATCCAAACGCACGATCCTCCCTCCATCTAGCCATGAAAAGAGAAGAGAACAAAATCGAAGAAAATCCCTTGTCGCAAAGCTCTTTGTGCGCCCTCAAACTTATCCAGTTGATCGAGTTTCTAAAGGAACGCTAATGCGGCCTAAATTAGAAGGGTGGTGTAAACGGCCATTGAAATCATTATACGGCCCGCTGATCAAATTCCTCTCTATTATCCGAACAGGGAGACGTGTTTCAAGGAACACCTCCCATTCTCAACAAACGGAAGGTCTATTTCTATTCGATAACACCAACTGGAAAACAAACATCGCGAAATCCCGACTACTCAATCCAGAAAGTGTTTGATACGTTCTCAACCAAAATTGTCTTCCGTTAAATTTCACATCACGCAACAATATCATTATCCACCGTATACCCAGCATTCGATTTACGACATTTCGAAATACATGTAATAATTTACCAGAAAGTTACAACACTTTGTAAAAATACACAATTATGATAAGCTGCATTTCGCTTGTGAAAGAAAAATCAATTTCGACACTGACTCGAGAGTGTAAAATGATAAAGAAGAATGGCTCACAAACAACTCGCCCCATTTCGGAGAAACCGAAAACTTCGCGCGTTAGAAACATCCACGCGCGCGAAGCTTCACCAATCACGAAGCGCATCTTGCATCGCTATGTTAATTTAATTTCTAGGGAAATTGCGGTCATCAAAACATCAAAGGCGGCACCGCGCGGAAACATTTTGTTTATCTTGAGGTTACTGTCCCTGAATGCACTTGCCACTGTCGCTAATTCTGAAGGAATAGACGACATCGCTGGAAGCCATGATACCCGCCATTATTATTAAATAATGTATTGTCTTTCTTCACATACAGTATGTATTATCTAGAAAGTTGCATGTACACAACACCAACTTAAACTAAGCATCTAGGAATCCTGACGCCATTAAAATCGGTGAAAAACCAGAACGTGACCAGATCATAATCAACTATCCAATATTTCACCATCAGTACCAATAGTAGAATAATTACTACTCATCGTAACTTATCACATGAAAGGTCAAGTTGAAAGAGTGGTAATGTGTAAATAAACTATTGATGATGTAATGGCCATAATGAAATATGAATATGCATTGAAAGTTGTGAAAGAGGGAAAGAATAAAAATAGTACCAACAGCAAAACAATACTATACTAATACTAAATCATTACTTACCTGGGAATAGTTTAATCCATTCAAAGGGATGCATTGTTCCTCCACATGTTCCACAGCCCCTGTCCTTTTATTTAGTCTGGCAGCCTCCTGAGCCAAATATAAATCCAGCACGGGTACGCCCCTAGATTTGACATCCGCCTCGGTCAGCGAGTTCACCACCAACATCACCCAAATCGGTCTCTTTCTCTCCCAGTTCCCCGCGATCGCGTTGAAGAGATAATCGGCGTAGAACCCCCTCCCTCTCTGGTCCGCGGTCAGCCATTGCGGCATCATCAGTTTCACATACTCCAGATGACTTTTTAATCGCTGGAACATCCCCTCCGGCAAAACGTCGCTCAGATTCTCGCCGCGCGGTAATAATTGACAGTTTGCGAGCTCGGACATGGTGTACGGATCTGTGAGATCCAACTCGAAAAATATATTCTCGCTTTCTTGGAAAGCAACTTTAGTATTTGCATGAATATAGTCCCAGACTCGGATATATGGGACGTGTATTGTTCCGAAGAAATACGCAGGCGGATCTCGACGAACCCGCCACAGAAAAGAATTGGTGCCCTGAAAGAAAACACAAAGAGAGGGAACTGTCAGTTCTGGGCATAAATCCGGGATTGACGGATCGAAAACAAAGAATAAGGCGGATGAGGTGATCATGATCATTATCGTCATTAGGAGGTATTTCTAAACAACACGGTGCTAAGTACTTAATCATCATCATCATCACCATTGGGATCAGGGAAGTGAGTGACAGCAACTAAAAGAATTGTTGTAAAAATGTAAGTCGCTCACGTAATATTGTTTTACTACCAACAATGCGTTTTTTTATATTTTGGCATTGAAAATGACGAGGTATTGTTTAGATAAAAGGTATAAAACATAACGAAAGATGCGCTTTCCCACATCAGAAACTTTTATTTTCGTAAAGAAGAGAAAGCAAGCATTCCAAAGTGAAAAGGCATTTCGACATTGGTCAGTGGACATCTCATGACCCATGAAGGAAAGACGGCAATTTCGGGATATTCTTGTGGGGGCCTTCGATTTTCTTCCGAGTCGATGAGATGGTGGCTGGAAGTAATTACGTGGAGTTTTCACCCGAGTGTCAGATAAGGGTTGAAAGGGAGGGGTTGACGAAAGAAAGGAGGGTGATGTGGTTAAAATGGGCTGCACAAACAAACCATATGCATTAGGGGCGAGCGAAACCCCGTTCTTTAACCCCAGTAGAAAGCGGCTTTCAAAGAAAGTCGCCGGAACGAACAAAACCCTTTTATCTCTGTACGATTGAGTGGATGTTGGCAAAAGAGGGGTAAAAAGGGGGATCACTTTTCTTTGGGCTTGCTGAATTAATCAGAGCTTATACTAGTTTGGGCCCACTGGAAATTGAGTGGAGGACTTCACGGAGAATGTTTAATGTCTTGTGTGAGCATTACTGTGGAAGTGTTTACCTTACGGGTTCCATTGCATATACTTTGTTTTGCTTGAATCTTGTCAAATAAACTTAAGTCTGTATTCGTTAAGGTTTCCTCGTGTCAAAAAAGGAGAGTCATACAAAATTAGTGAGCATATAAACTAAACTGAAAACAGATGATATTTTAACCATCGTTGCAATGACCGAGACATAGAGCCTAGTATATCTACATAGTGATACATCAAATGACATCATCATGTTTACTACTACTATACGCTACTTTACACATCATAATCATCAATGTACCAACACTAAGATTGGTTGATTCTTATGTTATGAACATTTTGATTTAACAAAATTCAGAAGAAAAAAAACGGTAAACTTCAGTGACAAACGACATACATGTACATTTATGCGGGGTTCGGCAGTAGTCTGTTCGAACTCGAAGGACATAAATAAATACGACCCTGATGGGTTTTGATTGATGGGAGATGGTAATTCTATGCGAAGATGAGCCAAAAACTATGCATGACGTTTATCTAAGCTAACCTGCGTGTGTATGTGACAGTTCAGCTGTTCTCTGAGCTCTTGTATGTTGGAAGCTTCGCTCCAGGGCCACGGCAAGACAACCAACAAGAGCACTAGTAAAACATCTACCCACAGCATGGCTACCGTCCCCTCCGCGATACGGACAGCGAATTCACAGCACGCCACAACTCCAGGCGATAGAACTTGCTGCAGGGCTGTTGATGGCAGCGGCTGCGCCGGGCGAACACAGCTGCTGTATAGCTACCTCCACGCGAGTAGAGATCCGTGGATAGAAGAAGCTAGCTGCTAGCTATATCTTCCAGAAATCATTCACGTTGGTGTTTCTTTTCTTCCTTTAACACCGCCAAAGTTGTAGAAATTGTACGCTAAAAGATATTCCCAACACGGTCCGTACATCCGTCCAAGTATCCATGCTTAGTAATCCAATGGCTTGACCGTATTACAAAAAAAGTCAAGTTGAAGAACTGACCATCTTGACAACACCAGTCAGCTGAAGATGCCAATACTCAATAACCCGAGTTGGGTCGGAGTTTTTCTTCTGAGGAGAGCTTGACCAATGGGTTTCCCGTGCGATTATGCAGAAGCCCCGGCCAAAAGTCGGCGTACGAATGGGTCAACAAAAAACGCAGTGTGTTGACCACTCGGCTCGAGAGTAAACTCTTTATGCCGAACCTTGAATGAGTCACTTAAATCTCGAGTGGAAATAATGTGTGCACAGCGGCAATGCTCACAAATCAATGATCAGTGTTCAAATCGACAAATTTACAAAATGGGGAGCTCGAAGACTGTTCGCAATCGACGAAATTCTTCCGTGGTTTCTGATCTCGCGCGGACGACGCGCCGTACTTATAACGCGTACACACACACGTTATACCGCTTGACTCGTGACTCCGGCTCCAAACTTTGAAGTGGCCGTATTCTGTTCGGCGACTGGTTCGTGATGCCAGCACAGTCGGCAGTGCAATGTGCGAAGAACTCCACGCGGGTTTGTTGTTCAAGCTTAGTCTATAATGATCAGGCGGTGTTGTAAAATTATGGCGAACAGAATCTATTTCTGCCCGTTTTGATAAAATATATGTGTTGGCCAGATTCCCCTCATTGTAACAAGATGCATCATCATTGATTGATTACATTGTTATTTACTAAATAGGGTGGTCTTAAGACGGTGGTTTCTTTTTTTAGCCTGAATTGAGACTAAGCTAGCAGGAGTGTCGGTGTGTTCGCACGAACGAAGCCATCGTGTCGCATATGACAGTGCGAACTGCGTAACCAGTGAAACCAATGACTGATCAAAATCATTTGCGAGTTACATTATTACCAATAACGTGATTAGATTTCGGGTCGGGGAGGAAATCACAGCAAATAGCTAATTCAGCCAGAGTTTAACTAAGAGTTTTCGTGTGGGGCCCTTTAATTTCTCACCCTACTACCAAATAAAAGTGGTTTAAACAAAAATCAACAATGGGTAGCGTGGAAAGTGCAGTGTGCGTGCCAACATTTGCTCCTTTTATGGTGCCGTCAGTAGAGAGGGGTTGGTAAATTTGAACGCGCCTTCTGACAATGCGACTGGCGAGAGGATATCAGAAAGGTGCGAAGAAAAGGTCACTTGTGGTTTTCGTACAAGGTCACGAATTATTCGCGGTATTTCCATGGTATTTCCTCATTTTTTTACGGTATGGGAATGGCCGTGCCGTGGGAGAACCGTGGATGAACTTCGAGACTGTTTAGACTAATAACACATTAATGATGTAATTGTATTGTCGATTAAGTCATTATCGAATTGGTAAACTAATCAATGTTATTTGACTGAGAGACTGAATTAGCACAAGAAGTTAATTGATAAGTTGATATGTATATATTACTATTGATAGACGGATCATGGTTGGATGTAGGGTTGTAGTCTTGCCTCCAGTGTGTTTGGCATGTAATAATCGAAACTGATATAAACAGGTATGATTGTACTAGACTACTCATCTCAAGTTCACTCGCAAGCGGAGCATGAGAATGTACTAGACTGGAATGAATACTTTAGGTGGTTTGGATTTTAAAAGATGTTCTATTTTCCGGAGTGCAATGCAATGCTATGATGAAATCATTCATGTCTCATTGTTCATTTCATCAATATAATGTATTTATTTATCATATTTAATTGTTTATACCATTCCAGTAATGGTATCTTCGTATAAACCTCTTTTTATTTATTTCCTTTAAATATTTCGATCTTTCCCATCACTGCTTTATCAATCCAGGTACTGTCTTTAAACGTTTGTTTTTTGTGCATGTTTTGAGATATTGTTACTTGTCATGCAATTCAGCCAGTGCTGTGAGATGATGATTTTAAAAATAGATTTAATTGAATTGATTGGTTGATCTATTTAGTTAGAGGGGATATGTAAAGTGACCGATTGACGTAATAACCACTTCGACTGATCGGCTTATCATCTTAATTTATTTTGATTGGCAAGTGGTGTAAATGTTAAAGGGGTAGTTCACCCTGTAGTTCAGAATGTTTAAAAAAAATATAAATAAGAAAGAAACATATAAGTGAAGGTTTTATGAGATTTCGTCAAAGGATACGACGGTTGTGATCTTTGAAAGTTTTGATTTTGTGACGTCCATTTTCTCAAAAAGATAAGAATCCTTTTAATGCATTTATACATCATTAGAAACAGGTTTGTACTCACAAAGCTCTATGAAAATAAGTTATTCCGTTGTCAAAACAGAAAAAGAGCAATTTATGGAATCTTACAGCACACAACATTATATGGCAGAGCACCTCGCACATGACGTCACAAAATCAAAATTTCAAAGATCATCATTGTCGTCAAACCTTCACTAAAATTGTATCTTTCATATTTCTGTTTTTATTTACACTAACTTAACTTCGAGGGAAACTACTAATATCCCTTTAAAATACAAAATGCATACTCCACGGAGTAAAATAAAAATAAAAAAAACGAGGGATGTTTTTTTTAGAAAGATGGCCTGTCGCTGTTCTAGATGGGCAGTTGATCTTTGTTTTTTGTTTTGAGTAAAGCGTTTGGAATTATTAAAAGTTAATAAAACTGTGATCATTTGGTTAGTGGTTGTTTGCATTCTTTTAAAGTGTTGTTAGATTTGTGTTAGCAGGTCAACGAGACATTCGTCTCAGGGAGCAAGGTTTGTTGACCCGTTTTGTCCATGAATTTGTTGATTGGTTAATTAGTGGGCGACGGTTAATTGGCCTGTGGTCCAGTAATGGACGTTAATTAGTTTGTTATTTACTTGATTAATTGGGCCGTTTGTTGGCCATCAATTGATTACTAGTACAGTATGTAGTTCATTATGACGTAGGTTGGCTGTCGTAACGTGAACTACAACAGAAAGAGGGCGCTATTCACTTTTGGATTTACAAACTTTTTATCAAAGAGGTTCTGGGCAAAATAATTTGGCAGGATTGTTCCTTAACTTATTGACTAACTAATGTGTGAAAATCACATTATTCTAATATTTTTTCTTATTTTTCTGTAATTTCAGTATTTCGGGCACCATGGTGTTGTCATAGCAACGGTGCTCTTATGCATGACTGTTCACACTTACAAATACCTCAGTCTTCATTGATATGAGTCTGATGGCTTAATATTCACACTTTTAGAGGCAGGGACTTGTCTTTGAGTTGTCTATTAGCATATATTTGAACTGTAAACTTCAAAAATGCCTTTTTTTCTGATCGTTTCCATGGCAATAACTATTTTCTACGCACGATCATGACCTTAAATGGCTTAGATTCTTATCAGAATCAACTGGACAACTTATGAAATGTATACGTAGATACAAATTTTGTCTTTTTGTGTTACTATAATTTAAAAAATATATGGCAATTTTGTAACTTCCTCAAATTCCAAAATTTCCATGACATGTTACCATGGTAACAGCCCTGGAGGCCACACCCACGTCAAGTGCAATGGCAAACAGGCAGACTCTGACAGCTGAGGGTCCTACGTAACATAACAACATGGTTTAAAATTGTGGCTAAGGGGGGGGGGCTTTTCGGTTTCTGGCCCATGGCCTATAGGGATCGTACTACTTGAAGTTAAACTTCCATTGTTTTCAGAACACCACGCCTGGTGGCCTCTGTCTCTAACCCTCCCCCTCTCTCTATCACTCTCTCTCTCTCTCTCTCTCTCTCTCTCTCTCTCTCTCTCTCTTCCTTTCTCTCTCCCCATTTCTCCCTCTTTCTCTTTTTAGTTGTCCATTTTATCAATTAATATATAAATATGTATAAAGTGCCTCTTTAGGTAGGTATTTCTGGGGATTTTTCTTTTTAATTGTCCGATGTCCACTCGCAAGAATAAATTCACACCTCTCACTCATTATATTATTGGTCTCTCCTTCTGTCTCCATCACCCACCAGTACACAAAAACTCACAAAACTAATGCCATTATATTTCGTTTATATGTCTGTATATTTCCTACCCTGTTTAAATACCCTCAACCTAATCTTTGATGTAAGTTTTCTCTCTCCACTGTTCCATACTGTCTCCTTACTCCCTTCATTCACTGTCTCTCTCTCTCCCTCCCACCTCTCTGGTCTCTCCTCTCTCTCTCTCTCTCTCTCTCTCTCTCTCTCTCTCTCTCTCTCTCTCTCTCTCTCTCTCTCTCTCTCCTCACTCACTCTATTTCTTGCTCTCACTCACTCTCTAATTCTGTTTCTTTCTCCCTCCATCTCTCTCTATTCCTGTCTGTCTGTCTGTCTGTCTGTCTGTTTGTCTCTCTCTCTGTCTCTCTCACACTATCTCTCCCTTATTTTCTCCCACTCTATTCACCCTACCTCTTCCCTCTCTCCACCCGCCCCCACCCAATCCCCCCCCCCCCCCCTTCCCCTCTCTCTCTCTTTCTCACTCACTCTCTAATTATGTTTCTTTCTCCCTCTATCTTTCTCTCTCTATTTCTCTCTGTCTCTCTCACACTATCTCTCCCTCATTCTCTCCCACTCATTCCCATACTCCCCCCCCCCCCCCCCGCCTTTCCTCTCTCCTCCTCTCTCACTTACTGTAACAACTAGCACCTCATATCAATCCAACCAATTGATGGTAAAATGACATTCCTGAAGTGATCACGCATAATCATAACATGTACAAAGATACATAGTTTTGCCATATTACTTTAATACAAAATAACAGACATATTTACAAAGCAAACAAAGTCCACATGACTGCGATACAAAATGTCACCCTGGTCACAAATAATGAACTTACATCTCCAGGTACTGAATGAATAATCAAAAGTGGATAATGAGCTGATTCAGATTTTTTTTTAAACCCTTGGTGTAATGGATAAACTGCCCTATGGAATTAGTGTGTAATATTTGCACAGTGGCGCATAAAGGGCGTACGAACCTAGTAACCGGCAATACATAAAAATGTGAATATGATTTGAACTTCTGAAGATGAACAGCTCATTCTGTGACTCTCATATTAGAAAGCACAGGCTATATTCATGAAACTTTTCAAACCTAGCTAATTGTTTAATATGTAAATAGCTGAATGCACTTTCGCAACTGGATCGGCATAGCAATGTTTCATTAATATGGCCCCAGCTGCCCCAGCTGAATATAGACAAAAGCCCACATAAACATCAACATTATAACAGTTTAATTTTTATATCATGCCTGTAAGTGTCTTCTCGCAATGTAGTTTTCTATGTGGACCATAAAAAAAACTATGTATTACGCATGTGAGTATTGAAAAGAGTCATATAATTGGGTCTGCCCTGGGACACATTTACAAACTATATCAAACTAGTAAATAGTACTAGTAATATCAAAACAAAATAAAAAAGGATATACAACTACATGGTATGGTTTTACCAGAGAGATATTTATGCTGCATATCAATTTTCCATTGTTGTAACTTTACAAATCTGTAACTTCTGTAGCAAAATCCAATCAGCGCTAAGCGCCAAAAGCGTAAATTGTCACAATAATTGTAATGTGTTTTACAATTATTGTACACTAAAAGGCATCAGGTTCAATGAAGTAGACAGAGGTCTTCAGCTTTTTAGTGTCAGCACAAGACAATGATAAAACCGGGTGATTTTCAACACCTTCTGACTGTTAAGCAATTCTTTATTTTGTTACGATACCCATAGATAGTAGTAAATAGTTACACAAGAATATGTGACAAACCAAGGTCGCCTTTTGTGCCCATTATGATGATGATTTGAAATAATACAACATAAAAAAGGAAGTTGCTGCTGAGACCGTGCTTCTCTAAGATTCTTCTGTTTTTTCTCTCTCTCACTCATTCTTTAGCCTTCTGGTCATGTTCTTCACGTTCCTTCTTATTCATGCACATTATTTTCTTCCTTTCAAAACAAAGCAGACCTCAGAGTACAAAACTTGTTCCTTCCTTTCAATACACTAACTGAAATCTAAGTGACCATAACTTGGATTGGTACTCAAAGTAATTCATTGATAAGTGGCTGGGAATTATACCAGGAGTAAGTGACCACAATGACTGTATCCATGGAGATTGGACATTGCTACACACATAGACTTAACTACACATCCCACATCGCGGACCCCGTCTTAGGGCTATGACTTTGGTGGACCACCTCGACCGCCTCTCTTGCCGTCGCCTCGACCACCACCTCGACCACCACCTCGACCAAACGCACCTGCAGCAAAGGAGAAATAACAGAGATAAAAAAGGTTACAAAATGAAACCACAGGTATAACTAGAATGTCTAAAAAGAGGGGCTTAGCAGTGTGCAGATTAATTTTTAATCACTAGTAATCAAAATAACATGATGCATATTTAGATCAAACAGTGAATGATTTATAGATGTAAGTATCTACCCATACACATCACTTGAAGTCGACATGTACTTCAATCAAGGTGGACCTTTAAACTAGGTTTCTGAGTTTAAATACTACAAATACAAACACTGTAGCCTGTGCATAAAGACCACACTTCTGCTCATACTGAAGTGGTCTCTATACATAGGTTTCACTATATTTGTAAGTACCAGTATTGTTCAACTAGTACTACATAACTACAGCTTAGAGGCAACAACTGGCTGTAAATCCAGCTTGAAGGTCAGATAATAAGCACAAATGAATAATTTGTAGAATATCCCACATGCATTAGAAATCATGAACACAACACCAATAAAGTATCATAATTTTATGTAGCTTTCTTGATCTATTGAAAACTTTCATGTCATCACCCTTCTACTGTGAACACTAGGGCAGACAGCTAGACATGTATAATTCTGTCCAAAAAGTTAACACAAGTTTTTTTATGCAGTGAATAGGGAAACATGTATGGCGAAAGTGCAATGGGTTTTGGGTAGCCTTGGAATTCTGACAAAAGTTAACTTCCAGTACTCATGAAATATTCAGCAAGTACCCCAGGAAGGATGAAAGGGCCACCAGTACCCCATAAAGGGGTGATTGTTGCCCCCATTCAGGCTCGCCTAGAGGAACATGTCAAGCGCAACAAATTACAGCCACAAGTCAAACAGACTGGGGCAGGACAAATGACCACTGGTGTGTATTCATCAAACAGCTCTGAGATGGAGGGGTCATAGGAGGTTGGGTGGGAGGGAGGGGGAGGGTTCATGGGGGGAGGGGCACAGGGGAGTTAGGAACAGGAGGAGGAGGAGGAAGGGTTGGGGGGAAAGAGGAGGTTGAATAGGAGAATGATGTAGAAGAAGAGGAGCAGGAGCAGGAGAAAGTGAAGGGGCTGGAAAAGGAGAAAGATGCAGAAGAGGAGGAGCAAGAGGAAGAGGAGCAGGAACAGGAGGAGGTGAATGAAGAGGGGAGGAGCAGGAATAGGAAGAGCAGGAGGAGGAGAAGGAAGAAGATGGGGAAGAGCAGGGGCAGGAAGAGGGGGGAGGAGGGGGGGAGGAGGAGGAGGAGGAGGAGGAGGAGGAGGAGGAGGAGGAGGAGGAGGAGGAGGAGGAGGAGGAGGAGAAGGAGGAGGAGGAGAAAGAGGGCGGACGGAAAAGGAGAAGGGGGAGAGCAGTAGCAGCGGGCAGATTAAGAAAGGATGAAGGAGGGAGATAGAAAAGAAAAGGGTGAAAGTGAGAGAAGAGGAGAATGTTGCATACAAGGAAGAGGACAAGCAGGAGATGGAGGGGTGAGGGACAACATGAAAAGAGTACAAAGAGGGGGTGGAAGAGGAGGAGTAGGTGTGGGAGGGGAGAGGATAGGAGGGGATGGGAACGGATGAGGAGAAAGGGATAGAAAGGGTAAATAGGAGTGGTAGGAGACCAGGATGTGGAAAGGGAAGAGGAAAAGGAAGAGGAGGAGCAGGAGGAAGTGGAAAACGTAGAAATGGAGGTGGATGAGGGCAAGAAGTGAAAATGGAAAGAGGATGAAGGGAAGATGGTGGAAGAGAGGATGGGTGTCTGAGGGGGTGGAGAACGTCATAAAGAGAGGAAAAGTTCGGAGGAGAGAAAGAGAGACACAAGAATAAAGAGGAAGCAAGAAATAGTATGGGTAGAGAAGGAGAGATTATAAAGGCTATCTTAAACAAGGCATTAGCAATATTGTGTCTCGCCCACTTGCGAAAATAACCAGAAATATTGCGATCTCCGTTGCTACGCAAAAGAAAACTGAAACAAACAAATATGCAACTTTAAACAGACAACATCAAAATCAGGTGCAAAATAGTGACTTTGAATAAATTTGCATAAATGTGCATGAGTAATGTTTGCCTAAATCTACATCAGTAATGCTCACACATGCTCACACAATTCTGTGCACAAGTTAGGAAGCCTTCATCAAGAGTCTTGCAAGTAAACTTTAATGTATGACCTCAAATGACCTTTGACCTTATCATGTGACCTCTTACAGCACAATAACATGCAGGTGCCCCCAGTGCATCCATCATCCAAGTTTGATTGCCATTGTAGCAACATGTGATGAGTTATGTGTGATAAGAGAGTTTTGCAAGTAAACTTTAACGTATGACCTCAAATGACCTTTGACCTTATCCTGTGACCTCCAACGGTACCATAACATGAAGGTACCCCCAGTGCATCTATGACCTAAGTTAGGTTGTAATCCAAGCAACCTATATGAAGTTATTTGTCAAAAGAGAGTCTTGCAGGTAAACTTTAACGTATGACCTAAAATAACCTTTGACCTTATCCTGTGACCTCCAATGGTACCATAACATGAAGGTACCCCCAGTGCATCTATGACCCAAGTTAGGTTGTAATCCAAGCAACCCATGTGAAGTTATTTGTCAAAAGAGAGTCTTGCAGGTAAACTTTAACGTATGACCTCAAATGACCTTTGACCTTATCCTGTGACCTCCAACGGCACCATAACATGAAGGTACCCCCAGTGCATCTATGACCCAAGTTAGGTTGTAATCCAAGCAACCTATATGAAGTTATTTGTCAAAAGAGAGTCTTGCAGGTAAACTTTAACGTATGACCTCAAATGACCTTTGACCTTATCCTGTGACCTCCAACGGTACCATAACATGAAGGTACCCCCAGTGCATCTATGACCCAAGTTAGGTTGTAATCCAAGCAACCCATGTGAAGTTATTTGTCAAAAGAGAGTCTTGCAGGTAAACTTTAACGTATGACCTCAAATGACCTTTGACCTTATCCTGTGACCTCCAACGGCACCATAACATGAAGGTACCCCCAGTGCATCTATGACCCAAGTTAGGTTGTAATCCAAGCAACCTATGTGAAGTTATTTGTCAAAAGAGAGTCTTGCAGGTAAACTTTAACGTATGACCTCAAATGACCTTTGACCTTATCCTGTGACCTCCAACGCCACCATAACATGAAGGTACCCCCAGTGCATCTATGACCCAAGTTAGGTTGTAATCCAAGCAACCCATGTGAAGTTATGGATCATAAGAGAGTCTTGCAGGTAAACTTTAACATTTGTGACGGACGACGGACGACGGACGACGGACGGACGACGGACGACGGACGGACGACGGACGGACGCCATTTGGATCCCTTAGTCTCGCCTTCACCTCCGGTGGGCGAGACAAAAATGGTAGGGACTGTAAAATAAAACAAAGAACAAGCAGCATTATGTGTGGAATGATCCTTTTTGGAGAAACACGGCTCCACAAGATATACCCCACCTATAGATTATTCCCAGTTCAAGCTTTATTCACTGTAGTCAAAAGAAACCTTTCAGAGATGTGACCCTGCTCAATACATGTACTGTGTGCGTACTCCAAAGCCATATACTTCTTGCACCTGTATTTGGCTGTATAAAGTTCAATCATGACATCTACTCATAATACATTGTACAGCCGAATCATCACCATATTTCACCTTTTTTAATTATAATACAAATGTATTATCAAATACTGGGGATAAAAATAGCTACTAGAAATGGGTACAGTCACGAGATTTCCAGTGGATACTTGTTTACAACCCGAACAAAAATGAAAAAGCAATTACTCCCTCAGTATTGATTGATTTTTCAAAAGGATCTCACAAAAAAGACGAACTTCTGCCTTGCTAACGTCAAAAGTCTACTTGCGTTCCTTAATGAATTCAGGAGGCCAAGCCATCGTCATGACGATAACACGAAGGAGCGACAATCTTTCTCCTCCACATCTCCAATTTGATAATGATTATGCTCCAAGGAATATAATTCCATTCCAATAACCTCTTTATGCAGGCGAAGGCTTACCCTAATACTCCACTTAATCAGCTTAAAATCTACCTGAAAGGATTTCAGACAGATGTAAATCTCCTTTAATAAATTGAAACAGATGCAGGTTTTCTGAATAACAACATAGCAAAGCATCATTTTTTCTTCCTCTCTCTCCCTTCTCACTACTCCCTCTTTCTATTCTCTTTTTATTGCTCTCTCCATCTTTATCTTCCCCTACCCCTCTCCCTCTCCCTCTCTTCTACCTCGTCCCTTTCTCTTCCTCTGTCATATAGGGAATAATGGATTACAGGCCTGTTTCACACAAAATAGACTAGAATGGCGAGAAAGACGAGAGAAACAAAATATGTGAAAATGATACAGAATTCCTACATGGCACAAAATGTCATCATAATGGAAAATGAGAATACTAATGTTTGCCTCATAGTCAGCAACACCACAAAGAGTATATCAACTTTTTGCGATTCAGAGAAAAGTTAATTTTATTCCTATGCTCATGAGATTTTTGAAATCTTAAAAAAATACTTTAATTAAAATGTATTTTATAGAGTCGTTAACATGCATTGCAGCACCCCCCTCCTACCTCCACACCCCCCCCCCCCCCCCCAGCCAAACATGTGCACATAAACATGATACATTCATGCGGGTTACAAGTAGGAGTTTCACTTTACATGAGCACATACAACCCCCCTCCCCCCCCCCCCCCCACCCTCACACACACACATATTATTTTTTTCAGAAGCTCATTCTGATCCACTAGTATTCATTACACAAGTCCCTCGTCACAGTCCCTCATGCCTAAAAATTTGCTGTATTTCACCACACCCTTTCCCCCTCCCTTCCCCATTTGTATGTAACTGTTACAAAACATACCAACCCGTTCCACATGCCCCTGTGCCCCCCCCCCCCTCCCAAACTGAAAATTATGGTCTAGTATTCACAAGACTATACACTTTATCATTCTCCTCTTTTCTAAGTCTGTGTTGGGGGATCCTGTGAAGAAATGATTAGTCTACTGCTACCAGACCCCGTTATTGATTACTTAAATTTGGTTTAGAGATGCTCCACAGTGTGGTAACCAAACAAGCGTTAGTTCGATACGCCCCCATGGCATTCTTCTTTACAAGCCCCGTAGTCCCGCCACACCGGGATTTACCCGTCCCATTCCAACCGCCTTGCCCCATCTGCAGGCAAGCTGAATTTCAAATCATTGGCTAAAACGGGACCCCAGCGTCACTCCCCTAGTCTCGCCTCCACAGTGTCGGACATTTATGATCCAAACTGGAATCTAGAGTCTAATATTCCGGGGTCTGAGGCTAGGCACTGTATCATCATTCGTCTATCGCAAGGCCAGAGAAGAATGTAATACTGATTAGTCTACAGCCAGACCCCTTCATTGAAAAGTTTTGGTTTAGAAATGCCCAACAGCCTGAAAGGCAGGCTATTGCTGCCCTAGCCTGGGTTCAGTCAGGTTCGGAGGGGAATAATTGGACGAACCTTGAACTTGTGTTGCTGCAGCGCCTGGCCTGCCGCAACTCCATCGATTTAAAGTAAGGGATCGGAGTGGTAAGACTTCAGGACCCCGATATTAACTCTCTCAGTCCCATGGGCAAAATACTGTGTTGTAATTGAAATGGGATTTTTAATGGACAGCATTGCGAGGGTTAACCCATTCTTTACTGAGCCCATATATGTGGGCTGGCTTTTTTCCCCTCAGCTACTAAGCAGCATGACTCCCATACAATCTGCTGTCCCATGGGCAAGACAATGTGTTGTAATTGACATTGGACATTCAATGGATGGTATTGAAATGGTTTACCTTTTCTCTACAGAGCCCACATATATGTGGGCTGGCTTTTTTCCACTCAGACACTAAGCAGCATGATTCCCATACAAACTGCTGTTCGGACAATAGACACAGGCAATGAACAAACTTCAAATATCTTACAGACAGGACACAATTAAACCACACCCTTTTGGTTACTGCAGTTCCATGGCAAATTTTGACATCCTTCCTTGACAGGGGTTCACAAAGCTAGCAAATCTAACCATGAGCAGGGGATAAATTGAGTAGCGTTCTGCCAAGACTACAAGTCCTATTCTTTTTTTTTAATTCAGGATAAAGTATCTGGAAGGAATCATCTCTAAATGATAAAATTGTTGAAATTAAATGAAATCCAGACCCCCGTTTTGACTGCTAGAAAATACTGTCATGATTACGAGAGGGAGAGAGAGAGAGAGAGAGAGAGAGAGAGAGAGAGAGAGAGAATGAGATAGAGAGACACACACACATACACACACACATTGCATACACTACAGCTCAAAGGAATTGGCATAGGGAAAGGGAAAGGGAAAGAGAAGAAAGGGAAGGAGCTGCAGTTTTAAACGGCGGTACATTTTGTCCAGTTCAGCATGAAACACGATGCTTTAGCCTAAATAGCATCATGTTTCATACTGAACTGGACAAATGATACTGCCGTTTAAAACTGCGGGTCCTCCCTTTCTTTCCTTTCCTTTTACCCGTGCCAATTCCTTTGAGCTGTAATGTACATCTAACACATTTACACATATATTTGTGAAAATCTATAACCATGAAAATCAGATCATCAAGGGTCTGAAGATTGCTTCAAATTGACTTGCACACAAAACCTAAAATAGCAACAACTTCCAATTTGGAATGCCGAACTGTACAATTGGAATTTAATCTCTAATTTGTCAACAGATCACTTTTTGATATTCATACTGCCTCCTCTGTACCTCCTATCCACACCCCAATCCTAGATAAAAATAGTCACCAGCATGTAATGTTTCATGTCTGCCACAGTTGAAATCTGTCATCTTGTTTTTCACAAAAGAGTATTCTGAATCAGCTAAAAACAAAGGCAAATGAACAAACGAGTATGACACGTTCCAGATCCGTCATAATCTAAACTGCTCTGACTTCACATTAATCTATTAAAAAAATATTTCTTAAAAAGAAAAATAAGGGCATGAGATTGCCAATCTCCACGAAATGGGGCTGACTATTTTCTTTCAAAACAAATTGTCAACAGGGGCGCACTTTCAAATGATCTTACCTTTCATAAAACAAACCTCCCGTAATCAGGTTAAAACAAAAGGAATAGAAAATAGTTGTGGGGTGAAAACATGGCGTGTTTCCCATCTGTCAAGGGGCTGACTTTTCACCGAGTGGAGAGGGTGGAGAGAGTCTGACTTCCTGGAGTCCCGCTGAGCAGCTAAAATTGGGCATTCGTCAAGAAACTCTTAATAGGAAGTACCCCGCCGACTTGGACAAATTAAATGACATTTATTGGGATATTGTCCAATTGTGATGGTTAACAGTTGCAAGGGGTACTCTGTGAGTTGCAAGAAAGTAACAGAAAGATGGAAGAAAATCATGGAAAGACAAACTAAACCATCGGGAGAATTTTATGGTCACGTAACGCTCCAGAGGTGCTGCTTACGACAAAGATGGCGCCATGTGCAGTTTATAGAATTTCCACGTACAGACGCAATATATTGCGATTTGAATCTAAGTTGCCTGTGATAAAGCATGCATACACAACACAAACAAATTAAACAATTATTTGCAGGAGCTAATTTTCAAGCCCTTTACCCCCGTTTTTTTTTTCAGAGGGGCTTTTTTTTCATAAATGATAAATCTGTGCAATCTTTACTTTGGGTTCGGAGGTCTGAAGAATGTGAAGCATTCCACCAGACAAGTGAAAAAAAAAACTCGCTCAACATCTCATGCTACTGACAGTTCTTCCTCCTCTGTTTCATCTTTCTCTTTCTCTCTCCTTTTCCCCTGGTTTCTCTTCTTTGACTTTCATTGTCACTTCTTCCCCCTTCTATTTTGCTTTCTCTACAATGTTTTCTTCTCCCTCTTCCTATGCCTCTTCTGCTAATGTATTCATCCATTCTACCTTCTACCGTCATCCTATTTCTCTTTCTCTCCCACTTTTTCTTCTTCCTCCTTTTTCTTTTCTTCGTCCTCTCTCTTTTGTACCACCTACATGTGCATACTGGTCCACTCTTCCTTCCAATGGTGCTTTTAATTATACCACAAACCCTTTTACACCAAACCATAATATTCTGTGTTAGTACAAGGTCCACATCTGCTTCACTTAGTGATATGTCTTTCACATGTAAACAGGGGCATGATAATCCAGCCTCATGCGAGTGCAGCATCTTTTCAGACTGAGGTCAGTGTAGAGTGTGAATCGGTCCACCAGACAAGCAAGTAATCTCCACCTCTGACTGAGGTCAGTGTAGAGTGTGAATCGGTCCACCAGACAAGCAAGTAATCTCCACCTCTGACTGAGGTAAGTGTAGAATGTGAATCGGTCCACCAGACAAGTAAGTAATCTCCACCTCTGACTGAGGTCAGTGTAGGGTGTGAATCGGTCCACCAGACAAGCAAGTAATCTCCACCTCTGACTGAGGTAAGTGTACAATGTGAATCGGTCCGTTAGACAAGCAAGTAATCTCCACCTCTCCCATTACTGACACTGCTATGTGAAGAGACACACCGCAAGGCTTTTGGGGGAAAGAAAAGAAGTGCCTTGATAACTTGCATAAACATTCGCTAGACAGGCTGGGTAACAGTTGCGACTAGAGTTTCTAATGGATGACAGAGGAAACTGAATGAACTTTCAAACTGGTCCCCGTTCACATGTGCAGTAAAAAAACATAGTTCAACAAAATAGGAAGTATGGTTATACATACAGTAATGATTTCTGTGTCTGAAGAGCCCCCCTCTCCTACTGCAGGTGAAAGGAGAGGGTGGGAGCCAAGAATGGTTATTCGTACATAGAGTGATGATTTCTGTGTCTGAAAGGGCCCTCTTCCTGATTGTTGATTAAGAGAGAGGGTAGAACCCAAGTATGATTATACACACAGTTATAATAATAATAATAATAATCAATTCTTAGAGACGCATAATACCATTCAAATAGTCCCTATACATTTGGTAAAAATTGATTATGTGAGAATTTGAAAATAACTAATAATTATCAAACAGATGCGTTTTCAGTCTTGATTTGAATTGATCGAAGTCTGTCAATGATCTAATGCCTTGGGGGAGGTTATGCCATAATTTGGGTGCCGTATTTGCAAAAGCTCTATCACCGAATGTCTTTTACACGAATTTCAGAGAGAAGATTTTTTGATTGAGAACAAAGATTACAACTAGGCTGGTATCGTTTCATGAGTTCAGTAAGATAGACAGGAGCATTTTCACATAGGCATTTGAATACAAGAGTGAGGATTTTAAACTGAACACGAGCCCTTACGGAAGCCAGTGGAGACTACGTAGGATCGGAGTTATGCTTCAAATTTCCTTTTTCGCGTCACAAGCCTTGCCGCTGAATTCTGTACACGTTATCATTTCTGGGTCTCAAAGGACCCCCAGCTTGATGACGGGATAGAGTGGGAACCAAGTATGGCTTATACAGTGATAATGTCTGAGTCTGAAAGGGCTCCCTCGCAGCTTGTTGAGAGGGTGGGACAAGGTTTGATGCGGAACAACAAAAACAAGGGTGTTTGAAAGTTGAGACTGTCACACACAGCTCGTTAGGATGACAGGGTTACAATGGGCATGTCCGCACTTTTACCCTCGAAAGGCTCATTTATACTGAAAACAATAACAGATTTTTTATCCTTCCTTTCATTTTATTTACACTACACTGGCCTAAGAAACCACTGAGTTTGTCTGTCAGTGAAACTCGAGAGCTTTTGGGGGCCAATAGTGGCCATGTGCCACTTTTCTGCCAGGCTTATCGAAAATATGCAGAACGTAGGATTCATACGCAAAAAAATAATGTTTCATGTACATCAGCAAAAACTTGTAATGTTTCAAAGAAAGTTAAAAAAATCACCCTCCAAAGCAGGATGTTTCAGTCATCTTTTGTGTTGTATTTGAGGGGTACTTGCCTACTTCCCTTTAAAATCATCCACCATACTTCAGTTCGAACCTTCCCGCTAACCAGACCATTATGTCTAGGCTGTGCTGTGCAGCTGATATCCATTTACTAGCATGATTTGATTTAGACCTAGCCTTGAATGATAGGGCAGGGCCGATTTTGATGGCAAACTTTCCAACATGTTGCATAGAACATCTAGTAGCAGTACAGCTGTAATTGAATTTTGCCATTTGCCATTATCATGACTGATCATTAGCAGTCTTTCATCTCTTTGGGTCTTCCGCTACAAATCTTGAAACTCCTTCCCCTCACTACGTGTATTGTTCTCCTGGCTCGCTTGCACCCTATGTCCTGCCCCCCCCCCCCCCCCCCCCCACTCTGCCCCCTTTCTCCTCCTAGTCTTCCTCTCTTTATGACCCATTCTGTCATATAACTTCTCCTATTGCTCTATTTGTTTCATCTTACTTATTATCCATCTTTCTCCTCTTCTTCCTCATTATTTTTCTTTTGCTCTTCTAATTCTTCTTCTTACTCCTGATTTTCCCTCTTCTTCTTCTTCTTCTTCTCTTTCTCCTCCTCTTTATCTTTTCCCTCCCCTTCCCTCATTCCTCTCCTTCCCTCATTCCTCTCCCTAATCATTTCCTCTTCCTTCTTTATTCTTCCTCTTTCCTCTTTATCTGGAACATGTAGAAATCAAATTGGTACGGAAGAGACCAAAAGGGCCACATGCTCAATTTCACTACCAATATACATTTTACCCGCCCTCACATACTGTACATTGTTCATGCATAGCTGAAAGATTTACCCTGTGTCCACATCGCCTAAAAGATAAAAGAATCATCGTATAGTGAACAGGGTGTCAACATGCAAAAAAAATGTTACTATAACTCAATAAATCATCATCATATAGCGAGGAGGGTTCTATCTGTCTCCGGTGAGTGCGCAGTACGTTGAGTTGATTGGGCCATTTTCGCGCGCAGTCACCATGGCAGTCACGCTAAGTCCCGCCCAGTTATACAACATATAATTAGTCATGTCCACACGCACAGTGCACCACGATTAACCGTGATTCTTTATACTGTTCTAGTTCAAAACGATGCTCAGACCCATGTTTCTGTATACGACTTTTCCTTAGTCAGCATCCATACACAGATTTTTGTCGTATAGCAATACTGAAACGGTGTACATGTACACTACAGCTCAAAGAAATTGGTATGGGGAAAGGGAAAGGGAAGAAAGGAAAGGATCTGCAGTTTTAAACCGCGGTATATTTTGTCCAGTTCAGCATGAAACATGATGTTTTTTAGGCTAAAGCATCATGTTTCATGAACTGGACAAAATATACCACGGTTTAAAACTGCAGGTCATACGATTAATTTTTACTGTGTGGACACGCTGTTAGACTTGTCATTGTGTCAATCTCAATCCATAGGGGAGCTGGAGAAGAAACCAAGCATGATAGAGTCTCTCCTCTCACGTCCCTGGTCTACTGCAGCCAGACGGACCCCTTTATTGAAAAGTTTGGTTCAGAAATGCCCTACAGCATGGTAGCCAGATGCAGATTGCATTCATATACATAGCTACATGTACATTCCAGCCAGGACAGTGCCCTCATTCAGACAGATAGTAGGGCTGATAATGAAATAATTGGGCCTAAAGTTAGCATCCAATTAATCAACTGTTTGGGAGGGTCCTAACAATATGGTCATGATAATATGGATGCAAAAAATCTACAAAAAATCACATGGTCTTCTTTCACCCTCACAACAGACATAAAATCACACACACACACATACACACACATACACACACACACACACACACACACACACACACACACACACACACACACACATGCACACACACACATACACACACACAACTAGTACCAGGGGAACTAGTTAAATATTTATATCTACAGTTGTCCTCAAAATTATTCATACCCTTGTTAATTTTTATGATTTTTTATTTTTGTGATGAAATGAATGCATTTTGTCAAGTGTGTATATCAGTTATATGTGACCAACATGTGAAAGAATAACAACAATACACAATTCAAGAAATTCATCATTTCAGGGGTATTTTATTCATGGATTTTCAAAAAATGCCATGTTCAAAATTATTCATACCCTAGGTTTACTGAGTCCAATGTCTTTCTTTAATAGTCAATAGCATAGCCTTTGTTTCTTATGACTGCTTCTAGACGGTTCTTGTACGTGTCCACAAGCTTTCTGCATGTCTTCTGGGGGATGTTGGCCCACTCTTCCTTGGCAAAAGCCTCAAGCTGGGACAGGTTGGTCGGTTTCCTAGCCAACACTCTGGTCTTCAAGTCTCGCCACAAGTTCTCAATTGGATTCAGGTCAGGACTCTGACTTGGCCATTCGAGGACGTTGACATCATTGTCCTTGAACCATTTCTTCACTACCTTGGCGGTATGTTTTGGATCATTGTCCTGCTGGTACTTCTAATTAGGGCCAAGCTGGAGTTTCTCAGCGGATTCCTTCACGTTTTCATCAAGGATCGTGATGTAATCCTCCTTTCTCATGATTCCTTGGACCTTGACGAGGTTACCTGTGCCACTGGAAGAGAAGCATCCCCATAGCATTATGTTTCCACCACCATGCTTGACGGTGGGCACAGTGTTCTTTGGAGTGTATGCTTCTCTTTTTTTCCTCCAGACGTATTCAACATCCATATGGCCAAATAACTCCAACTTTGTCTCATCAGACCACAGGATGGTTGACCAAAAGCTGGAATCTTGCTTTAGATGACCTTTAGCAAGGGCTAGGCGAGCCTCCAGATGCTTCTTCCTGAGCAGCGGGGTCTTCCGAGGCCTACGTCCATGGAGACCTCCTCTGTGCAAGACTCGCTCAATAGTGGACCGTGACATCTTCGTCCCTGCCTGGTCAAGCGTTCGAAGTAGGGCCTTGGTTGTGGTCCGGGGGTTGTTGTTGACCTCTCGGCAGATTTTCCTGGGAAGTTTGGGGGACACCTTTCTCTTCCTGCCACGCCCACAGAGGTTTTTAACAGTATTGAACTTCTTGTGCTTGTTGATAATGCTCTGCACGGTTGCCACAGGGACATCATATTGCTTCGAAATGGCCTTATAACCCTTTCCTTCAATGTGGGCACGCACAAGACGTTGCCGTAGGTCCTCACTGAGCTCCTTCTTCTTGGCCATGATGATCAGAAACTGAGAATGACCAGAACACGTTTCCTCTATTTAAAGTCTTATGGAAAGATGCTATGTGTTTGACAATAGTTTAACATGTGGTCAACAAAAAAGGTATTTTATCCATTGGAACATCTTGAAATAACTACAGGACAAAGATTAACACATTCTCAGGAAAGGAAAACAATGGATACTATGAAGAAAGAACATTTTTGTTGAGGTATTGTCAGGGGTATGAATAATTCTGAACATGAGGGAAAAATAACTTTTGGACTTATCTACTATTATGCAAATGAAGTTTAGCCAACTCATATGTGGATTTGTGCATAGCAACAAGTAGACAAAAGATACACAGGAAGTACCAACATAATAGCTTTTACAAAGGAAGAATCTAACAAAGACTGTTATTTTCAATGGGGTATGAATAATTTTGAGGACAACTGTAGGTACTATTGTTAAGCCTAATGTCACAAATGAACATTTTAAAATATGTATTGAATCATACTTTACCCTATGAAGAAACTTTTTTTTTTACTTATAAGGGCAGTAAATGGCTCTTTCTGGTATTGTGGGGAACTAAATTGCCCTTAGCAACCGTGTATTTCTTTCATTAACACACATACATGCAGCCTGTGACATGACCCTAAAAACAAACACTGCAATTGTATGCAATGCAAGACTGGTACACATGTAAGACATTAGCTACTAACCTAACCTATATTTGAACTAAAATATATCTGAAATAGGGTATGAAATGTGTTTTGGTTTTACAGGAAACCTCAAAAATGTCAAGAAAATTGTAGACAGAAATATAGGTAACCTATCATCATGGGGGAGAATTTGACCTTCCTTCAAGGCTGTCGGGCATTATAACTCAAAACACAAACTCTGTGATAAACAGGTCTGGCTGGAGAAGACTATCAGTCAAGTTCTTCTCCAGGTCGCCCAAACAACCTGGGACAGGAGGAGGACTAGTCTTGTTAGCACTAGACCCAAATGTAGACTTGTAAGTTGTGATACAGTTTGGTTTGGATTAGAAATATCACAAACAGCCTGGGATTCAGGCTAGGGACTGATCCTCGTCCAGGTACTCTATATCCTCCTCTCTTATGGACCGAGGGATCCACTTTCATCTGCATTCCACAGAGGACAGTGTCCTTGCTGACACAGATATGGTTTCAGCACCAAGAACAGCCTAATACCCCGTTCAAACCCAGGTCTCCAGGAGAACCACCGGGGAACCACCGGAGAACAACCGGTGAACTCCCAATGGAAGAAAGGCATAGAAAAATTGTTGTATGCACTGAATTTCTTGACCTGCCCTTTCAGACCAGACTTTTCATAGTGATATGCATGTAAAAACATACATGGTCTATCAAAGATACAGGTAAAATGGTAAATATTCTTTAAAGAAAACCAACGTTGTCATAAAAGATTGTTCACAACATATGAGAGAGCACCTTGCACATGACGTCACAAAATCAAGACTTTAAGATCAAATAACTTTCTTTTTCCTTCCGACTGATTTTTCATCAAACCATCACTAATATGTTTCTTTTGTGTTTCTTCTTTTATCAAAACCAACTTAAGTTCAGGGTGGACTATCCCTTTAAATGACGGTGAAAGCCCATCATGACATCAGTTGACTCACTACCTCTAAACTCAATGAATACAAACGGCTGATTTTAGAATGATTGTTTGCACAGTGTGGATTCAAAATCCTGATTCTGGAAAATTGTAATAAAAGCACATCTTAACTATCACCTACAGCTAGTGGTAGCTGTTTTATTGTGGTTTCTGTTCTATTTCTATCAATTCAATTTTAGATTGTTGTTACGGTTCTCTTCCCCTTGTATGTCATTGTATGTCACTGCTCATGTCACTGAAATTTATGATCACTCTTTGGCTTTCGATCCCACAAATCTGAGCAATGTTATTTTGATTGCACTCAAATTTGTCTGATATCTGTTTTCGTGATCTCAAACTGTCACATCATAATGACTACAATGTGTAGGCTCCGTTCACATCTCACTGATATTAGCCAAAAAGATAAGTCAAAGGATCAAGAAGGATTTAAAAATTTCAATTTTGTGATGTCACATACGAGGTGCTCTCCCATATGATGTGTGCTGTATGATTCCATAAATTGCACTTTTTCTGTTTTTGAAGGAATGATTTTGTCCATTGAGGTGCATTTAAAAAAAATGTGTTTCTAATGATGTATCAAATGCAAAGGTTAAATGATGCTCTCCTTTTGAGAAAATTGACATTTTCAGACAAATTAGTACTCAACATATGTGTATGGGAGAGCATCTCTTCACACAATCAAAACTTCAAACTTCTTCGTAACTTTCTTATCCTTTGACAGATTTTCATCAAACCTTCATGAATGTTTCTTTCATGTTTCTGCTTTTATCAAAACCGACTGAATTTCAGGGTGGACTATCCCTCTAAAAGAGCTGATTTGGGTCTGGCAGAGAGGGAGTTAATGCCTAACAAATCAGCATATATCCATCCACTCACAGTATTTGTACACAAAACGCAGAGTTTCAGTCCAATAACTGAGATTTTTTTGGTTGCCAAGTCCGCAAAGACTTCAAGCCCATCTTGAAGTAATCAACATTCACATCGACTTGACACAGTCGATCTTGCTGCGGCCTCCGACCTGCTTCTTCCATGCAAAGCAAAGAGTGATTGAGTATCATAAGCGGGATTGGAGGCATACAAAAATACTTTTATAACCATATGAGAGGATCTGACTGACAGTCAGAAATATGGATTTACAACCTAGAAAAGGAAGCAATTATTCCCCTACCTAGCCTAATGCATGCATCTTCCTGCCACCCCACCTTAGCCCTGCCCCTACCCTAGCCCTGGACACACACCCCCCCCCCCACCCCCACCCCCATAAAAAAGCTGAAATAATAATTACAAATTAATGAATAAAATAAACAAATCATAAACTATCTCTTAATAAAATAATGGAAGTAACCTTTACATTCAGAGTGACTGCATCAAACATCCATTCTGCATTCAATCTTCTTTTTTTCTTTTTTTCTTAGAACACAATACTTTCCAGCACATGTATGCTACAAACTGTATACATGAAACGGTATGTTCAATCATGCTAAGTAATGCATATCAAGTTCCTACACATGTACATGTTATGTAGTCTACACGACCGCTTGTAAAGACATTAGTTCCTTGCATCGCAATTCACTCCCTGAAACAATCTGATCGCTAATTAGCGGAGAAAGATTGCTCAGCAGACGCAGCTGAGCGGCGACTTCACAGCGGCATGGTCCAAGGGCGGACCAGATGCTGGGCTCGTTATAGCCCATTAATCGCTCCAAGGTAAAAGAATTACCCAATGTCTGATGACTTTCTAAACGATTATTGGCGGCCCACACACGGCCCAAGCCAGACTCTTTAATTAGCAGTGTTTTCCCCCATTTTTTTTTTTTTTTTTTTTGGGGGGGGTGAAAATTCTGATAGCGGTGCTGTACAGAGAGGAGTATAAAATATTGTTTCAATACAGTACACATGTATGCAGAACGTTTCAATAACCCTTACATTACCAGGCCATGAAAAAACATATTGGCTTACTACATATGTGTGGAATTCTTTACCAAATAAACTTTGCAATATGTTGACGGAACATTTGTTTAAACGTACTGTCAAGCACATGCTCCTCTCTAACATGTAAACAATTGTTCATAACCTTGTTTTGATGATAAGCAATCAATTTGTTTTGTTAACCTGATGTGAGATTATCTTACATTATGTGGCCATAGTTTCTATGACTACTTTATGTTCTTAGTGTATTTGTTTTGTCTATTTGTTTGTTTTTTGGTCTATTAGTCGACACCGACCTGACATTTTTGTTCTTGTTTTGCATCTGTTTCTTGTATTATTCATATCATTGGCGTTTATATTTTGATATGAATGTGACAACTCCATATTAATGTGGTTCATTGGGCAACCTCTCCTCCCCCTCCCCCCCCCCCCCCATCTCTTCTCATTTTCGCTTGTATTTTCTTTATAATATTTTGTATAAAGTGTAGGTAAGGGTTATATGTCAAAACAAGCAAGTATTACTTTGAATGCATGTTATATTGAGTATTATCTTATCTGCATTTGTTATGTTTTTTGATAAGAAAGGTGTGGCAACCCTTCAAGCTGTAAGCTTATATTGTCAGACCTCTGTATGTTAAACTGTGTACAAGTACATGTATGTCTTGATGCTTTGTACATAACTCTAATAGATTATTATTTGTCACATGTATACTTTATATGCTATTTTTCGTATCACATTGTTTGTTATTGTTGAACTATGCACGAATGAATAAATAAATAAATAAATATGTACACATACACTACAGCTCGAAGGAATTCTCCCTTTCGCATATAGCTCTCTGAATCTGAACGTGTGTGGTGCTCTAATTACCTTTAATTCTTGGGATATGAACTTCCGGTTCACAAACATTCTATAGCTATCGTCTTGCTTGTGTCTTTTCATTCTTTCATTAGTCCATCCACAATCAATGTTGAGGTAGGCAAAAACATCGCTGTGAGTGATTGTTGGTATTTTTTTCAAGTCCTTCGTCCATGATGTAACAACCCTTCCATGTTAATATTACGAGGTTCACGAGGGTTGAAATTACAGATTCTGTGCATTATTGCGTGAATTGAATATGTTCCAAACTCTTACCGGAAGAATACGTCCCAAGAGCAATCAATCAGATATCGGTATCGCGAGGTGATATCGCTTGATATCAGCTATATGCGATAGGGAGAATTGGCATGGGTAAAGGGAAAGGGAAGAAAGGGAAGGAGCCGCAGTTTTGAATCGCGGTATATTTTGTCCAGTTCAGCATGAAACAGATGCTTTAGCCTAAAAAGCATCATGTTTCATGCTGAACCGGACAACATATACCGCTGTTTAAAACTGCGGCTCCTGCCCTTTCTTCCCTTTCCCTTTCCCTATGTCGATTCCTTTGAGCTGGAGTGTACATGTAGATAAGATTATAAATGCTGCACAGTCTGAAAATCAGGCTAACAAACTTAGAGGCATGGTAACACACAGACCACGCATGATTATAGTGCTGCATGCATTGCGCATAAAAATGCACTTCTACCACAATATGGAAACATAACAATCCATTGTACACTTCATCAACCATCATACAGTCTTACAAGCACATCTTAGAACCTACATGTACATCCTGGACGCATATCTTACAACCTTCGTAAACATCAAGGTCTTGCACACTTACATCCTAAGGTTTATGATACAGATAATTACATAAACATTTCCCAATAGGGGAGGAAGAAAAACAATGAGGGGCTTCTACATGTAGCCTGTCCTTCAGGCTTTGGGGCATTTTTAATACAAAATTTAAATAATAGAGTCTAGTATTCACAAGACTAGTCTCTCTTTCATTCTCCTTTATTATCCCTCATCCCAAGACAAAGAAAACGATTAGTCTACTGCAGCCAGACCATTTGATTGACTATCGTAGTTTGGATTAAAAATACCAAACAGCCTTGTAGCCAGGCTAAGGGGCATGAAGCTTGGCATTTCCTCTCTAGCCCTGCGATTAAAAAAAGACCTGATTTACTGGCCCCGTAGTCAGAGTAGCGATATGAGGAGACATGAATGTCAAGTTTTATGAGTTTATACATCCAGCTGTTGATGGCTCCAGGTATAGGTCCGCCAAGAGAGGGAGACATTTCATTTTTGGTGAATGAAATATTAGATTTTTTTGGTTGAAAAAAAGTATAGAGATACATGTATGAGGCGACATGAATGTCAAGTTTCATGAGTTTATACATCCAGCTGTTGATGGCTCCAGGTATAGGTCCGCCAAGAGAGGGAGACATTTCATTTTTGGTGAATGAAATATTAGATTTTTTTTTTGTTGTTGAAAAAAAGTAGAGATATCAGGCGACATGAATGTCAAGTTTTATGAATTTATAAATCCAGCTCTTGATGGCTCCAGGTATAGGTCCGACACAAGAGGGAGACATTTCATTTCCATTGAATGAAATATTCTATGTAAAAATAACAGATTGGTTTGTTATGGGTGATGAAGCAGCACCTTATAATTTTTGTTTATATAAGACTAGAGCAATTCGACTGCCACGCAGTCGATAAATATGCCTCCGCCTCTTTGCTAGCTCTATTTAGATAATTTTCAGAAAATCTGTTTGTTTGGTTGGAAATGTTCCAGTTCCTATGTGAAATGAAAATACCATTTATTCTGTTTTTCTATGTTTAGCAAAGTTTGGCAATGTTCATTTGACCTTTGACCTCTTACTTCTTTGACTTCCAATCTAACCAGTCTGTCTAAATCCATCCCTGTATCCTTGTGATTCCTGTACCATGTTTTCTTGAAATGCATAATTGGATTGGGATTTATTGTGAAAAGTACAGCTTACTCTCGATATAACGAGGTCGTCGGGACCAGGGCCTTTTCCTCGCTATAACGAAACCTCGTTGTATCCAAACAGAATAAAAAACAATAAAATACATTGAAACATGTGTGCTTGTGTGTTCATTGTGTTTTACTTTGTTTTCATATCCATAGCCGTCTTGGAAACATGCGTTATCAAACTGAAAAAAGGAATTGGAAACATGCGTTTTCAAACTGAAAAGGGGATTCATTTTTGCTCAACACATCATCCTACCTTGATATATTTTGACGTTTTAATAATTAATTGCATTCAATGAATTATAGAACATTCCCGATACGATGAGTGTTATTTTGCAGTAAATTAACATGTCAATTGTTATCGTAATCTTCTGGACAAGAAAATATGCGGTTTCGTTGTTTGGACAAACAAGAGAATAGGCGGCGCAACGGGTTGAAAGGCCGGGATATGAGGGGAAGGTGGAGTTAGATAAAAGCGTCTCGCTCGTCTGATAGGTTTTGCACAACGACGTAGCAACACCATCGTGATCGGCACTTTCTTTGTGGGTCATTCAAAAATTATTACGAGGGGGTTCCATGTAGAAGATTAACGCTGCCCTGCATGCTTATACATGTATTCAATTTTGTATCGTGATAGCGGTATTCTAATTTCAAGAAGAATATTTTATTATCTCTTCAAATCTTTCATTGTCATATTTTAGTATGTGAAATATACTTCACCCGTCCGAGATCACATTTGTTTTTGTCAAGAAACCCAATCAATCGCTGCTCATCAGACACACCCCCAATTCAGCACGCACCGTGTCATTGATTGCCACGATGGGATCGGACTTGCAAACCATGTGCCCCGCCATGTGCTTTCAATGTACGTACGCTGTGCGAAAGAGTGATGTATCAGAAACTGTGCACCCCCAATTCAGCACGCGCCGTATATCATTGATTGCCGTGATGGGATCGGACTTGGAAACCATGTGCTTTCAATGTACGTACGCTGTGCGATCACGAAGGAGTGATGTATTAGAAACTGTGCACATGCTCGCGTTGTGTGGACGTGTATTACGAGATGTGTGTCTGGCTCCTTGCGGTGCCGATGTTTTCATGTCTCGAGTTTTCCTTCCTCGTTGTAACGGGACGCAATTGTTATGTTTTTCTTTGTCTTGGGGTCAACAGAATAAGCTCGTTATAACGAAATCTCGTTGTAACCGTGCTCGTTGTAAGCGACGTGTTCCACCATAGGTTTGCATGTAGAAACTTTTGGGACTGAGAGATTTATCTCGTTATAACGAAACCTCGTTATATCCGTGCTCGTTGTATCGAAAGTAAGCTGTATCAATTTGGGGGAAATTTTCAGCACATTTTGGCAAAGTTCATAAACCTTTGACCTCTGACCTTTCAGGAATTTTACCCAAACTTTCACCAGTCTACCTTCATGACGTGAGACATCTCTGTACCATGTTTGTTTAGATTGAATCATTAGAATTTGGATTCAATGTGAAAAATGGCCAATTTTTGCAAAGTGCATTGACCTTTTATCTCTGACCTTTGAGAAATGTCACCAAAAATGTTACCAGTCTACCCCCAAGTAGTGATCCATCTTTGCACCATGTTTAGTTGGTAATATACCATTGGACTTGGATTTACTTTGAAAAATATCACTTTGGGGGCAATTTTCAGGTAATTTGTTGGCAAAGTGCGTTGGCCTTTGACCTCTGACCTTTGAGAAATTTCACCAAAAATGTCACCAGTCTCACCCTAAGTAGTGATCCATCTTTGCACCATGTTTAGTTGGTAATGTACCATTGGATTTGGATTTATTGTGAAAAATATAAAGTTTGGGGCAATTTTTAGCCAATTTTGGCAAAGTTCATTGACCTTTGACCTCTGACCTTTCAGGAATTTTACCAAAAATTTCATCAGTCTATCCCCAAGTAGTGATCCATCTTTGTACCATGTTTAATGAGAACTACATCCTTGGACTTGGATTTATTGTGAAAAAGGTCAATTTTGGCAATTTTTCACAATGTTCATTGACCTTTGACCTTTGACCTCAATCAGATTTGACCCCAATTTTACACACTTCATTGGTTTTATGCAATACACACATGTACCAAGTTTGAAGCAAATCTGGTTCACGGTTCTCAAGATATTGCCTAAACGGATTCGGGACGGACGGACGGACGGACGTACGGACGGACGGACGGACGGACATACGTACGGACGGACGGACGGACGGACGGACAACCCGAAAACATAATGCCTCCGGCCACTTCGTGGCGGAGGCATAAAAATCTTTATTCAGATGGTTAATTTATATTGAACTAATGAATTGACATAGAAAATATGTTCATACTGTAAAAATTGTTCATTTTTTAAATAATCAATATAAAGTATTATAGTCAACTTTTTCTTTTTAAAGGAAACAAAATAATTTCATGCTAATTTGCACAATTGTATCACAATTTGTATACTTGATTGAATATGTACTTTATTAGTTTGGATACTTGGAAAATATACTGTTAAATATGTTTGTGCTTATAATGTATGAGACAATGTGCTATGTTTATACTGTAAGAACAAGTAGATTTATATCATTTTGTATAATAATGAATTATGAAAATCTGAATAAAGGCAAAAAAGCTTGGAAAAAAAAATCTTAGATGTTCTTTTTGCTGTAAAATGCTGATTTCCTACATGGGGATACAATGCACTATGTCCCATTTTCGATTTCCGGATGAAAATTTGACAATTTTGGGGTACAAACATCATGTTTCCTTCAAAAATTGACTAAATCTATGCTCCATTCCATATGGAACTAAATCCATGATATTCCATTCCAAAAGCGACTACATCCACAATGTATTTTTTTCAAATACAGTATTCATGAAAAATCTGAAAATATTTGTAAAAATTGTATAATTGTACATGTTCAATAAAGTGATATATCATGCATAAAAACACTTGGAAAGTACATAATGGTTGAGTGGAAAGCAGTGACTGTCCGTCTTCCTGAAGACGGACAGTCAATCTGCCCGAAACGTCGAGTCCATCTCTCTACTCATCAGCTCTTCACGCTTTCTGGTTTACAGTCCTTTTCAGGACTACACTCATTTTGAAAGAATACTCTACTTTCAAATCTCCACTTTCTCGCCTTTCCATTTCACCTTCAATTCTATCCACGTTTTCTCATCTCAACCCTCCCAGGACACATGGTGTACCGTAAACCTCTCTCGTGATTGATCATACCACCATGCAAACCTTCAAACATCATCTATCTATTGTAAGTCCAAGCCCATGTATGATTTTTCAATCAGTTGTATGGTTATGATATATCCACACAAGCTACGATCAATATCATTTCCAATCAACCTTTGTGACAAAGACGGATTTACAATTGAAATGAATCGTACAATCAACAGATCAGTGGTATGATCAATCATTGCTCTTTGTGATCAGAGCCCCAGAGAGCGATTGTGCAGCACGCCTTCCATAGATATGCACCACAAGTTCAACTTGGGTATTTGACACTCTGCCACTTTTCCACTGCACACAAATAATTTTCAAGTGACCACTCTGCAGATGACTATTCATCCACAACAGAAATAAACAAAACTGAATCTCACCTCCCCTGCCTGGGCCCCCCCGACCCCTGCCGCGACCGCCGCCCCCTCGGCCACGCCCCTTGGATACGACCTCTTCCTTCACCATGTCGATGACCTCGTCGGGTATCCTGAGGTATTTGATAGTGCTGCCTCGAATGTAACACTCGGGCATCCGCCAAAAACGGTCTCCATCCTAAAGAGGCAGGAAAATTGGAAACGTCCATTTATTTCTCTGAAAAATGCTTTAGAGGTAGAAAAGAGATAGCAATGGTAAAGATTTCAGGACCCATAATCATGGCAGAGTCATTCTGCAGTGACCATAGGTCGCGATCTTCTTCAATTTCAAGATTACAAGAAGAAATTGTATCAAGCCCATAAAACTGCTTAATTTAATCCTTTTCATAGAGAAGTGTGTGTTAAAAACAAATGTCTTATGATTTATCAAGTGCATGAAAAAAAAATGGTACATATGTCCTTTTGAGAAAATGGAAATTTTCATTGAAAAGTAGTACACAACTTACAGCAGAGTAGCTCGTGAGTAATATCACGAAATAAAGAATTTGACAATTCATAACTCTGTTATCCTTTAACGGATATTTGTCAAACCTTCACTAATTTGTTCCTTTTACGTTTCTGCTCTTTTTAAAACCACCCTAGCTTCAGTATGGACTTTCTCTTTAACGACAAAGACTCAAAGCAGACACATGTGGCTGTGCATGTACACTCCAGCTCAAATGAATCAGCATAGGGAAAGGGAAAGGGAAGAAAGGGAAGGAGCCGCAGTTTTAGACAGCAGTATATTTTGTCCAGTTCAGCATGAAACATGATGCTTTTTAGGCTAAAGCATCATGTTTCATGCTGAACTGGACAAAACATACCGCGGTTTAAAACTGTTTAAAAACTGTTTTAAAACTGTTTAAAACGGTTTAAAAGAGCTGTAGTGTACAATGCTGGGGCACAGGGAGTGACAATGAAATGGCCACATACCCTTGATGTGCAGATGACTTCTCTGAGGTTGATATTCATCCAGTTGTCACAGGCAACCAGATGACCATTGTACGTCTCCCCATTCTTTAGCTCCACCAGCTGTAGTATCATGTGAGAGGGGAAAAATGAAGAACGAGAGCGTAAGACAGAAGATTTTTAATTTCAACACCTTACTAAAGTCATGATCAACCCTTTAATATTTTTGCAGAGAGACAATGGATGATATAATCTTTGTTTTTCTGTCATTTTCCAGAGTAATAACATTGATTGATCAAGCTGTTAGAAATATAAGCAGTGAAAAAGAAGACCATGCAGGGAATGGAACATTTATCTGCTGCTTGTTGGGCAGCGGCATTACCCACAAAGTTACAGCTAACTTGTAATTATGTTGAAATACTTAGGAACCAATACCCAAGGCTTCCATTCTCTTGCTTATAGTATTCAAGAGTAGGACAGATATTTATTCAAAGAATTGAAATATCCTTGTACAATAACCAAAATGATCTGTTTTACTGCTTGTAATAATAAGATTGATTCAGTATATATGTTTGTTTCTAAACCATGTTTACTTGACTTGCATTTCAACTCTACATGCAAATTCTAGTATGTATGCAAAAATGGTGTCAGGCGAAGAAATGCACATTGGACAGTCAAGTCTTCCCTTAAGATATTAAGAAGAAATTCTGGAAAAACAAAAGTCCTGCTTTACAAAGAGTTGTGATGTAAGTCTGATCCAATATTTCTAATGTACATAGTTATGATTGATATCAATTGCAATTCTTTACAGGACAGGACCCAAATCTGTCTCTCCTAGGTACTTCTTAATTTACGAACTTAGGATTGTTCAATACCACATAGGACAATGTTCTTTGCAAATTTAGCTATGCCTCACATAGCATATGCCAGCAACAATGAATACACTGTACTTACCATAGGGTGATTTTGAGCAGTCCTCAGCAAAGATAACGGCAACTGTTCAGAAAAAACAAAAAGATAATTCAACTGGCTGATATTTCTAACTGACGTTTACTATGCTGATACCTTTTTCTTTATTCAAACCTTTCACTGCACTACAGCATCATCTATGTAATTTGTAAATTTAGTATTTAATTGCAAGAACAAGCTGTCAGCAAACCAATTTTTTTTTCCAACTTTACTTGTGTACGTTCATTCATTTTAACATGATCGATTGTACTTTATCTCTCTCAGTGTCAAGCCCAAAATATCCCACTGACTTATTGCACATTGTTTGCACCAATGGTACCAAGATGTCCAAAGGGTGAATTGAAACACCTTACTTACAATGTCCATATCAAAATATAGATTAATTTCATGATTTCTAACACTTTGACAGTCATTATTCTAAGGAACAGCACTTTTGCCTAGCATTGGCATGGTACCTTTCAACACAAATATGACCAAAATCAATAACATTATTCTAAAAAAGAAAGGAATTAAATGCATTAACATTGCAAACATTGCTTTAAATTCCAATTGGTGAAATGATGATCCAGATCTAGCCGAGTCGATGCACATCTTTTTTTCCTCTACAAGATGAGGTGTCCTTCATTCCTTCAGATTATTACAGGGAAAAGTAAGCAATCACGTACAATAGGGGACCAAGCAGTAATCGCACATACACTACAGATCAAAGGAATTTGCATAGGAAAAGGGAAAGGGAAGAAAGGGAAGGAGTCACAGTTTTAAACCATGGTATATTTTGTCCACCTCAGCATAGAGTAATCTAGGAATCACTTTTTTGACAAATCAAGCAGCAAAATTTTTTTCTAGGGTTAGGTTAGGGTCAGGGTTAGGTTTAGGGTTAAAGATTAGTGGGATACCCTGGTCCCCTATTGCACGGGATTGCCGAAAAGTGTAGTGCATCTTGTGGATTGAACCGTAATATATCCATAACAAAAAGTATAACTTATAAAATGAAAATTGTTACTTAAAGTTATACTATAACTTTTATAAGTAACACTTTTTTAATATCTGGCAGAGGCTTGCTATTCTGCGTGCCTCACTTCCATATTTGCCTTGGCGTTGCCTTTGCCAAATTTGTAAGTAATGCATCTACACTAGAATTCTGCGGGCCAAGGCAAGCTCAAATTAGCACTCTTTCAGTAAAATATGTTGTCATTAATAACACTAGCATCAGTTCCAAATGAGAAGTCATGGTCATTCATGATCTATTGATCTAATGAAAAACAGGCTCCAGTCCAGAGGCAGAGTATTAGTAGACAGGAGGAATCATTGTGTCTCATTCTGGGTATTCTTCAATTGAAATTTCAAATTCAATTTTCATTTGTTGGAATATCTCCGTACAGGCAATAGATAAGATTAGATAGGGCATTCAGAGGAGTCAGATGCAATCTCAGCGGATCCAACAACCTAAAGATATTGACAGAGACTGATATGTTGATCTACAAGATTACATTTACAGAGTAGAATTGTTCATCCAACCACACATGCGCGCTGCCAGGCCATGATGGCTGCTTGGTTGGTTGGGCTCATTCTACACCCGGTACCCCTCGCGCCTGGGCCTCGGATGGCCGACAGCGCCGGGTAGTGGCTGGCGGTGTGTTGGTCCCACGGCACTGGCCGTTCAGTTGACTACCGCAAGCGCAAGAAGACCAGCATTTAAAAGCATAGTAGTGCTTAACAAATTGCTCCTTGTCCAAATTTCCATAACAATGCAATATAACAATATCACAATCATACTGAACACGGGTTATGAAATACTTAGTCAGATAATAAGAACACGTAAAATATCTTACCATTTTAATTGTGGATTGGAAATTCAATAATGACGGCAGTGCTGTGCAATAATGAGGAAAACTTACTCAGAGCTAGAGAATTATGTGCGCTAGAAATCATAAAAATGCTTTGACATATAAGATTAGTACTTCAAAAATATTTAAAATATTATAAGTAATATTTTATAGTTCTTTTTTATTCTGAACTTTATTTGTAATCAGTTGTATAAATATTTATTCTTCCAATTATTCATCTAGATGCACGAGGGCATATTATATTCGGGGAATCACCTCGTGCCAAAAAATGGATGCGTGCGTTCTATCGCCCAACATGGCTTGAAGTAGAAATGCTTCGAAAGGGGCATTCCTAGTCAGTCAAATTTTATTATTAGGCTCTATTGATGATCGATCACAGCGATACAGCTTCATGATACACAATGGTATATTTGTTTGTGATATAAATTTGTCCCAACTACTATATCATTGTATTATTTGTATTTGTAATTTGCATATTGTTGCATGTGTTGTGTGTTGTATGATTCCATAAAGTGCCCTTTTTACGTTCTTTTTCCTGTATGAATCAAGTGAATACAATTTTTCATAGAGGAACTATATGTGTAAAAACATGTTTCTAAGAGGTAGACAGAGAAGTAAAAATAGAGAAAGGAGAAAAAGAGAGAGGGGGGGGTACGGGGGTGTAAAGAGAGAGAGGAAGAGAGAGATGGAGGGTGAGAGGGAAAGAGAGGTAGAGGGTAGAGAGAGACAATGAGAGGGGGGAGAGACAGAGAAAGTCAGAGAGAGTGAGAGAGAGAGAGAGAGAGAGAGAGAGAGAGAGAGAGAGAGAGAATACTACACTGGAGGGGTGACGTCGATCCGAAAGTAACTGATATTTGAGTTTGAGCAATACGGTTCATTCTTGGTTTGAGCATGGGGTCCATGGTTTGAGCGAACATGAAATTTCCTCCTCTGACTTCACCATAGTCAGGAAACGCATGAACTTTTAATCACACCATATCATCATAATGGGCGTGAAACTACATGTATTTCTGTTTTTGATCAGGTGAGGGAAATATTTCCTCCACCTTCTCCACTCTAAACTCAGATAGTAGTGTTTGATGATCATTCATTGCAACGATCTAAGCTCCTAGACCTTAATTAACATGATGATTAAGACAATAATATGTTTGGTAGGTGTTATATTGCACCATGTGTACGTGTCATCTAAAGCCTTCACAAAGTTCGACGTGGAAGTCTACATAAGGCTATTGTGATCCAAGGAGAGAGGGGTATAGGCGGGGCCAGAAAGAGAGAAGGGAAATACAAGATTATCATATCATGAGAGAAAGGGCGGTGGGGGGGGGGGGGGGGGGGGGCGGGGGCATATGTACATTTACATATCGCGGGACCCGTCAATACGCCAAAGATAACTTCAACTGTTCCAAGGTGTATCAACAAATTGAAAGATGTAAATGGACTCTATCGGTCAAAGGAAAAGGAAGTTATTTAATTTTGAAGTTTTGATTTTGTGACGTCACATACAAGGTGCTCTCCTTTATGTTGTTTACAATTTCTTTGGAAAATATCAATTTTCTCAATAAGATATTTACTATTATTTACATGTGTTGAGCGTTTGATCATTAGACACATGTTTTTACACACTCGCTATGAAAAGAATGCATTCCTTCATAAAGGCAATTTATGAAAAAAGTAGTACACAACATATGGGAAACACCTCGCGCGTGACGTCGCAAAACCAAAACTTAAAAATCAAATAACTTTCCTTTCCTATGACCGATTTTCGTCAAACCGTGATGTTCACTGATATGTTTCTTTGTGTCTTCTTTTATTGAAACCAAAATAATTTCAGGGTGAACTGTTCCTTTAATTTGAGGATGGACTACTCCTTTTATTTAATGTAGACTAATACCTCATTTAGTTAGTCTGAATGTCACAGTCTGATATAAAACTTCCTATAACTTATATGGATATTATGAACAGTTTACAACACCACACTGTTCATTGTTATGTGGCAAAATGCGCAAATAAAATACGAATCAAATCAGGTTGATTACTTTGGGCTTGTTATTGGCTATACAGAACCTGCACTACGGCGGCGGCATGTGCTCCACGTACATCACATACGTACATACAGTATGTGTGGCAAAGGAAAGGAGCTCGGAGTCGGAGATCAAAAGAGTCCAACGTAACCTTTTCACTTTGGCCAGACCAAATCAAAGGCTATATCATGCTTTACTTCATCGGATTGGGTCTTGGAGATGCAGAGGATATCACCGTGAAAGGACTGGAAGCTGTGAAGAAAGCCAAACGGGTGTATTTAGAGGCATACACGTCCATTCTTACAGTTGGGAAAGATGCCCTGGTAAGTGGCTGAGGCTGAACGGGGAACCGTGTCGGTGTCCAGACGCGGACCGACTCGGCGGCCGTGGTAGCCCTACACATGACCCCCCAAGTACTGCTCACACTCAGAGAGCGTGGGGAGATGCATTGATATACATAATATAGGTCTACGTGTAAAATAAGATCAACATTTTACTTTGAAATGCCTTGGTTATGAAACATATGGAAAAATGGTTTGATGTTACAAAAAAAAATACTTAGGCCTACATTACACTAAAATTTAAAGCTGCAAAGCTGTACTATAATTCACTTTAAGAAGCTTGACAGGTATTTTGAGGTTGGATTTGGTGCCAAGTTCTGACTGAGAAGTTAGTTGGGCAGGTTGTAGTTTGACAAATTTTAAGATTCATCTACTGTGGCTGTGCTTTGCATAACATAGGTATATCGACATCAATAAAGACAATATCATGCTGTATAAAGCACATAGACACTGAATCTCACCTGTTCCTTGCCTAGCCCTAGGGCTAAAAAAAGGGCTGGGCCTGGCACATCGACAAGTTGTGTACAACAGATAGCGGAGTGCGGTCGCTAGCGGTCGTGTACATTTTTGCTTATTACATGACGTCATCCAGCCACTGCCGAGAGCCAATGTATGAATGAAAATATAGTAAGCATGCGCAGTGCAAGCCTTCTATGTCCCCACACAGTATTCCACCAAAACAAGTGTGAAATTCTCTATCACCTCGTACCAAAATCGACCTAGAATTTCACTTTCCTATATTTTATATGAATTTTGAAAGGTATTCTCAGAGGATCTATTTTCTCACCGATACCGCACAGGTAAGCGAATTTCGATTGCTTCTTGCTTTTCCGTCAAAATCGTACAAATTAGCGTCACCCCCGCATCGTGTTTGTTGGAATTTGTAGAGTCTATCGCAATGTGTACAAAGTCAATTGGCTTCCGGGTTTTAGGACCGTCAGTCAATATGCATGAAATTGCAGAGTTTCGATAATTTTCAATCGATACTGGAGCGATCCGATCACGAACCAAGACCATTTCCTGCGTACACAATGTGACCGGATATTGTTATCGCTATCGATACTTCCACACGCAGTCCGAAGGCAACCACGGGGTCATGATCTGCGCGATTGCCCAATCAGCGGTCTCCGAATCGCTGTGCGCAGACGATCTATCCGTTGTACACAGTCTATGGACAATAGTTCGTTGTGCCTGGACTGGCCATAACCTGACACAGGTACACCAGGTCCCACCTTTATAGCCTATTGCCCTACGAGGACACCACACATTTGGCGTGGGTCGTACACTCGTACATCAAGCTTTTGAAAATTGGACCCACATTTTTGTTTGCAACAAGTAGGAGAAAATGGCTGGGTTGTAATAAAAAATATGTACCTAGTCAGCTGCCGGGTATCATCCTTTAGGAATGGTGTTCTTGTATGATGTAAACAACCTGATTAACTTTTGATAGTCCTGAGCTGAAAGTCAGTGTTGTGATGAATAATGTACAAAATGATACCCTGCATTACTTTCTGCATCCTGCTGTTCTGTATTCTTGCTCTCAGGAGAAGTACTATGGGCGAGAGATCATCTTGGCTGACAGGGACATGGTGGAGCAAGACTCGGACCAGATCTTCCAGGATGCCAAGACTGAGGATATCGCCTTCTTGGTCGTCGGTGATCCCTTCGGGTGAGGAACTAGCATATTCTTATGATTTCTGGCAAGAGAAAAATACTTGCTGAGCTCTAGTGTTTCAAGAATATGAGGTTACGCGATGTTAGAAAAAAATGAAAAGACAATATTAATTTCCTGACTGAGTCCATACACAATAGCTCAAAGGAATTGGCATAGGGAAAGGGAAAGGGAAAAGGGAAGGAGCCGCAGTTTTAAGCCACGGTATATTTTGTCCAGTTCAGCATGGAACATGATGCTTTTTAGGCTAAAGCATCATGTTCCATGCTGAACTGGACAAAATATACCGTGGTTTAAAAGTGCGTCTCCTTCCCTTTTCCCTTTCCCTTTCCCTATGCCAATTCCTTTGAGCTGCAGTGTATTTATCAGTGGATTAAAAAGCTTCTTATTCAGCTTGTGGCATTTGCATCACTGCAAAGATGTCTTTCTAAAGTTACTTTCAAGAAGACACTTTTGAATTATTAATTTTGAGCAGTGTTTTGTACACATTTGTTTTAACACATCATGCAAACAAATTGACCAAGACAATATCTGGAATCATTCATTGAAGAGTTAGCTAAAAGAGTGCTATCATAAAAGGCTAGACGTACACTCAGTAGTTGTATTCCATTCTGTCAAAAATCTTGGTATTTTAGGCTAGAATTTGGTGTGCATGCTACGTACACATCTTATTTTCAGGCATTTAGCTTTGGCAAGATCTGATACCAAATTTAATCTCATAGATAATAGTTTCTTTTTACAGCTCAGTGGCTGGTGGAACATGAGTTTGAGCATATCTTGATCATACACGTATTATGTTATCATATGAACCATTTTCATACCAAGCCTGGAAGAGCACATTGAGTTGTGACACATTCTTTGCTCCCATGAGATCGAGAGGGTTAAACGTTATGATTTCATCCACAGAGCGACAACCCATACAGACTTGGTTCTGAGAGCTAGAGAGGAAGGCATTGACTACAAGGTCATTCACAATGCATCCATCATGAATGCAATAGGCTGCTGTGGTCTGCAGGTGAGAACACCTTTTTGGAAGCAGATACGAACTAATAGCGCCATCTCGAGTCCTAAAGTACTCATACCTGGCCAGTTTCTTTACCCATAATGTTAATGTAGTCTAGTAATACAGACCCGCTTGAATGATAACATGATAATTAACTACTTAATACATTTATATCACAATAAGCATTTATAGCAAAATAACTTCTTTTCCTCTCGAAACATCTTAGTTCTTCTATACAAATACAATTATAGGTTAACTTATTCTCTGCATTATTAGTATAGTTATCTGAAAATGCATAGTTTAAGCCTATGTATTTAGAACACACAGTCAATGAGAGACCACACACAGTTCGCTTCCCCTTTAACATTTAGAATGATATGAATGGTAAAATACAGCAATACGATTTTGCATTCAAATATTTGTGTTCTGAATTTTATCTTAAGAGCGCACATTAGATTGATTTCCAATAACTGCAATACTGATAATCAACTGTCTTTATTTCTTCCCTCTTCAAAAATGTACATTATTTTTTTGTGGATTTTTTTAATAGAAAGAAAATGCAATGCTTAATATGCATTTAATTTGATATTGGCATTTTTCCGGACCCTTTCTTCTCTATCTCCACAGCTCTACAACTACGGAGAGACAATTTCCATTGTGTTCTGGACAGACACGTGGAAACCAGACAGTTACTATGACAAGATTGCCTCCAACAGAGCGAGGGGGCTGCATACTCTCTGTCTGTTGGATATCAAGATGAAGGAACAGAGTGTTGAGAATCTCATCAAGTAAGCCATAAGAAATATTTAGTAAAGGAGAACGAAACCCATGTAAATTAATTGAAGTGAATAAAAACAGGAAAATCAGAAAAGTAGATTTGTAATGGTTTGAGAAAAATCAAGCATATTATTAGGAATTGGATTTTGAATACACAGGTATAATCACAGACGAATATTGCCCCAGGCAGTCGTGACATGTTTGATTTAAATTTATTTCCTTATCTTGCAGGGGAAGGAAGATCTACGAGCCTCCTCGCTTTCTGACGGCCCCCCAGGCCGCATCTCAGCTGATCGAGATCTTAGAGAACAGGAAAGGAAGAGGAGATGACTATGATGGTAAGAAACGCTCAAGTGTTAAGTTTAACACTTGATGTCCCTCAAATTTAAGTTGCCCTCCATTGTACATATATTTTAAACAGTGGTATTTAAGGCAGTGAAGCATCAAGTTTAAAGGGAATATACTGTACTGGGAAGACAAAAAGCCTCCAAAAAGGTGATTGTGAGCAATCTTCATTTTACACGATTTGTGATTTTTTGTGATTTGTGATCATTTGAGGGCAAATAACTTTCATCAAGTTTCTAAAATGGACAATACATGAATTTAAGACCATTGGCAAGAAGATTGCTCACGATCACCTTCTAAAGGCTTTTCTGTCTCCCCAGTACAGGGGGGTGTTTCACCAAGCTGTTTGTAAGTTAAAAACGTCTTTACAAACGACTGGTGATCCCTTCTTGTGCTAAATCAGATTCTCAATGAACAAAGTGTGGTCACATTTAGCACAAGAAGGGATCACCAGTCGTTCGTAAAGTTGTTCGCAACTTATGAACAGCTTGGTGAAACACCCCCAGGATATTCCATTTAACTCTTTATGTGTCACAGAAGCATTTGTGCACATAGAAATACACCTAAATCCTACAGAGGGCAGCATTTTGTCTGACACACATAGGGTTAAAGTATACTTGTACCATAAAGCTTCATTTGAACGAATTGATTTCCCTGTCAAAGCATTAACAAAGTGCGGAAAAGGATGGTTGTCTTTCTTTGCATCCACAGCAGCATACTGGGTCAGAATAAAGTTAGCAAAGGAAATGAAAGAGCAGAAATATCTGCACATGATGAACTTCCTGTTCATTTTTTAATGTTGTTCCTGTTCACGTGTTTTGGCAAATCATGTATCACCATTGTAAGAATCATTGGAAACAACATAGCCTCAATTTTTCTTACTCGTTTGTATGAATGAATCCGCAGTAGGACGGGGGTCATATTCATGAATCCTTACTAAGCCTATACCCTTTTCTCATTGGGTTTTCTTAGCCCCTTAAAGACAGCCAGTCCCTTTTTCAGATCACCACAAAACCATCGAAACGTTGGCAAAACATATAGAGAAGTGTTAGCAAGCTCTATATTCACAATTTGAAACTGATACGTAGTGTAAAATTCAAATAATGCACGTAAACAACGTCTGATTAATAGTCTTTACCTCAGGCTCTTAGCAGTTTGTGTTGAAATATCTGCTTTATTGATTAATCTATTTATTAAATTATAAAACGCATTATGAAAAAAATTGTTCTATGGAAGGAATCATCTCCAAAGTTTGGTAGTTACTCATAAAATTAGGATTTCACACACGCATAATAACCACATAGATGCTGTAACAAAGACTAATACTTTTTTCGTGGTACGAAAAAAGTCGGTTTGAAATTTAACGGCTGAATTTTGTTACGTATACAGAAAGCTTCAACATGCTATATTCTTAAAAATGGTCTTGAATCACACTTTCTTCAATTTACGATTGTGATAGACGATTTCAAATTTTAAGCTTGCAAAAGGGACTGACAATCTTTAACTATCGTTAGCCCCGAACTATTTTTTGAAGCTTTTCACACTGACATTTCTTAGCCCCGTACTATTTCTTAAATCCGACTAAGGAAATCCATGCTGTTCCCACTCGAAATCCCCGGACTTTCTCGACAGCTTACAAATATTTACGAGTGTACGTCTTACACATGTGCTCTTTACCACTCCGCATCAAGGTCACTCACCCATTGCGCGTTATCTAATTGGTCTCGGCATCTCGGCCTTGTGAGCTGAGCACTGCATTTCCTTAGCCCTGTTCTATTTTTCATTTCTATTCTCACTGGCGCTCTTAGCCCCGGACTATTTGGCTTGGCCCTGTAATTGCGCAGTTAGCCCTGCTTTTTCTGCAGGGCCAAATAATCCTGGATTATTGGAAGGGCTAGCCCACTTTGGTAAAAACCAATGTAAACAGAAAGTGGTCTAAGCTTAGCCCCGTACTATAGGTGGGGCTAAGTCCCCCCCTTAGGCCCACCTATAGTACGGGGCTAAGGAAAATCTTGCCAGGGTGAAAAGCATGCAAGTTAGCTACTAAAGTCCATTCAGTTGCAAGTATTTTTAGCAAGAAACTAGGCTAGTAAGCTTTCATGACTTAAGCCCCATGTGTCTAATCAAAGAATGTGTTCTTCATCCCAAACAGCGTACACAGACGAGACTATCTGCGTGGGTGTGGCCAGGGTGGGGTCAGACTCTCAGCAGATCGCCGCGGGAACGCTCCGTGAGCTCACCACCGTCGATCTGGGTGGTCCTCTCCACTCATTGGTCATCGCGGGTCACATGCACCCAGTGGAACTGGAGATGTTGAGGCAGTTTGCCATCACCACGGCAACCTTTGATGCCCTTCTGGCAGAGAGCAGGTAGCACTGGCCCTGAGGGTTAGCTCTTTCTGTTCCGTCGCTACATTTCTTGGCCAGTGTTACATTCACATCTCATAGAACTACAATGTGTGTTGAACTGATAGGGCTAAAGATCTGGAGCATGAATAATGTAACACCGCCCTCTGACAACAAGAGAAGCACAGCTAACCATGTACCCTATTTGCTTTATATAGAAACAGTAACCTCCTATCCCGTGTATGTTCTACCTTGTTTGTTCACTCTGCCTAGGACCCCATTGCATAAAACTAATTCATAATAAAACTATTCCATCAGTTGTAATTACCATGTAACACTGCTCAACAGCCAATCAAATTCCTGATTTCCATAGAAGTTCTCATTGGTAGCAAAGTTACCATCAATTGTGAGTTTTATGCAACAGGGCCCAGATAGGATCTCCATACAATCAGCAGGTTTATCCATATTGGAAAATAGATGTGTGCTCCATGGCTCCTATCCAATTAATCCAGTTTATCCCAACATCTGGTAAAATTAAAGGGAGAGGTCACCCTGAAGTTATGTTGGTTTCAATAAAGGGAGACACATGAAAGAAACATTAGTGAAGGTTTAACGAAACTGTTAAAAGATAAGAAAGTCATGATCTTTTTAAGTTTTGATTTTGTGATGTCACTTCCGAGGTGCCCTCGCATATATTGTGTACAATTTTTTTTTAAATGTGCATCTTAATCATGACCATTTCTACCTCTAAGTGAAGGCAACTTAAAGGAATAATCCACCCAAATTAAGTTAGTTTGATAAAAGCAGAAATTTAAAAGAAACATATTCGTGAAGGTTTGACAAAAATCCATTAAAGAATAAGAAAGTTGTGATCTTTCAAAATTTTGATTTTGTGATGTCACATGTGAGGTGCTCTCCCATGTCTTATGTGCTGTACAATTCAATAAATTGCTCTCTTTCTGTTTTTGATGAAGGATTTTTTTTTTCATAGAGGCATGTGTGTAAAAACGTTTCTTATGTTGTTTTAAATGCACAAATGAAATTATGCATAACCTTTTGAGAAAATCAACATTTTCAAAAAAAAATTGGTACACAACATATTGGAGAGTACCACACACGTGACATCACAAAATTAAAACTTTTACGGATTTTCATCAGACCATCATTATTATGTTTCTTTCATGTTTCTGCTTTTATAAAAAAAAAAAAAAAAACTTTATTTCAGGATTTAATCCCTTTAAGACTGTCCAGAGAAGAAGGAACTTACCACCGCACAAGAGTTGTTGGAAATGTTGAATTCCAGACTTCTAAATTTGACATCCATGCAGTACTAGTTTGCACATTCTGATTTTAAAAATCTGTATTGCCATCTTCTTTTTTTTAAACGTAACTACTCATGTTACTTTTTAGTTGCATCTGAGCAGGACTCTCCCCAATGTCATGTGGTGTGAACAATATATTTGTTGGGGGCAAAATAAAGTGTATGGGACAAATAAACTACATAAATTTGTGTACAAAATTCACACAATATCACATGCAAATCAATCATTTTTGTGCTACCAAGTTGTGTCTTTTTTACCACAGTAAAAGCCAATCTTGGTGCAAGCTCTGCATCTGAGAAGCACAATTGAATAATAAACATTGACACCTGGATTGAAGTTAGCTGTAAATGATGACAACCTGTTCATAAAGACCATTTTTTTCTGGGTTCCCTTAGTGGTCTTAATATACAGGCTTCATTATACTTTGCAATCATGACCAATAAAATAATTCAATAAGTATTCAATCATAGTCTATAAAGAAGGAAAACAGGACACGCCACTGACATAGTAAAATGAAGATTTATTTGTATATACAGGCAATAAATGATATGTTTCTAGAAGTTGGTAACTGTACAGTTCATGTTCAATGTAGGCTGGCAAGTTCCTAAAAAAAAACAAGAACGTTGAAGGACAGACTCATGCAAGTGAAGGACTACAAACAGTTGGTTAGATTAATTTGAGTCTAGGTGTTGGAAAATAAACAATTAGATCAAGCACTACCACTAAACTCACTTAGATCACTGTTAGTGCACTTTTTCTTCATCAAGGAGAGTTATACTGTATCAGTATTAAATTTATCATGACTTTGTTTTGATCACTCAACATTCAGTTGTTCTTCAGGGATGTTGAGATATAAAATGCTTATTTCAATACTGCTCTTTTATATAGGGGCCACTCTATGGAAATGTCACGCGAGTCACGCATGTTTCATGTCACACAAATTGCAAACAAGGGTCTAGATCAAAACAGAGAAAATATTAGGAGCTGAATCCATTACTCGATCAAGTAAATCAATCATCTATACCCGGACATGCGACTCGGAAGACACAGCATGCGTGACTTGCGTGACACTTATATAGAATGGCCCATAGGACTGTCCAAAACATTTTTACATTGTACTATATTTAACTTTGTGGCACTTCACGTTTATACAATGCACGTTCTACAAGTTTGTGCATACAATGTACCTTACTCACTTGCTGAATGCGACTAATGATGCAAATATGTGTACAAAATCGTTTATTAATTACCAAGGTAATTGCTTAATTGTCACTTTAATTTGAGGACATCGTTCCATGCCACTGTATCTATATTGTATTAAATAAGAACCAAAGATAAAACAGTGAAAGGAATGGTTGACCCTCTCATTTCTAAACCCTGAAAAATATATTGCCTTACCAGTTACCACACATCTTGATACTAATAGTAATGCAAGGGTTAATACCGCTTTTTACACTTGAATTCAATCATTAGTTCAAAAGTGTCCAATGCGATGTGGAAATACAAACATTTTTGTTATGTTCCAGCATTTCATTCCCCTTAAACAAAAAATTAAAAATTGTTGTCACTGGCTTAATTTCACAGCCATATGGGAGCAGCCTTGGACCAAAATCTGTGATATCAGTTGAACCGTACATTAAGTAGATAACATAAATGTGAATGTTATATAGTACTGAATACATGATCAATCTTGATAGTTTTCCAATGCAGAAAGATATAAATTGTCTCATTCATGATTTAATATCGCAGTGAATAACAAAAAGTTTCCCAACAATGTAAAGTAAATGAAATTGATAAAGTTATTGATTTATCTGTTGAAATGTAAATTGTACAATAAAAATGACAAATCATAACATGGCATGCACTGTATTTCTTTAAAAGTATGTGTCGTCCTTGAAACACTGTAAGAAACACACAGTCTATGTGCTCATACAGTAGATACAATATGACACGCAACATCAGATTCTGACAAGCTACTCCAACTGATTGAAGTATGGTACATTACCCAGCCAAACAAATGGTTTCAAATACAAAAGATAAAAGACAACAATTATTGTCTTAATGCTAGCATCTCTCACCTACATATTGGTACTTACACAAGACTGTTTTGTGATAACAATCACGGTTAAAATTTTGTGGCAGATTTTAGCACACCAACATGATTACAAAGTACATGCTTATAAAATGGACCCAAAATGAAATTCATCCAAGTAATGCAATTACGCAAGTCCAACTTATTCCTTCAACTCAAAAATACAAAAAGTGACCAAATCAAGAGGACACAAGAAAAATGGCTGATCTCAGTATAAATCCACATTTTTCTATTTAATACTCAGAAGCTGTAGCTTGTGTGTGTGTTACATTATTTGTGGATATACTATGCTGTTGCTAAATATTAAACTTAGCAACCATAACATTTTGAAATATGATTTATCTAAGCAGAGGTAAACACAAATGTGAATCCAATTGTGAACAGCCTTCAATTTTATGCATTGCACTTCACAGTTAAACAAGGGCCTTCCTTAAAAAAAATACATATACATGTACAGAGAAACATAAGGTAGATAAAATGTTATGTTAGCTAAAATAGAGGAAAGAAGAAAACTTAAAAATATACATGGATATACAAGGTGTGCAGAAGTTCTAATACAGGATACACGATTTAGTTCACACATTTGAAAAGATGAGATTCAAAATGTCAAACTTGAAAAGAAAAAAATAGTATGAAAATAGTCTTCTCTCAACTGCAAATAGATGTGGAGGAAACAAAAGTGTTAACGCTTACTTGGTGAAAGCGGCCCATTTAGCTGCATATTTCAGTGAATACACAAGCAGGAAGCACAGTTCTCTTATCAAGATTACTCCCTATTCCAATATCAGCACCATCATGTCATGAAAAAATGTCTTAAATGACGGGAAAAGATTACAAAAATGTTAACAAATCTTGATAAGTTGGACGTTTGCCATAACCTAGTCTGGCATCCAGCTGTTTTATATTTTGTCATTTTCAACTTATCACCATCAACTACTGGGCCTATCATGTTCACTGGCCATTCTGATTTATTTGTGACAGTACACTCTTTCGGGGAAAAGTCATCAGTCTGTAATAAAGACTAGGCACAATACTGCAAGTTTCCTTTTTTAAACAAACAAATATCTTCATTCTTTTAAAGTGAAATGACTCTCTAATTGAAAGTTGTTCATAGATTTGTTCTAAACCTTCATTAATGTACATCCCCAACTAGTACAGAAAACACCTTAAACGTAGGAAGCTGGCTAGGAATTTGGTTTGATCTATGCTTAGATAAGCCTCGCAAAACTGCTCTCTAATGTAAAGTACAATTTACACTAGCCTCATTTACAATCCACACTCTAAAATAACCATGCCTGGCTCTAGTAGACTAATAGCTCTCGAGTTTCTTTCCACCATGTAGAGACAGACCAGGAGAAAGGGAGAGTTAGTCTTGTCCATACTAGACCCAAATATAAACTTTTGATAGCTTGGAGAAGAGAAGCGTCTAACAGCCTAGGAACAAGGCTAAATCAGTAGCAACAGTAAAAGCACCATTCAACAAGAAAATGTACCTTTTTGTGTACAAAGATGGACCAAGCGAGGGCGCCACCACCAAAAACAATAGGCGTCTTCGCTTTACCATAATACACTTTCATACCAAATTTTAAGATGATCTGAAAAGAACTGCAGCCAGTAGAGAGCTCTCAAGAAAATCTCTATGGCGGCGGCGACACGATGAGGCCAAATCCATAGTATCCTCCGAACTCTGTTCGTGGGATACAATAATCACACCATGGAGGTGTCTACAGCTTGTAGGCGATTTGTGAGTTTCAGATATACAAAAGCAAATGTGTACAGAATCTAGAGAAAATTGCAGACAAATGTCTTCATTCTATTAAAAGCTAAAAGATGTACAGGTATGGCAAAGCAAGGATATTGTGTCTGTACCTTAAGATTTGAAATAATTACACATAATCAAATATAACAATGCAATGATGACAGAACGAGTAGGAAGCCAAAATAAATGTGCATGTAAAAGAAATATGACTAAGAAAAAATACATCAGTGCATTGCGCAACGTAATGACATACATATGCATATAACGTGAAACATACAACAGTGATTACTTGCATCCACTTCAGGGTATAAAATATAATAAAATCTTGGTGTCAGAAAATATCACTTATTAATGCCCATCATTTTGGAAATGAACCAAGTTAAACCCAAGTGTAAGTTTGGTGTGAAAATTGTACCAAATTGAATCCTTTAGATATTCAAAGAAACATTATCTGGTCTACTCTCTACTCTGATCATAGACCCACATTTATTTCGACTCTGGATAAAAAGTTATTTCTCGAGAATATAACTTTTGTATAGTCTGCCTTCTATACTAGTCAGTACAAAGAGTGAGCTAGATTGGAGATAGCCTATCTGATATGTGTCGGGCTAGTGGACAAACTACTGGCAAACTACGGGCAATGGCAAAGCCTGCCCTCGCCCGTCAGTCTCCTTCCAGTAACTTGCCCACTATAGCCCGGCGCATATCAGATAGGCTAGATTGGAGACAGAGTATTATGGGCCAATGTGTTTTATAGTTCACAAGTTTCTCTTTCTTAAAATATGTTCCAATTTAGTGCCATTTTTTGCAAAAACCATTAAGATTTGACCCTGAATGCAATTTACGCAACATCAAATCAGTTAATTTTCAAGTGCCAGCCCCCCTCTGTGTCGGGCTTGTTGGCATGGTAACGCCACTTCTCGGTGGAGGCACAAAAAAAGTCATATCCGACTGAATGAGAGACTCTCTAATGAAGTGAGAAATAGACGATTACAAAGCATACAATCACAACTACAGGCTTGTGCAATATAGTAAGTAGATGCCCTAAGAAGCACACTAATCAAACTTCGTAAAAGGAATACTGTTTTGGTCCTTACGCTTTTTAGAATTGTCTGTCCAGCTTTCTTTCTTTACTTGTCAGTCTTGCATTTTGTTGCATTTTGATGATAAAATATTATTAAAAATTACAACAAATGAAACCACCCATGGGGACAACCAATGAAGATGGAGCATCATAGTTGTTACCATGGTGATTAAAATCAATGGCAACATGAAATTTGGCAGGTTTTTTTTTTTTTTTCTCATTTTAAAAGCAGCATCCAATATTTTGAGGGCTCTGAATCTACCAATTTTTTACAATGGGGATACAAAAGGTTGTTGATGATTTTTTTTTTCAGACATAAATCAGTGGATGCAATGGCTTTATCTCAGTGTAATGTGTTAACTCTCTTATTACCACATGCATGAAGATGTATAGTAAGCCAGTGGGGATATCAAGGCCTGGTAATGTAGAGGTTCATACATTCAATAAATGTTACGACTGAGGGTGATTCTGCTTCACCCTTACATAACCAGGACCCTGTTGCATAAAACTTTCCATTGAAGGTAACTCTGCTCCCAATGGCAACTTCTATGGAAACTTTGAATTTGGCTGTCGAGTAATGTTACCATGGAGGTTCACATTGATGACAGATTTACCAATGGGAAGTTTTATGCAACAGGGCCCAGGAGTTCAAAAACCCATTGGCTTACTTCACACCTTCATGCCCAATGGTGACGAGAGACTGAACGTTCGATCAAACTCTGTTTCCATATCCTAACTGTGAATGATCTTTACTACTAGGTAAAAGAAAATGTAATTCATAATTGGAAATATGTGATGTTAAAAGTTTATGAAGAGTGGCAATGAAAACATATTTTGTGGATAAACATGCAAACATGCAAAGTCTAAATGACTAAAACCCTAAACATTATTTGGTATGTGCATTTACTTGTGAAACCTTTATCAGCCCAGCCAAATAGATAATACTTTCCATGAAAGGTCAAGACATTCTTTAATTTAAAATACAAAAACAAAAAAAAAGTTTCAGAAATACCAGACTAAAAATATTGTAGAAGCTAGGATGGATCATTTTTGGAACATCATAATCCCTATCCATGGGCTACCACATTTATCCTATAGAGTATATTATATTTATATTATTATAGTATATTTATATTATAGAGTAACATACTATGACTTGCTCATAGATGACACATTGAGCGGGCTTGTCATTCTTATGCAAATGAATGCATGTGCTTGTCATTCTCATGCAAATGAATGCATGTTTATGCATGAACTAGGTAAACCAAGTACTGTATAGGCCATATATTTTGCGTGTTTTTTATTTTCACGAATTTCGCGGATTCGATGCTATTCGCGAATCTAACAACATGCGAAACTATGAATACAACATTTTAGAGCACATATACTAATAGTATACATAGTTCACGATCGCGAATTTAACCACTCGCGAAATTGACGAAAAGTCCTGATTCGCGAAAAATTAGACTCGCAAAATATATGGCGTATACATGTACATGTGAAAATGGCAAAATTCATGGAACGTGATGGACATGTGAAAATAGCAATACAAGACTTCATGGAAAGTGAGTACAATTTTCGACTATTTTCTGTTCAAACCTCCTGTAACTTGCCTTTTGAGTTGTTGACATATCGTCCAAGTTAATTATTGAGAAAAATAATTTGCATGAATTTGTTATTACAGAATCCCCACCCATTCAAGAGTCAAGACCAACTAGGGGTGGTTCACACTGATGCCTATGTCAAAATACGGTCTCATCAAGAATGTGCATAATTACAACAAAGGAAATTGTAATGATGTAAACACTGCCACAATGAAAAATATGATGACAGCCATAAACAGACCGGTATGGTGTATGTCACTGTCCTACGCAAGGTGAATGGATCTTATATTACCAAGAAATAAATGTCCCTTCCATTTTTTATTTCTGATGCAACAGAATGCCAGAGCATTTCTGTTTATTGAAGACTTACTGTCAAATTCTGTCAAATGTTAATTTTCCCCAGTTCCCTTTTGCATAAAACTTAACCATTACTTGTAACTCTGTCGTCAATGGTAACTTCCATGATAACATTGCACGACAGCCAATAAAATTCAAGATTTCCATAAAAGTTGCCATTGGTATCACAGTTACCATCCATAGTAAGTTTTATGCAACAGGGCCCTGATCCAAGCAATGGTTCAACAATAAATGCTGCCGTGATGATTACAAATTGCACTTGACGCGCTACTTGTACATAAAATCACTAATCATGCTCCTCTACCTGCTTGCCTACATTACATAACTCTTTGCGCGCCACGAGAAAATTTACTAACACGTAATACACACATTTCCTAAAGAGCACTAGTTTGCCTGGCACACAAACGGTTAAGGGAGCTTTTGGCTAGTTCGCTGTATGGAGAGAGTCTCTTGGGTACTTCAGGTTGTCGATAAGTTACTGTACATTGGAGGCGAGACGGGCGCTCATCATACACTCGCATGGTCCGTCTGAACGTAGAGTTGTCGCACCCCAGCCTATGAGAAAAAACAAAAATCCAGGATGGTTACGGCAAGTATCATGCTTAGCATTAAAGACTTCATTCTCCTAAAAAACAAATGAAAAAAGTGATTTTATAGGTTGTTTAAATAGTACAGAAGCTGGCCAAAGAGGCAGATCTGTGATGTACATTTTTTATTGCAACATTTGACTAGTAATAAGGACGTTATAGATGTTTGCAGTCCATTGCCTCATAAAACTTACCATTAATGGTAACTCTGCCATCAATGGTAACTACCATGGTAATACCACTAAAAAGCCAATCAAATTCGAGGATTCCATAGCATTTGCCATTGATAGCGAATGGTAACTTTTATGCAACAGGACCCATAACTCCAACCGGTTAGAAAGCTGATACATAAATGTTCACCTGCCATTAACTTCTGGGCCCTGTTGTGTAAAACTTATTATTGATGGTAACTTCCCTTCCAATGGCAACTTCTATGGAAACTTTGACATTTGATTGGCAGTCAAGTAGTGTTACCATAGTAGTTACCACTGATGGCAGAGTTACCATGGGATGCCCAATAAAACAACATGAACATTGATTTTTTACTCGGAATGACTATGGTATATTGAGTTTCTCCACATAATATTCACAGCAAAAACTTGAAATCACCCACTGATGTGATTTCTGTGATAAAAAAGAGAATGATTTTGTGACAGCATGAGATGATTAATTTTGCTCCCCATTAAGTTAGTCTACATTAAGTTCGCGGTCTAAGTTAAGCCACCATTGCGAATATGGGCCCAAAGACCATGGTACATAGAAGAGAGCGACTCACCTGAGAGAAGATGTTGTGTGTTTGCGTGATGATGTATTTAACATCTGCCTTGGGCCCCACCTCCAGTTTGAGCGTGCCGACGTAGACGTCCGTGCAGAGTGTCCAGAAGTGTTTGTCTTGGATGCTGTACACTCCTTCCAGGTTACTCACCTTCAAGGAAGAGCACGGCATTAAAATATTTGTTACACAGGTTCTCATTTAAAGGCTTTCACGCATCGATTCTGTGGGGAGACGTCACTATTTAGCTGCTACGCTTACTTGCCAACTTAACGCATGTATGCGGCACGCAGTGAAATGGATCAGGGCCGAAGGTTTAGCTTCGGTAAGGATCGTGCACTCTAGCCAGGCGGGTAAATGCGTAAGTGCCCGAGAAACAATACACATAGGTAAGTGTGCGTTTTACACAGAACGCAAGGCGTACGCAATATGGCAACGCACTAGGGACAACGCTACGGACGATGCTATGGCAACGCGCTGCGTACGACGTGTGAAAGCCTTTAACAATTTTTAATTTTGCCCTTGCAAGTCTAAACAAAGCCCCACCAAAGATTTCTTTTTTTAATAAAGAAAATATCATGTGTGCCCCCTGTAAACAAATATTTGAAGAAACAAATAATAATATGGCATATGGTGCAAAATATACTAGAGGGTGTTTGTTTCATGAAAAGCACTGTTATCTTATTGATGTAGCAATGTATTTATTCTGTGAATTAATCTGGCGTCACATTCATGAAACTTTGCAAAACCTAGCAAGTTGCGGCATTCCATTCAACTACATGCATTTTTAGCAACCAGCTAGGCTATCAAGGTTTCATGCATATAGCATATGGATTTGAATAAAATAATATTGAGCTAATAACAAAAGTCTCTGCAGTTTTGTGCAGAACGCATCACAATGATCCCTACACATTAGCTCATTCTCAAACCACATTCCCGTGCATAGTAATCCATGCTGGGTTGATCTACTTACCTTCTGGTAACAGCTAGGCAGCTCCATCTCGAGCTCATAGGGAGTCCGCATCATGAGAATAGTGATGGTGTCCTTCAGGAGCGGCAAGACACTGAAGAAGGAAGAAAAACATGAGGACATTTTTTGACAACACACCTTTAAAGGGAGAGTCTACCCTTAAGTTCATTTGGTGTTGATACAGGCAAAAACATGAAAGAAACAAATGAAGATTTGACAAAAGTCTGTCTACGGGAAACAGAGTAACAAGTTTTCACATTCTGACTTTTGTGATATCATTTGGAAACTACTTTGCTATAAGTTGTGCACTAATATTTTGGAAAAGGTTAACTACTTTTTGACCTGTGCATTTGATATAGCATTAGGTACAGGGAAACCCCGTTATAACGAGCACGGGTAGAGCGAGGACATTTCTTGGGTCCCTATTTTTCTTCCATAGACTTCCGTGTATTCTGTTTTTATATAACGAGATCAGCTATAGCAAAATTTCTGCTATAGCGAGGCAAATTCCCAGCCCAAGAATGAAGAAAAAAGAAAGGAAATTGACTCCGTTATTACGAGCACTCCCTTCAGCCACGCCACCCAGCGACGGAAATGCAACAACAGCACAAGCTATTTTCTTCGCGCCGTTAAACGCTGATCACACACACCGTGCAAGAATCCACACACACACACAACCACACATGTATATGTCCACATTACGTACGTGCGGTACTGCCAGAGCCGTATCTCTATACAGCTCTAGGTACTGCACGCCCCCGCGCCCAACCATCAACACAGTCACGCACGCACATGGCAGGAGCCTCTAAACACACATGACACCGCCGTGTACGACCGCGGCCGCGCATGCATGAAGATTGCCTTCAATGATCATTCATTGCTTACACGCGGTCATGACAGCGTGTAAAAAAATAGAGCATCCTGAGTGGATGTCAATCACATATTGACAAAAGAAGAGGGGGGGCTCAGAGTGATTGAGCCCCCAGAAAACAGAAAGTAGCCCAAATGAGTAAACAAATAACCCCTGTTAAGAAAAAAAAGATGGAAATTTTGACCTATGACCTTCAACCTTTGACCTACATGGCCCAAAATCTAATCAATTAATTGCCCTGCCGTATCTAGTCATGGTACCAAGTTTGATGAAAGTTGGTCAATTATGTTCTGAGTTATCGTGTAAATAGGGTCCTGATGGACAGACCGACCGAACAATAACCCGGAAACATAATGCCATCCGGCAACTTTGTTGCGGAGGCAGAAAATGCTCATATGGTATAATGTATAATATGGTTCAGGGTGGCCATTTCACTACACTAGTTAAAAACTATCCCCCTCATATGTGGTAACCCCCCCTTAATCCCGTAGGTAAGAAACTGTGTTTCAAATTTGTAATAGACCAGTTCGTAGTTACACCATGGTCAGACAATCCACTGACTAAGTAGTACTAGACTGCAGACTGGGATTTATTCATGAAGGTGTATCGGATGATGGAGGTACAGACATATTACAGTGTGCCCTGAACAACAATAGAAGCAGGTGCACACGGTGGAATGTTCTTTCACTACCTTCTCAGAGCTGCATCGCTGTTGTCATATCTGCATTATAATAGGTATAAACATGGTCCACTATGTATGGAATTTCCATTTTACTCTGTGAGTATTACAATTGGCCCAAGGTCATTCATACCAGTCATAATCTGCTCATGCGCACATTGCAACTATGAACTCGCTTATTAACACAGAATGGACTATAATCGGTTGGCGCATAGAGGGTCAATGCTCTCTCTGGTTGTCCATACCTGACCATGATGAGGAGAGCGATAAACATGGAGCAGAGCGGGTCGACGATCATCCAGCCGAACATCTGCATCAAGATGGCAGACACTATCACCCCGACGCTGCCCAGGGTGTCTGCTAAGATGTGCAGGAACACACCTGTACGGGGAGAACGAGAAATAAATAGACATCTCTTAAAGATTGTCCGTCCCTTTTGCAAGCTTAAAATTTGAAATCGTCTATCACGATTGTAAATTGAAGAAAGTGTGATTCAAGACCATTTCTATGAATATAGCATGTTGAAGCTTTCTGTATATGTAAAATTTTCAGCAGTTAAATTTCAAAGCGACTTTTTTCGTACCACGCAAAATGTATTAGTCTTTGTTACAGTATCTATGTGCTTATTATGCATGTGTGAGATCCTAATTTTATGAGTAATTACCAAACTTTGGTGATGATTCCTTCTATAGAACATTTTTTTTCATAATGCGTTTTATAATTTAATAAACAGATTGATCAATAAAGCAGATATTTCGACACAAACTGCTAAGAGTCTGATGTAAAGACTATTAATCAGACGTTGTTTACATGCATTATTTGAATTTTACACTACGTATCAGTTTCAAATTATGAATACACAGCTTGCTAACACTTCTCTATACATGTATGTTTTGCTAATGTTTCGATGGTTTTGTGGTGATCTGAAAGAGGGACGGGCTGTCTTTAACCCTCTCAGTCCCCTAGGGCAATAAACTGTGTGGTAATTGACATGGGACTATGACGAGAAATACATCAGGGTCCACCAATTTTCTCACTGTCGTTTGCTCCAGTAAAGTGAAGAAGTGATCGAAGTATAGAATCACCTATGATTACGAGCCCATGTATCCTTTTAAAGCCAGTACTCAACTCATAACAGAGTTTGTTTGTGGAAAAAAAAAAAAACTATTACCTTTTAAAATCTGTTTCTGGCTGCCTTGTGGCGTATGCTGATGCTCAGAGTCATCGTCTTTGTAGTCCAAGCCTGCATGAAGAGAGGAACATTATAGAGAGAGAGAGAAAAAAAGGAGCATATTGATGGGAATTTAGCGCAAAACTGACTACTTTTTGGCTTTCAAATTGGCAACACAACATTTTTTAATCAGATAAATAGCGTAAAGGAAAGCATATTAAATTCACAGACAGCAGCATAAACAAAATAAAATTAAAAGCAAATATTGTGCCAAATTGAAGAGTTAAATCATGATTTCAACAGTTCTTTTTTCTGGTATGTTGCCAATTTCAAGATCTAGTGATTAGTTCACCTTCATTTCACTTTAAGAAATTATATGGAAGGTGATGCATATAAAATAAAAACAAACAGTTGATTCATCTTCTACAAGCATTTATGATATTTTATTAGGTGCATCTTTTGTGCTTTGCATTTCTTGACATCAAAACTTATTGCCTAAGGCATCTTGTCAAAAGTTTAAGACTCAAGAGACTGCGATTATGTACGGGAATCCAGAGTGCGGTCTTTTCTATTGAAGGCTAGATAATCCTCTGTGCTTTTCAATATACGTCCGCCAGCGTACTTTTTGTTCAAAAGATGTGTGGCGCTTTTTTTCTCACTGCAATCATGGACTTTACTAATTAAAAATCCATGCTACAATACAATGTGGCGGAATGAAACAAAAGACCGTACTGACAATTATTAGCTTTTCAGGTCTTTTCAACCTTCGGACCGCTGTTCAAGAAAGACACAAGTTTAAGACCTAAAAGACACAGTGGAGATGGTCAACATGTTTTGACAAGGTGCCTAAAGCGGCATATTTGTGGTTATTGGTGCCAAATGGTCAAGTGACTCTGTCCACTCACCCATTCCTCCATGCCCATGGCCATGCCCCTTCTGTCCATCGTGTGAGTGACCATGCCCCCCTCCTCCATCTGACTTGTGGGAGTGGCCGTGACTGTGGGCAGCCAAGGAGTTGCTCAGAGATTCCACGTGGGAGTGACCATGCCCTCCGCCGTGGCTATGACCGTGGCCTGCGGGTAAAATGGGACAATTAGAAGGGTCAATAACAGAAGATAGACTGTATACACCACATATTTCGCAAATCAGGACTTCCCGACAACTTCGCAAGTGGTTAAATTTCGTGATCGTGTGGTACTAGTACTAGTACGTGTGTGTTACTAGTACTAGTATGTGCACGTCGTATGCATATTTTCACGTGTTGCTAAATTCGCGAATAGCACCCAACTCCCGAAATCGAGAAAATAAAAAAAACTGCGAAATATATATGGAATATACAATCATCTTTGTTGTTGCTGTTACTCTCTTTAGAGCTACCGGTAAGATTGATTAATTAATCTGGAAGAAAAATTAGCAGAGGAAAAACATGAGGATCATACGATACATTTCCCCAGGCTACCACATGGCTTATGATACCGGTATTTTAATGGGTCCACTCCCAGCCCAACCACTCAACCATCGCTGGACACACCCGACAAAAATATCACGTTGGATTCTTTTATTCACCCGCGATTCAAGTTGACTCGATCAGACACCTCACGCACAAAATTTGCCCATATACTGGCACTTGCCTTTATTCTTGCCTGGCTCCAGGCGAGGAATTGCCGATGCTATACTGCGGCCACCCTTCGCGCCCCGTTTTGGTGCAGTCAGCTCCCTAGTTCAGATTCCAACTCCCTGTGTACGCGACTCTCTCCTCCACACACTGCCATCCGATATCACGCAAGTCAGATCAGTACGCGGAAATCGTGACTGCGGATGCGCGCAAACGGGCTAGCTATACCAAATTCACAATATAGAGCGGCGCGAGTGTAATACACATCATGGAATCATTCATGATTACAGATGATTAAAGGCCTAGGTACAATTTCATCACAATATGATATGATACTTAGGAACCACGGGTGGTATTCCAGAACGATTTTAAGTGCTCACTTAGGAGAAATCTTATCAAAAGTTAGGTTTTAACAAACATACCTCTATGAAAAAAAATCATGCGGTTGTCAAAAACAGAAAAAATGGAAATTTAGGGAATTGTACTGTACAGGACACGGGACAGCACCTCGCACGCAACATCACAAAATTGAAACATCAAAAGATTATAACTTTCTTATCCTGTGACCGATTTTCGTCAAACCTTCACGAATATGTTTCTGTCATGTTGCTGCTTTTATTGAAACCAACTTATCTTCAAAGTGAACTATCCCTTTAAAAGTAAGGGATAGAGGTGATAAAGTGTATGGGTCCCCTGCATATCTTGTTTGTTTTCAGGCTCAAGTGAATATTACATCCCAAAATCATATAGTCCTTGGGTAATTTCGCCATGATTCTGGGACCAATAATCTTTACCCCTCAAGTCTCTTACCTTGAAATTAACAAAAAAAATCTCCAGTGATTCTAATTCTACATCAAAGCAGAAGGGAAATAAGACAATTAATCTCAAGTAGGAAGAGTTTGATGAGAATCAGTCACTAAGAATGGAATATTTTTTTAATGGAATGTCTTTAAAGATGGCCCGTCCCTTTTACGAACATCTGCAAACTTCATGAAAGTTTGCACATATTTAACACGTATCTTTGGGTTACCAACTGTGAAATTTTAAGGTCAGAGGCACTATAACTCCTCCTATAACATATAATTCATGAAATCTAAAACGAGTTTTCAGAGATTTGATTCCAATTTATTGCTGACAATTGTAAAAAAGAAAGCTCAATCAACTATCGGAGATTATTTCCTCAAAAACAATATTACGCTTTGTTGATTTCAGGGAAAGGTTATATAGCCACACTCTCTCAAATGATGACAAAGTCAGGGAACCTTCAGAATTAGGTCTGCAAAAAGGGACGGGCTACATTTAAGACCCCTCTTTGGGATGAGGGGGGAAAAAAGAGGACAAAGAAGAGAGAGAAAATTTTTTTAGTCATATCACATATTGTTTGCTTTATTTCAAGCAGGAATGAATAATACGAACCAGATTTTTTTTTTTTTTCAATTTAAATGAATACATTTGTCTATATTTACCTCCTTCCCCGTGCGCATGGCCATGGCCAAAAGCAAATATTCCAATGAGGTTGACCACAAAGCCCATGACAGACACTACAAACAGCCGCTCATGACGAACCTCTGGAGGCTCAACAGCTCTCTGCAATAAAAAGATGACAAGTTTTAGTGGGAGGGCTTTCTGGGGTCATTTCAATCAAAATGACAGTATAAAATGTATCCATTTAGTATTATGCATCAAATGATGTGGTGATGATGAATTACTATGATGCAACATCCTTCATATTTTAGAAAATACATTTTAGGTATTGACCCAATGGTAAGGAGAGCGTGCTATATGTGCATGTACATATGTATGTCCTGGAACTAAATCTTAAAAATTGAACTTGAACTTTACTATAGGTACTTCATATTCATGTTATACCACTGACCTACTGTAAATCAGCATAAACACTGACCCTAATCTAATATAATTTTACCATAAACAATTTATGTTGTTTTTCTCAGAATCTATGTGTACTCACCTCAACAGCTTCCGAGAATATGAAGAAGGCAATAAAAAGGAGGAAAAGGGCATTCACAAATCCAGCCAGAATTTCCATCCGTACATAGCTGTTGACAGACAGGAAATCAAGTATGTGTACCAAAGTGAGTAGAAATAACACACATTTGTTTCATGGGAACACTTCACCTTATAAGTGGACCAGGGCCATGTGGCATATACACTACAGCTCAAAGGAATTGGCATAGGGAAAGGGAAAGGGAAGAAAGGGAAGGAGCCGCAGTTGAACACTGCGGTATATTTTGTCCAGTTCAGCATGAAACATGATGCTTTTTAGGCTAAAGCATCGTGTTTCATGCTGAACAGGACAAAATATACCGCGGTTTAAAACTGTGGCTCCTACCCCTATTTCCCTTTCCCTTTCGCTACGCCAATTCCTTTGAGCTGTTGTGTAAGTTTTCAATTATTATAACTTACTACTGATCTTATTTACATGTGACATAGCAAAAGCAGTAAAGCTGAAAGCGCATTGGCTGCTAGTCTGCTACCATGGTAGTTACCATCAAAAGTAAGTTACAACAATTGGAAATATATATGCAACAGGCTTCAGATCTTTGTATCAGTTGACCAGACAAAGGTTATAAACAATGTAACTGTTTGATGATTTGATCTTTCAAAGGGAAATAGTCATGAAAGGGTAAAAAAAAAGGATTTTTTTGACAGTCAATTTTACATGTATATCAGTCTTCCATCACAATCAATGAAAAATAAAGCATTAGCCAGTGCAATCATTTCAACAAAGGGGTTTGTTGTAGAAAGACTAGTCTACACAAGGGAGAAGATACATGTGTTGTTGATAAGCAGGTGGGTTTTTTTTATGTAGCGGTATATGTATTCATTTCAATACAGATTTAAAATAAGAGGGAAACAAACAATGATGGTTGTTACAATCAGGTGGTCATTCAAGAAGGTTTCCCTATATTATTAATCCTCATTCAGATGACCCCCCCCCCCCCCCCCCCCCAATATCCCCATGTCCTCTCTTCACAACGGTTGTCTAGTCTGGTCAGGGATGTGTTAGGAAGGAGGGACAACTCAACCATAATATATTCAAACATCTGTATGGATACTAAAGCGTGCTAATGAATGTCAAAAGCATTCCACAATCACTGCAATGCTTTGAAGTCCCATGCGCGGCACCGTCATTTTGCTATCGTCAACTTGGAAAGCAGTATCTTTAATTGCCTGTTTTGTTTCTCGAAGCTGTGTTTCTTATCACATTTTTTTGTAATTTTCAAGAAAGTTAAGGGGCAACACCTCTAAAGATCCTGTATTCGTTTTTCTTCTAAATAATTGTTGAATGATGCACAAACGGAGATATAAGATAATATTCTTACTTACATAATTAACAAATTTCTTCACTTTCCGGAGATTTCCGGAAATGTCGGATTCAATCATTATCAAAATCATATATTAAGCTGCTTATTTTCATTAACAGAGTTTGCGTGAATTTGCGTGCAAATGAGATATTTTACTTTAAAAAAATGTTTATTTTTGTTCGCTGATATCTCTTTTCCTCACAAAAGTATTGATCCAATCCAACAGAAGTGGACAAGCGAAATAAGACTCTACATTTCTTTTGTTCTCTCTGAGAAACCGTTGCTATGCAATCGTGTTCGTTATTGTTAAAACACGTGAAAAGCACATGCTGAGACCACACAATTTTTCGGCGGTGCCACGCATGGGCTCAAAGAAAGAATGTTGTTTCATATCCTTCCATAACATATCCCTGGTCTGGTCTATCCAATTTCTACCAACCTGTAGTTAACACACTAACTTTGCCAAAGAAAATTGCAGTTGTGTGGTTAAACAAACACTACCTGCAGCTTTCAGAAAATGCAAGCTGACAGTCGGTGGTCGTAACCAGCATCTGGCAACAGTTGGTACAAAATCCTGATTTTCCTTTTTGAGGCTTTTATGACATTTTTCATATGTGATTTATCTGACACTGTATTATGATAGTCTGCATGCATAGACACAATAAGCGATTTTCATTGAAATGTAGTCAAATTCATTAAAACATCCCCTAATTGCATAGTAATATGTTGTCATATTCAATTGTATCTAGTAATTCACTATCAAGAGGTGGAATGCATTCTGATCATATTACCGTCATGACAACTCACATGTCTATTACATGTATAATAACATGTGCATTTCCATAAGAAAAACTTCTTCACGCCCGTTTTTCATGACCAAATATATCATGCTTTTAGTATGCAAATGTACGATGGTGGTACCACCCATATTCATGATTTCAGTTCTACTCTCAAACGCTAATTATCCTCTCAGAAGCAAACAAAGATTGTACTAGTTTGATATTTTAAGTAGTCAAATGGATGGATGATAATGTACTGACTGGGATACACACACCGTGGCTTACCCATATGAATATCTGTCGTTCGCTCTCCATTTAGAGATGATGGAAGCTACGAGACCAGCCAGTAGGGCCGTGCAATCAAAGAACATATGGAAGGAATCTGATATAAGACCAAGGCTGTATCAGAGGAAAAGGTGAGTGAGAGACAGAAAAAAAAAAAGAGAGAAACAATTTATATTTGTGACACTTCTTCTTTGTCTTCTAAACACTAGTGGACCATGTTGTATATATTGGTAAGGATGACGACATATGGCTGAAGTGGTAGAGAAGTTGTCCATAAAAGGCGAAATTCCACGTTCAAGTACAATACGAGAGCTCAAAGTAATACACTAGTTCGTAATTAAACCATGGTCGGACAATCCACTTAATAAATACATGGACCTATCATGGATGGACTGCGCTCGGATAGACTTCCTTTGATCTATGATGACCACCGCCTCATAAAAATTCAAGACATTCAGGTGTTTTAAACAATACGCTGTATTTCTAATGAGGCAGTGCCTTCCTCTGAATAACAAAAGAAAATCTGTTTTGAGAAATATGTCAACCGTTCAGCCTTCGCTGGGAGTTCATAGCTGATCTTATTACACACACTGGGAATTAGTTTGGAGGTGAGCGAAGGGAAATTTTGATAAAATTGTAGAAAGAATTTGGTCCGTAACGTTTTCGGACATCTCCGGACACGAAATCAATGTTGTTTCCATGGAAGGTGAAACACTCAATAAACGATTCACAAGATATTTGTAAGGAAATATGATTGCCCAATGTGCGATATTGAGGCATTTTTCTGACATGTTTTCTACCGTATTCTTGATTTATCACAAAAACGACGCAACAATATAATCTGAAATTCACAGATTCGTATCATTATAAGATGTACTACTACTGCACATGTACTTCAGTACATGAAGTGGTTCTGAAATCTTCTGCGCATGCAGATTGTATATTCCTCTAAATGCATCCAAAATTTGTCTTGCATATTTGGCGGCGGTCATCACTGGATCAAAGAACCAAACGCGTAAAATATTCTATTGTGGTATCAATGATCGCGACTGGTGTATGAATAAATTACTCTTCGTTCCGACTCCAGTTCTAACACCTTCCTGATAAATACTATTGTCTAGCCTGCTGACTGGGATTTTTTCAGGAAGTTGTGTTGGATTATGGATACATGTATATAAAGGGGTCATTCCATGGGGTGGAGCAAAGTTTTCATGCAATGTCCATGTAACGGAGGTATCAACCCCTGCAGTTCACCATGAAGATCAATTCAGATGTGGTTATGTTATGAGAGCTCTGTCAATGAAAAATTGCTCTCTTTTCTCAGAAATAGACATTAAAATTGGAAATCTTTTAATGGATTTTTATGGATTGCATGATTAACACGTAAATGCACACTATACACTCCTTCTTATAGGGTACCACCTAGCTGGGATTTAGCTCTCCTTCATCAAATATCTCAAATAAACATAAAATACAAGTTTAAGATCCCAAATTTACTTCTGCATTGCTAGAAAATCACTTCTAATATCACATTTCAATAGTTCTAGATAACGATACTACCTAACGATACTCTAATTGATCACAATTGCAAAGAAAATCTCAAAAAATTGCTTGTGTGGCATTGTGCATGCCACTCACTATCGTTTCCACTGTGCGATAAAATTGCTTAGGTACAAGAATAACTTAGGCATACTGATCGAGCGGATGCGCGAACAAAGTGGCTGGCAAAACATCGAACATTGTTCTGCGCACTGTATTAATTGCCTTGTGCTCAAATTACAGAAACATATCAGATCCCACAACAGTATGATTGAAATTCTAGTACCAAAACAATGAAGCATTGGTTTTGTAATGCCTAGTGGTCCCCTTTAAGGTAAGAGGAAGAAAGTATTGATTAAGGGTCATATGATGGCAAAACGGTTGTGCCATCATAACTGGATCAGGATTTTGTTTGATGTAAACGATCACTGATCATCATTCCTTCATGGTATCCTGAATTCAAACAAGACTAGAACCCACGTTCAATGCAGAATGCCATTCCATCGATAACAGGCTCAGTAGCCTTTCTCACGTTAACCTTTAGAGTTTACCTTCAAAAACTGAATGAACAAACCTGTTTGACCAAACTCCATACGCCAGCTCCACAAAGGCAAAGGACAGGTTCAGAACAAGGAACATAAACAGGTTTCTTGAAGTGACATCTGAAAAGATTGCCCTGTCATAAAAGAAGAGAATTATAGTTGTACATATGAGAGTCTACATGAATCTTCAAATGGTCATAACACGTTACCATACAGCATAGTGAGTTGTACTTCCTCAAACATCTTCCAAGCAGGGAGGGAACTGCAACAAATTAGACTTTGTTATAAGCCTATCATCCAGTTTTTAACTGCACATGGTGACATGCACCTGACTTGAACCCTTGACCACAGGCGGTATGATAATTAATATGCCAACGACGTATTGTACTATTGTACTCAACGTATACCACTTTCACACCGACAGCCAAAGTGGAGTTATTCCGGAGTCCAGAATGAGATACGCTCCATCTGATGTGCAGTATCGGCTAGCCTTGTCTCTGTGATGCCCCTGTTATAGTGCGCTCAGACTTACCCCGCTTCAGAAGCGGGGTAACTTTAGCTCCCATGACAGGAGCTAGACCGTACTAGTTGCCGTGGTAACGTACTGCCCCATCAGCTGTGCTTCCCGCGACCGCGCCCCATCTCAACTGTGATTCCCACAAGCGCGAAAATAGTATATGTGCTAGCGTATAGCTCCGTGTGTTTTCGTGTGAAGTTCATCGTGTACCGATAGATCTTCTCGTGTTTGACTTTTGGTTTTTGTATTTCTCGACTAACATGTATGCGAAGTTGGAGCATGAATAGCTCCTCATCGCTCTCCCAGTTCTTTCCTCTCGATGTTTTCTTATCTTTCAACATGCTTCACGTGCGGATTTTCCTTTCTTTTTTTTCTTTATTATCTCGGCTAAAAGAGAATACAGTACATGGCACACACAGAGCTAGCATGAGGAGGCGCGCATGTTTGTTTACAGTTATAGCATGCTTTGCGCTTGTACGTGGGTAACCCGGAAACGGACCTGACCCTCCTCTCAGCTAGGACTAACTTTAGCTTGGGCTAAATATTTTTCTACCTTTCTCATTATAAAAGGGGCATGAAACTCACTTGGAAACTGTGGAAACAATTACCGCAGTCCGCAGTACATGTACGCGTATCAACTCAACCCAGAGTAACTCCATTTAGCCTTCATTAAGTTCAGTACTAAAGTGGCAAGAAGCAGAAAAATACTCCATATAATTCATTTAATTGTCTAATACTGTACTACTAGTATTACTAGTACTTGTCTGGAACACTGTTGAAGTCACGTACATGGTTCACCAAAAACCTAATACATAATAGCTAAGATTCCTCTAGATTATTTTGGTGAATGGTAAAAAACAAATGCATGACTGTGTGGGTTGTGACCATGTGGCTGTGTCTGCCTCTGGTTCTAGTCTAGTCTGTGTAGATCATGACAGGAGACTTGAAGTTGACTTGAGCCATGTGTGGGTGTGTCTGTGATTGTGTGAGTTTGACATGACTGTACACACAAACATCTAATCATTAGATCCAATGATACTTTGGAAACATATTTAGTTTGACATATTCCCCAAACTAATGTCAATGACATATCACCACTTACAATTCATTGCAATATGGCTATGTTCAACGATGTACGATTGCCGACAGTGGTACTCCCACTGAGCTGAGCGTGGCCAAGGCGCAAGGCTGAGCAGGCCGGCCCGGCGTGCGCGGCGCTACGGTTGCCGTGTCGCACATCCATTGCATATCAGCGGCAGAAAAAAAAAAAAAACCCGAAGAAATGAAATATGGTGATTATTAAATCAATGCTTACCTTCCCCACGCGTGAATTTTCACCCATAACTTGAATCTTGGCTTATATAACTCATCAGTTTTGTGTACAGGTAACATGGTTGTTCTTCAAAACACACAATATGCGATAATAACCGTCAGAAGATTGCAGCAGTTTAACTCTTTCCTCCAACGTTTACCGGTGCCAGCTTGGTACTTTACCTTGCTTGCCATATGCACACGTTGCACATATGCTTCGACTTCCGTGAATAAATCGTGTTGACATGACTGCGTAGTCTACATTTCTCAGACACAAAGTCTAAAACAATACAATTATTTAACCCATACTAGCCATCATCATTGCTTGACAATGCCTTATTATGATCAAATTGATCCTATCACTGTATCATTTCATGTTGTCTGAAGGATTCATAAATGATAAACACAAAATTAAGGATACAATTCTTTTAAAATTCTTTTAAAAGAACTGATTAGTTAGACTAATATTTCCTTCAGTTTTCCTCTTTGTTGATTGATGTTTTGCGATGTATATAACTACAAAAAAAAAAAAAAAAAAAAAACGGTCGTGAAACCATAACGGTGAAACCACCTTTCACCGACATTTTGACTGTACAGCACTGGAGTACGTAATATAGGAAACCGCAGATAAGTGATCATTTTCCTTTTCATTTTCCAGGGAAGACGGGATATAGACTTGGCCTATTCAAGCCCTCGCGCTCAGTCATTCTCTGATTCATTCATCATAACTAATCCGGATATGTACGATTTCTTTGTCATAAGAATATTTCAATGGTGTAAAGTGCATGGCGGCGTTTAATACAAATTTAAGATGATTGAAATGATAATTGATTATACAGATCATTAGTTACATCATATTTCTCGTCATGTCACGAGCTGCGTGGATATTGACTAACGTTTATCATCAGTAAATTGAGGTATATAAAGCTCTAATGTGTTGCATTGATATTATTATTTAAACATGCTAATCAATAGAAGTAGCCTTCGACTTTCTCCTTTTTTTCTTTTTTTTTTACTTATTACTGCGCTTGGTCGCTGTGAGGAAAGTAACGTGCACCAATTTAATCGGCCTATGGATATCGAATAATGGTATTTTGTTAATAAGTGTTGTCCGTGAACTTTCTCAATTATTATAATTAAAGGTGATATTCATAGGAAATAAAATGAAATAAATATAGTTTATTTTATAATTGAATGAGTTATTAAAGCAATTTATGCAGCTAACATACCATGAAAGTGTTCAGTTATGTGTTTAATGAAAGTCAAATTTCACTAAATTGACTCTCTTCCTGACCTAAGAAATCGCCTAAGGGAAAGTGCCGTTGTGTGTACGTCACAGCCGGGATATGCTTCACAATGACCATTGTGTATCACACCTGTAAATCCACTAGCAAGTGCCATCACAGTTTCATTAACAATGCCTGATGCTTCTGGCGGAAAAGAAGCTGCGGATTGGCATGTGTGATGCACAATAACGCCTCCCGTTTCTTACGTCAGACCTAAAGGCCGTTTCGGATGACACGTCAAATTTGTCCTCGAGAATACGGTGATTGTTTTCACCCTAATTTCGCTTTTTGGAAAGTGATACATTGTTTGAATGTCATCCGAGCTCATTGTATGGCTTATAAGCTTTCTGTAGATGAATATCTTCATATTTTTGGATTTTCTATGAATATCACCTTTATTAACACAGATTTCTGAGTTTTGTTCATTGTCGGTCTCTTTCAATATGTACACTGACAGAAAAAAAAAAAAGTGAGTTGCGTTTAGAGGCCGGAGACGACTCGGGAGGCCGACATTGATGGAAAGAAACATACTAGGAACTTATTTTAAGATCAATGCGGAGTAACTTGAACAATACAAAGACACATAAATCAATTGCTACGTTTTATTGTAGGCCTAGTATAGGACGGAATAACTATAGCTTTTCAAAATGACATACTCACAACATTAAACATTCAAAGCACGTAACTAAGGCGGTCTGTACCTTTTCAAGAATTATGTTAAAACCGAAGTTGTGTGAGTACAGCAGCAATTAAAATGAAATACAACTGTTTTGAAAATTTATTCTGTCAGAATTTTGGAACTGAAAACATGTAGTGGAATTGCAATTACATTTCAAATTGAATTATTGGTGGGTCGTTCGTATGCATGACGTATTCTTCCCATTGTATGCTCAACTTGAACATAATTGGTGTTATATAGCGGTGCATGTCAATGGTGTTAATCAGATTACTGCACTAAATAGTGTGGCTCATGAAAATGTCATTACACACTCCTCCCCCCCCCCCCTCTCTCTCTCTCTCTCCCTCCTTCTCCCTCCCTCTCCCTCCCAGGCTTCCTTCCTCTTTGTCTGTCTGTCTGTCTGTCTCTCTCTCTCTCTCTCTCTCTCTCTCTCTCTCTCTCTTTCTCTCTCTCTCTCCCTCTCTCTCTACTAACCCACGTTGATGAGTGATGACCTAACTGGTTACCTAACCACAATCAGTTGATATACACGTTGATGAGTTCACAATAATAGAAGCGATGTTCAAATATCATTATTTACAATACACCTGCAGTTCACTGAATCTTTCATTTACACTTGAAAAGGACGTTTTACCTCAAAGGCAAAGTTGACAGTACCTTGGTATTAGGCTACATATTTCACAAACAGTAACTTGGTATTAGGCTATATATTTCACAAACTGAATTTACCTGTTGTTACATGTAGGAGTTTTGGATGAAGTTTCCGGTTTAAGAAAACATTTATCATATTTAAAAAAAAAAAAACATGATGAAAATCTAGAGAAAGAAAAGCCATTAAACAACGGACGAGGAAAAATTATGGGAAAGAGAAGTCAAGAAAAAACGTGTTCTTATTCATGCTGATCCGTTATTCGATTAATGGAGCAATGAGTACGTTTATGAGAATACTATGCATCTTTCAAAATTAAGCAAACCTATGTGCGATTTACTTGGTTGAAATGCAAAAGTTTCAAAATGTTTTAAATGGATAGTCCACCCTGAAATTCAGTTGGTTTCAATAAAAGCAGAAACATGATCAAAACACATTACTGCAGGTTTGATGAAAATCCGTCAAAGATAACAAATTAATTACGATTGATTGAACTATTTATTTGTGACACCACGTGCGAGGGGCTCTTATGATAACGTTGTGTAGCCTACAATTTTGTTCTTGATGGAAATGTCAATTTTTCTCAAAAAGATATGCATCATTTTATTTGTGCAACATTAGAAACACGTTTTTACACACTGAAAAACCTTTATGAAAAAAATATTGTTTCATCCGACAGAAAACGAACAATTTTTGTAATAATACAGCACACAACATTATAGAAGAGCACCTCATTTGTGATGTCACAACATTGACATTTCAAAAGAACATAACTTTTTTATATCATTTTACGGATATTTCTCAAACTTTCACTAAATGTTTTTTTTTTCATATTTCTGCTTTTTTATTAAAACCAACTTAACTTTAGGGTGTATTATCCCTTTAAATCAGACTGGATTTGACTAGAGCAGATAGTGCGCTGGAAAGTTGATTAAAGCTTAACATAATGTAATTTGATACATGGGAAAGGAAAGGGATATAATACTTTTGTTAATTAGCTCTTCCTGTCCCGCAAAAGCTCTACGGACCGGTACGGGCCTACTGTAAGAGAGAGAGAGAGAGAGAGAGAGAGAGAGAGAGAGAGAGAGAGAGAGAGAGAGAGAGAGAGAGAGAGAGAAATAGAGAAAGAGACAGACAGACAGACAGAGACAGAGATAAAACAGAGAGAGAGAGAGAGAGAGCCTATATAGAGGCAGAGAGACAGAGACAGGTCAAAATAGAGAGAGACAGAGAGAGAAAAAAAAACAAATAAAGAGAGAGAGAGAGAGAGAGGGGAGGGGGGGGGGCGGGGAGCTGGAGTGGAGGGTAGATCATTGGCGCACCTGTGTACAATAAGCATGTTGCTACATGAAAGGACATATTCTGTGTTATACGGATATAAATCATCATGTAAGTACATTCAGTTTTCTCAGGTTACACGTATTTTGCAGAAGAGCATTTGAATTCATTTCTTCATTTCTTTTGTGAAGCGACTAAAAGTACATAGGCCTAATATGGATCTATTACCAGAATGATATAATGGACTTAGAAATTCAAATTTAGCCTCGGTGCAATGTTCACCTTAAAACAGATAACAAGGATTGCGAAGGCTTTCAAAATCCTATGTTTATGCTTAGGAGTACATTAACATAAACCCCTATCTAGACCCCTCCCCCGACCCACCCCACCCTCAGTCTGCCAATAATATTACCGACAAACTGTTAAAAAAAAAAATACTCATATACTCATTTCTTGCTTACTTCTCACTTGTATTATATGAACACAATTCTAATTTTCCCGATATAATCTTGATCTTGAACGGATACCTCGCCGTCCAAAGATTGGTTTCGTGATGAAAGCGTCCACAGAAAACGCTTGAGTCAAGCGCCATCTTGCGATTTCAGTATGCACAGTGGCTTACGTGAGTGTGTGTTTTTTACACACGTGTGTGTGTATGCCGGTTATGCCGCGCCGGGTGCATGCATGCTGTTGTTAGCCAAGGAGGCTAGCTCGCTGCGACGGTCGGGCAAGCAGCGCATCGATCCCCCAGAACCGTGGGGCCAGATGCAGTCAACCGCAAACCTTCAGAGAAGAAGCAGCACCACGCCAGAGCCGGGACGTTACCAACATCACCCAAGACAGCAATCCGTGGAATTGAGTTCCAACTTCCAAGTCTACCTTAAATCGTAAGATACACCCTGATTAAATGTATTTCATTTTAAGTGTGGATGTGAGTGCGTTGTCTTTGTAAATTGTAGCATGGACGTGAGCTTTGGTACGAAAACTAGTCAGAAATTGAACCCAAAAATAGACAAACGGCGGGAGTTTGACTTGAGACGCGGCCCGGATCACCGAAACCGTGTCCTTGCTGTTTGCATAATCCGTGCACATGGGCTGATTTTGTAGTGATATTAGGACTTGTTTGAATTAGACGTTCATTCCTGTTTGCAAGTAATTTGTTTTTAATTGGAGCTATTTCTGAGTAAGTTAGAGTCTCTGCACAGGATTACATAGGATCCAGGGGGGGTATTCCCAAAACGAACTTAGGAAAAATTTTATTGTATCTCAGGGACTTAGGAAAAATTTTATCTTTTGGTATTCCGAAAAGCCAACTTACAATAAAAGATAAACATTTTATTCAAATGAGCTAGAGATAAATTTTTTATGTAAATGAGCCTCCGAGATAATTTTTTTTATGCAAATGAGCTAAATCGGTATTCTGAAACGTACTTATTAAAACTGCTCCCAAGCAATTTTATCTCCAGATGCACGCGCCTAGGCCCATAGTATTACGTGCAAAAATAATTCGCGCATTCAACTTTTTGCACATGTGCGCATCAAATGTAATAAGGCGCGCTGATAGACATTGATGCGCAATCTCCCTTTCAGTTTCATGACATCACACCATCAGCTTGATGGTGTTAATGTATGCAAAAGACATGAAAGGACGTTTATTACTGGCTGCCTCAGGAATAGGAGCGCAGAGCATGCGCTCATTAATATTGGTTAAAATCTTCCTAAAATATTTTTCGGAATACCAAAGATAAAATATTTTAAGGACATTGTGTCTTAGGGGAGATAAAATTTTTATCTCTGTGGATTTTCGGAATACCGCCCCAGATCAGATGCAATCTCAGACATGTCAGAGCACCTTGTCCTTAGCTTACCGTCTCATTCGGGGCATTCTTTAAATCGAAATGACATTTTTGGACATACCCCCGAGTAGAGACGGTACATCCACACCGAACGCACAATGGCAGATTTTTTACAACGTACAAGCAAATACATGTACAAGGTTTCCACACTTGAGTAGAAAGTTACCCGATTAGTGAAAAGTCTATGGGAAAACGGATTTTGAGAGGAACTCTGTAGCTACTTCATCTAAAAAAAGTTAAATTTTAACATCTTTCAATCTATGATGAAACAAATCTACTTCAATCAAAATTAGATCTGTATTATAAATGTATAAATTCCAGGACTTAAGTCCCCCCCCTTCAAAAAAAAATTGAAAGGTGAAAATTAAAGACTTACTTTCCGCCGATCACATGTTTATCGCAGACATTTTTAATCTACTCGAGTCTGACATAAATTTGACCAATCAGATTGTTCGACGGGTTGTTGGCTATGAATATTTAAATCGTCAATCGGGTCGACCGACAAAAAATAGCACACGGCAAACGAGCGGGGAAAAAATGTGCGCATGCGTGAAATTACTTATTCATACATGCATTCGCATTAGCGTTTTCATATTCAAAATGGTGACATGCATCGATCGCCATACAGTGTACATGTGCAATATTCAGTCTCTACATAGGGCGTTCAGAGGAGCCAGATGCAGTCTCAGCGGATCTAACGTCCTACAGAGACTGATTTTTAAGTCTAAGTGCACAGGTCTCTCACTCAGTCAGACCCAGATTCTGTTACCCCTTTTATAGTGAGAGTTACCCTGCATCACGTCCGGACCTGATGCGGGGTAAATGTCGCTATAAAAGGTCGGAAAATGTTTAGCCCGAGCTAAAGTTAGTGCTGGCTGGAAGGAGGGTCAGGTCCGCATCAGACCCGAGCTAACATCACTATAATTGAAAACGTTTCTCGATTTAGTGCGGAGTAAATCAGTGACCCATGCATGGCGAGCGTGCGTTCAATTTTCGCGCTTGCGGGAAGCACAGCTGATTGGGCAATAGGTTACCACAGCAACTAGTCCGGTCTCGCTCTCGTCATAGGTGGTCGAATAGGCAGTAGGCCTATAAAACGACTTACTCCATGCTAAAGTTAACCCACTTCTGAAGTAAAGTAAGCGTGCAATAAGAGTCACAGAGAATCAGTCAGACTCAGAGTCAGAGTCACAGAGACTGATTTTTTTGTCTAAACTGTTAGACCTAAATACTGTCATTGTCAATGGGCCCTTTTCTGTTCTCTAGATGGATCTAGATCTAGTCTAACATTAGGCCAATCTTCAGTTAGATTTCCTTTTGTATATTTTGCTAATTGATAAATAATGTGTCCTAGTAAAAAATTGATCACTGAGCTGAGTGTAGTGCTACTAGATGATGTCATTGTCATAGAAAAATTTGGTAAGAGTCCCATATTATGCACCCCCCACTAAAAATTAAAAAAATATAAAATTTTATACTTGAAGAATACTATCCTTGTATGTAGAGTGCTCACAGTCCTTCCCAGGAAGAGCTTTTAAATAATAAGCCACCAGTTTAAACGGATGACTGTGGATTCATCATGTTTATTCTTCTTGTCTTCCTTCCTCCGTTCTTCGGAGCTTAGGGCAATACCATTAAACAATGCATTGAAAAGCGCATAACAACTTGTCATGCACAAAGTAGGCGCAGGATACCATAAACGGTTTGCCCAGAGTATTTGTTAAAAATAATTGATAATAATCGATACTCTCTAATGGGTGTTTTTTTTATTTATTGAAAACGCCGCTTGCAGAATTGTGAAAATCATGATAATTAATACACTAAATAAAGTTGCATTGTGAGTATTGGTGATGTCACTGTATAATATAGCATAATTAGGTGAGGGAAGTGATGAAAATTAGGGTTAGGGTTAAACTTACACATACCGGCTGTCTGAGTAATCATGATAACGCCATCTACAACATTAAAGAATTAACACATTCAATAAATGCCTTATATATGCCTTATTTGTTATTTCTTTCACACTTTTACCCCCCCCCCCCAAAAAAAAAAGAAAAGAAAAAAAAATACCTTGCCCCTTTTTTACTCGATCCCCATCAAGAAAATTGCCCTCTTTTAGACAGTAGGCTATTAAAAAAAATAGTAGGGGGTGCATATTGATCTCTTTCCAAAAATTCATAGAAAAATGATATCATGAAACTAAAATTCACAAATCATCATCATCATCATCACGCATTGTTCAACCATTGTTGGATGGAGCCCTCCTCAATCAGCTTCCATTCACTTCTATTTGCTGTCATTCTGTACCATGTTGCTGTGTTTGTGTGTGTTGATATTTCGTCTCTCCACCTTTTCTTTTTTTTTTTGTTTTGCTAGGTTCAACTGCGACTTCCATCCAAAATGGCAGGCAAGACCCGCATCCAAAATCCAGCTCCGTACTTTGAAGGCACAGCCGTGAGCGTGGATGGGGACTTTGTGGATATCAAACTCTCCGACTACAAAGGTAACTTTCAAACTGATTAAAGGTGATATTCATAGGAAATAAAATCAAATAAATTAAAGTTTATTTTATAATTGAATGAGTTATTAAAGCAATTTATGCAGCTAACATGCCATGAAAGTGTTCAGTTTTGTGTTAAATATAGGTCAAATTTTACTAAATTGACTCTCTTCCTGACCTACGAAATCGCCTCAGGGAAAGTGGCGTTGTGTGTACGTCACAGCCGGGATATGCTTCACAATGACCATTGTGTATCACACCTGTTAATCCACTAGCAACTGCCATCACAGTTTCATTAAGAATGCATGATGCTTCTGGCGGAAAAGAAGCTGCGGATTGGCATGTTTGATGCACAATAACGCATCCCTTTTCTTACGTCAGACCTAAAGGCCGTTTCGGATGACAGTAGGGCAAATTTGTCCCCGAGAATACGGTGATTGTTTTCACCCTAATTTCGCTTTTTGGAAAGTGATATATTGTTTGAATGTCATCCGAGTTCATTGTATGGCTTATAAGCTTTCTATCTATAGATAAATATCTTCATATTTTTGGATTTTCTATGAATATCACCTTTAAAGATTGTCCGTCCCTTTTGCAAGCTTAAAATTTGAAATCGTCTATCACGATCGTAAATTGAAGAAAGTGTGATTCAAGACCATATCTAAGAATATAGCATGTTCAAGCTTTCTGTAAATGTAAAAATTTCAGCCGTTGAATTTCAAACCGACTTTTTTCGTACTACGAAAAAAGTATTAGTCTTTGTTACAGTATCTATGTGCTTATTATGCATGTTTGAAATCCTAATATTATGAGTAATTACCAAACTTTGGAGATGATTCCTTCTATAGAACATTTTTTTTCATAATGCATTATATAATTTAATAAACAGATTCATCAATAAAGCAGATATTTCAACACAAACTGCTAAGAGCCTGAGGTAAAGACTATTAATCAGACATTGTTTACATGCATTATTTGAATTTTACACTACGTATCAGTTTCAAATTATGAATACACAGCTTGCTAACACTTCTCTCTATGTTTTGCCAATGTTTCGATGGTTTTGTGATGATCTGAAAAAGGGACGGGCTGTCTTTAAACCTCAATCTGAAGTTAGCCTGAGTCATGTCGGACATATTCTTGTAATCCACCCGGTCCAGATGGACAGGAACAATATACAGAGCTGCCAACCACGACAAAAAATTTGTAATTGTAATACAAAAATCGAAAGAGAATACAAAAGTGCAAAAGCGCATCCAAAGGGTACGAATTCACGGCAAAATGAAATACATGTAATAAAAAGAAAAGGATGAAAGTTGCATTGTAGCTAGCTAATATTAATACACAAGGTATATTGCAACGCACCCAGGCGTTCGATCGCACTTGCAACATCGCTTGCAAAATAAACTAATGTATTATTATACGCATACCAGAGGTCTTTTGCAGAACAGCAAAAAAAAAAAAAGGACTGGCCTCCTTTAAAAATACGAATTCTTAAGGAAATACATGTATATGAATTTTGGAGGTGCACGATACTAATTTTGACTTACAAAGGTTGTCAGCTCTGAATATACAATACCTGTACACTACAGCTCAAAGGAATTGGCACAGGGAAAGGGAAAGGGAAGAAAGGGAAGGAGCCGCAGTATTAAACTGCGGTATATTTTGTCCAGTTCAGCATGAAACAAAATGCTTTTTAGGCTAATGCATCATGTTTCATGCTGAACTGGACAAAATATACCACGGTTTAAAACTGAGGCTCCTTCCCTTTCTTCCCTTTCCCTTTCCCTATGCCAATTCCTTTGAGCTGTAGTGTAGGTTTACTACTAGAAGAATTTGAGTTCATAAGGAAAAATATACATTATGGATGAATCTGCATCAATTGAAAATGTACATGTAGGTTTACTTCCAGAGGAAGTTTAGTTCATAAGGATAAATTGAGATTATGGAGGAATTGTTCAAACAAAGCTTAGAAGTTTGATCAAATATGACAGCAGAAAGCAAATTTTAAATGTTAGAATTATAATGAAAACGGTTTACTAAATAGAGGAATGGCATTTAATTAAAGCAAAAGGTAAAGGTTGACTGTATCTAATTGTGGAATAGGAGTTTATTGAAACAAAGGTTAGAGGTTGTACGATATACATATATTACAATTTCACAGAGGATCAGGATTTTGTTAGAATGGAGAATAGTAGGATTGTTTCTAGCTTTTAATAAACATAAGAAATTGGTTCTTTTTATATTAATAGAATAATCCACATTTTGCCCATTCATCTTTTATTTCCAGGGAAATATCTGGTGTTCTTCTTCTACCCATTGGACTTGTAAGTACCTTCTCTTTGTCAAATTGTTGGTACATAAGCACAACTGCTAATATACTGTGTTAATATGGCACTCGTCAAGATAAGTGTGGGTTGTGTATTCATGTAGTAACTTAAAGGGACTTTCCATGTCATTGTGTCTCAATCCATGGACCAGAAATAGCCCAATGGTTGCGTTGCTGCCCAGCTAGCAGTAGATAGCAAACTGTTCAAATCCTTCTGGTTCCAATATTTTTGTCTGACAAGTTTGTTTTTCATTCATTTCAAGGATTCATTTAGTGTATGCCTGAATTAAAAAGAAAAAAAATATTAAGATGGACTTGTTGGCCTAGAAAGAGTTAAATTGTACAATATCCAAGGAGCAGTGTTACGTGGCAAATAAAGTTTGCACATGGTACAAGAATTTTCTTCGCAAAAAAGATTTGCATGATGTACTGTGCATACCACACTAGAAAAGGGCCTTGAATTCCAGTTAGCATGTCATACTCCTGCTTCTGTTTTCTTTGTTCTCACTGTTCTGTGTGATTCCTCCAATTTATAATCAGTATATTATAGGGCAAGTCCAAGGTAATGATGGCAAGAAATAATCTTGATGAAATGGTTTTGTAGTTTAAGAGATAAAGTTTTGATTTCCAGCAATGAAAACAAGAGATTATATGCAAATTTATTCCCCCAAAATAAATTAATTTGCATAAGATTTGAATAAATAATTTATTGGTTGGATGCTTAACTTAAGCTGGTCGTACAGACTGTTTCACTGGAATGATCATCAGGGACTCGAAGTATGAAGAACACAATTAACGTGCATACAGAGCATGTGCATTAGGGTATAACATTGGGTTGACAGAGCATGTAAGTATGAATGGGGTTACTGAAGGGGTACATGTGCTTTGTTTATTACATAAGGGGTACTTAGGTGTCATTACTGCATGGTTACAAGTGAGGTGGGGGGAGGGGGGGGGAGGGTTAGGGCTATCCATAACCAGCAAGGAGGAATTTTTTCTTGTGTCTACAGGTAGATATGAGTTCAGTTCGAGAGTTCAAGTTGTTGTTTTTCTTTGCAGTGATGATGAAGAATTTCTCCCATAGACAGAGGTTGCAGCGTTTTGTGAGTAGAGAGTATGGTTGTGCATGGCGTACGATCCTCCAGGTTATCTTGTGGGGTGTGCCCTGATCTTTCAGCTTCCAAATAGCTTTCAAATATGCTTGCATAACATGGGCAAATCCATAAAGGCACACAACAACAAAGTATCGAATACAGAAAAAACACGAGAAACCGAAAAGTGCAACTGCCGGAAAACAGAAGACTGCCCTCTACCAGGAAAATGCACAACAAAAAACGTAATCTATGAAGCCAAAATTACCACCCCCCACGACGAAAAATCCTACATCGGACTGACCTCCAACACATTCAAAACCAGACATGCATCTCACAAAGCATCATTTAAGGATAAAGAGAAGAGGCACAGCACCGAGCTCAGCAAGCATACTTCGAGTCCCTGATGATCATTCGGGTGAAACAGTCTGTACGACCAGCTTAAAGGGCCCCTGTCATCAAAATTTATGTTGACTTCTGGTGACGCAACTTAATATGTATAGAACAAAATCACTAATTGTTCAATGGAAATATGTGTCCTATATTTTAAAATAATTTTTCAATATTTTTTCTAAGCACTGATAAGCCCTGCCTCCAAAATATCTTTCAACTCAAGATTCCCCCTGTGACATCATCGAGGGTATAAATTAGCAGGATAATAGACATAATTTATGCAAAAAACTAAACATTGCAATGACTACCAGCAAGAGCTTATAATAGTATCACATAGCTAACACATTTCTGACATAAGGAAACCATTATTCCCACATGAAAGGTTGTTAGATAGTGTTATGTGAACACATATGATGCTCTTCATGCTCTTGTGGGCAGGTGGAGGTAGTCATTGCAATGTTTAAGTTGTGCATACATTCTGCTTATTATCCTGCTAATTTCTACCTGTCACAGGGGGAATCTTGAGTTGGAGGATATTTTGGAGGCGGGGCTTATCAGTGCTGAGAAAAAATAAAGAAAAATTATTTTAAAATATAGGACACATATTTCCATTGAACAGTAAGTGATTTTGTTATGTACATATTATGTTGCATCAACAGAAGTCAACATACATTTTGATGACAGGGGACCTTTAAGTTACGCATCCAACCAATAAATTATTTATACTCAGCTCCTACACAGTCGAGCACTATTAGATATTGCAGTATACATGTACCACTACTCAATCGCTTACCTAAGATTTGAATATAGAGCTCATCTTATATCAGGATTCAGCATCTGGAAGGAGGAACGTATACATTTTTAGATTTGTGTCTGTAATGCAATGTTCTGATTTGAGAACTGCTGTTGCCATACCATTGAATTTTTTCAAATCACTTTAGAAAGTGAATCCATATTGAATCTGCTGTGTGCATTTGAAGACAGGTCCAAATATAACATTGTGTAAATACCACAAAAATGGAAGAGAACACTGTAGAGGAATTTTCCTTGCAATATTTGAAGTGGAAACTGACTTACAGCAGAATTATAGCGATTACAAGATTTCGAGATTTTGCATGGGACGTCCAAAACCTACCGAATCTTGCAGCGTAGAGACTGCAGACCACAGTCCGCACTGATAAGTGCATGCATTGATGTAAACAATGCCCACATACCTACGCATCGTGCACTGATGGGCAATTTGGTACGGATGTTGACTATGGTTGCTACGAAACGGGATGTTTCAAATATAAACAAAGATAGTTTTAAGCTTTCCAGCTACATTCACAAGGCTTTGCCTGTGGGATTTTATATGTGATATCATTAGAGAATTCTGCCCAGCACTGATCCATGCTGAGTTTTATGGCTTTTGAATACATGTACGGCTACCCTGTCTTTTAATGTGACATATGGGCCCTGTTGCACAAAACTTACCATTGATGGTAACTTTGCTATCAGTGGCAACTTCTACATGTATGGCAACCTTGAATTTGATTGGCTGTTGAGCAATGTTACCATGGTAGTTACCATTGATGACAGAGTTACCATTAATGGTAAGTTTTATGCAACTGGGCCATGGTATTTTTTGTTTGTGACTGTGATGTGGAAACTATTGAGGGTGAAACAATGATGATACGGGTCCAAAGATTCTGTGCTCTGTATAAAAGAATAAAAAATATACCTTCTCAGAATCAGTTATACACATGTGCAATAGGTACCTGTAGCATACAGTGTCGTACTTTGATTCTCAGTTTGTTTGGTTTACTACTGTCGAACCTCTCTTCCTTTATCAATTCATAAAAAAACACTTGTCCCTGAAGATCATTTTTACTGTTTCCTTCAACGAGTCTAGAGAGAAAGGTTTGACTTTATGACAAGAACAACTTGTGTTAATGCGCACATACATTTGAGTCTTAAATTGCTGTATGATTGGTGTGGTTTTGTTTTTGAAGGTTAATAAATCAGTGTTATGGACCTGGAAACTCACTCTCATTCCAACAAAGTAGCAAAAACGGTAGAGTGTGAAGAAAATATCCACATCGAGGGGGCAGTATAATTTTTTATTATTTACTTTGTTACAGTTGGGCCTGAGATCAACGACGCAGCTTATTGCAATCTATTGCAATCACTGTGCATTTGATCTTAGGCTCCACTGTACATATTGATGCTCATAATCAAGGTTTTGTATATTTTTTTCTAGAGATGTACAGCTAGTGAGGATTTTTAAATTAATATTGTTGACACATTGAACACAAATATTGTATCTTGGGAGGTTTCAATCTGTTGGAATTGTTAGAGATTGTAGATACTAAGCCTGAGTCATATCGATTTTTTCAGAAACCGGTGTTCGATGGCTTTGCGCCGATCGAACATCGATGCATCGATACATGACGTCACCCAGCCACTGCCAAGAGCCAATTTATGAATGAAAATATAGTAAGCATACGCAGTGCAATCCTTCCATTTCCCCACATAGTATTCCACCAAAACAAGCGTGCAATTCTCTATCACCTCGTACCAAAATCGACCTAGAATTTCACTTTCATATATTTTATATGAATTATGAAAGGTATTCTCGGAGAATCTATTTTCTCACCGATACTGCACATGTAAGCGAATTTCGATTACTTCTTGTTTTTCCGTCAAAATCTTACAAATTAGCGTCAATATGGCATCGTATACATGTATGTAGGTTGGAATCTGTAGAGTCTATGCAACGGGCAGAAAGTCAATCAGCTTCCGGGTTGCGATTTTTGTCTCGCCCACCGGAGGTGAAGGCGAGACTAAGGGATCCAAATGGCGTCCGTCCGTCGTCCGTCCGTCGTCCGTCCGTCGTCCGTCGTCCGTCCGTCGTCCGTCACAAATGTTAAAGTTTACCTGCAAGACTCTCTTATGATCCATAACTTCACATGGGTTGCTTGGATTACAACCTAACTTGGGTCATAGATGCACTGGGGGTACCTTCATGTTATGGTGGCGTTGGAGGTCACAGGATAAGGTCAAAGGTCATTTGAGGTCATACGTTAAAGTTTACCTGCAAGACTCTCTTTTGACAAATAACTTCACATAGGTTGCTTGGATTACAACCTAACTTGGGTCATAGATGCACTGGGGGTACCTTCATGTTATGGTGCTGTTGGAGGTCACAGGATAAGGTCAAAGGTCATTTGAGGTCATACGTTAAAGTTTACCTGCAAGACTCTCTTTTGACAAATAACTTCACAAAGGTTGCTTGGATTACAACCTAACTTGGGTCATAGATGCACTGGGGGTACCTTCATGTTATGGTACCGTTGGAGGTCACAGGATAAGGTCAAAGGTCATTTGAGGTCATACGTTAAAGTTTACCTGCAAGACTCTCTTTTGACAAATAACTTCACATGGGTTGCTTGGATTACAACCTAACTTGGGTCATAGATGCACTGGGGGTACCTACATGTTATGGTGCTGTTGGAGGTCACAGGATAAGGTCAAAGGTCATTTGAGGTCATACGTTAAAGTTTACCTGCAAGACTCTCTTTTGACAAATAACTTCACAAAGGTTGCTTGGATTACAACCTAACTTGGGTCATAGATGCACTGGGGGTACCTTCATGTTATGGTACCGTTGGAGGTCACAGGATAAGGTCAAAGGTCATTTGAGGTCATACGTTAAAGTTTACTTGCAAGACTCTCTTATCACACATAACTCATCACATGTTGCTACAATGGCAATCCAACTTGGATGATGGATGCAATGGGGGCACCTGCATGTTATTGTGCTGTAAGAGGTCACATGATAAGGTCAAAGGTCATTTGAGGTCATACATTAAAGTTTACTTGCAAGACTCTTGGTGAAGGCTTCCTAACTTGTGCACAGAATTGTGTGAGCATGTGTGAGCATTACTGATGTAGATTTAGGCAAACATTACTCATGCACATTTATGCAAATTTATTCAAAGTCACTATTTTGCACCTGATTTTGATGTTGTCTGTTTAAAGTTGCTTATTTGTTTGTTTCAGTTTTCTTTTGCGTAGCAACGGAGATCGCGATATTTCTGGTTATTTTCGCAAGTGGGCGAGACACAATATTGCTAATGCCTTGTTTTTTTCCGTAACCCTAATGCGTCGAAAAATCGCTTCCGGGTTTCGGACAACGTGACTGGATATTGTATCACTGTTTTGGCGACCACATGGTTATGACGTGATCTACGCGATGCACCAATCAGTGGTCTCCGAATCGCTGTACGGAGACGCTCTATTAGTCTGTACGTCGGCAGCGTGTATGCAAATGAGCCTTACGCACGATTGCCACTGTATTTCCGGGTTTTCACAACACACGATGCTATCCGTTGTACAAAGTCTATGGACAATTGTTTGTTGTGGCGTTGCGCTGTATATAGTAGTGATCGAATCAAATCCAAGTAGTACATGTATGTAGTAGCTGCTTGATCATCGAGCGACCTGTTCATTCTCTTGATGCGTTACCTGCAAAACTCACAAAAGAGAGTAGGAACCAAGTAAGCAAATTAAAATTGTGGAAATATGAAGATAAATTGTGTATAACAGGACTATCAAACAAAAGATTTTGTGTTTTCTAGTCAATTTGGTAATTTCGTCGATGCATCGAATTCATCAAAACGAAATCGGAGTTCGACTTCTTCGATCGAACACCGGCTTAATAATCGATTCGACTCAGGCCTAGTAGATACTGTAGGAAATTGTTTATGTTTGAGTGTTATGTATGGACAAGTGAGTGGTCATTAACATTTGTGCAGATCTCTGCATGTTTCTCATACCTCGCACAGAGAGGGGCCTGAAACGAGAGATGCAGAGTCAATGAGAAGAGGGAGAAGGGATGGAGATAGAAAGAGAGAGGGAGGGAGGGAGGGAGGGAGGGAGGGAGGGAGGGAGGGAGGGAGGGAGGGAGGGAGGGAGGGAGAGAGAGAGAGAGAGAGAGAGAGAGAGAGAGAGAGAGAGAGGGAAGTGGATGAATGGGAGAATGAGTTATTAGAGATGGAGAGAGAGAATCAGAAGAAACATGAGAGGAGAATATGAAAGAGAGAGGAAGATAATAGCAAAGAGAGAATAAAGAAGAGAAGTAGAGATGGAGGTAGGAGAGAGAGAGAGAGAGAGAAGAGAAAATGTGAGGGAGCAATAGAGGGAATAGAGCTCTTGCAGAGAGAGAGAGAGAGAGAGAGTGAGTGAGTGAGTGAGAGAGGGAGAGAAGAAGGAAAGAGGAAGAATAAAACAAAGGAAATTCAGGATGAGAGAGGTTGAAATGAGGTGAAGGGGGGGGGGGGGGGGTAAATACATTTAAGGATATCAAGAAATCAAAGGAAGCGAACGAAGAAGTGAGCATTAACACAATGTAGAGGTATGATTAAAGGGATATTTCACCCTGAATTTAGATTGTTTTTGATAATAGCAAAAACATTCTGATATTAGTGAAGGTTGAAAGAAAATTTGTCAAAGGATAAGAAAGTTATGATATTTTTTAATTCTAAATTTTGTCAGGTAACGCGCAAGATACTCTCCCCAGTGTTGTGTGCCGTATGATTGGGTAAATTACCCCTTTTCTCTTTTATTTGATGAAGTAATAAATCGTTTTCTCTTACCATGTTGGAAGTGCCTGCATGGGGAATACATACAATGAGCAATTAAATATTATCTGACTCGACGATTGGACAGTTTGTCCAATACAGCAGGTTCTGCAAACAAATGCAATGTCATTCCGACAAAAAATCATTTTAAATGCTTCCCCGATGCAAATTTTTAATATCCTCTTCTTCTTTGTTATCAATGAGCTGTACATGAACAGTGTAAGTACTCTAAGTTGAGTTACATGTACTGTATATTTGCACAGTGTGATAGATTTGAGGAATGAGTAACTGATTTAATGGCTGTAAGAAATGTTGTAGGAAGTGCTTGGAAAGTGGATACATAGAGTGATCATTATTAGATAACTGGACGATTTGACAGTTCACATAGTGTGTTTATTATTAGATGAGTCAAAGATTTAACAGTCCGTCCAATATAACGCGCCAAGCAAAAAAAATAAGAGTCCCTCTCTGGCAACCCCCCCCCCCCCCCCCCCCCCACTGTAAACGCTTTTACAATCTCGCTTTAGTTTTTATACCCACTTCTTCGTCATTATCAATGAGCTTTTCGCCAAGATGAATTACAATTTTTATGTAGGTAAATTTGTACTGTGTAATATATTTTAGATTTTTTTTATGCTCTCAAACATTTGGAATGCATTTCTGATGTTGATTTATTTTTAATATCCTCTTCTTCAATTCTCTATGAGCTCTCCTCTAAGATGAGTTACACTGCAGCTCAGGGGAATTGGCATAGGGAAAGGGAAGGAGCTGCAGATTTAAACAGTGGTATATTATGTCCAGTTCAGCATGAAACATGGTGCTTTTTAGGCTGAAGCATCGTGTTTCATGCTGAACTAGATATACCGTGGTTTAAAACTGCGGCTCCTTCCTTTTCTTCCCTTTCCCTTTCCCTTCTGTTCCCTTTCTTCCCTTTCCCTTCCCTTTCCCTTTCCCTATGCCAATTCCTTTGAGCTGAAGCGTACTTTTATCTATTTTGTTGCAGAGACCACTCCGCTTGGAAAGTGGAACTCAAAATATTGTTTAACTCTTAGCCTGCCCCAATGAATAGAGCCCAGTGGCACGGCGCTAATCCCCGCTAATCCCCATTGTGCCTGTCCCAAATCCGTGCTGTGCCAAGTATATTTTGAGGCCTATTCAGTTGTGCTTTATTTTTTGTGTTGGCATTTTCGAACCACTCTATTTTGAAACCTATACCCTTTTACATAAAGACGTGTACACAAAAATTGCGGGAAATTTTATCAGCTTTATCATGATACTAACAATGTACGGTAAAGTCACTTTGTTTATCTATTTACATGTAGGTTGCGCAAGCTCCGCCCAGTTATTCAATTTTTTCGTAAGTGAGCGTCCACACACAAGGTTAATCATGATTTTCTATGTAACCATTCTAGTTCAAAACGATGCCCAGACTCTACTTTCTTTATACCATTAGTCAGCGTCCAAACACAGATCTTCATTATAAAGCTCTACAATTACTTTTTTTTTGTGTGTGTGGAAACGAGGCTTATATTATGTGTTTGCACAGCCAAAGCAGCCACAGCAGCTGTGATTCTAATGGTCAAACAGCTGTTATGTGGGGAGGGTCTAGGGTGTTTTCGAGGAAGAATTCTATTTCCTGAATCTGTCTCAGGGAAGATAATGTACTGAACATGTGTACTAGGGTTTGTGTGTTTAGCCAATTCTCAGTAGATGAGATGAAAATAAGATGTGCTGTCAACAGCAATGAGGCACATTTGCAATTGTTAATGGATAGAAAGATCCCTGGCATATCAGATATAGCACGGAGAAGAAAAAAAGGAGGAAATATGTAAATTTAAACTAAACATGTCACACAATATCAGACAATGTGTCAGTATGTTACTGCAGTATAAACCGACACAGTAAATCCTTAAAGGGCCCCTGTCATCAAAATATATGTTGACTTCTGTTGATGCAACTTAATATGTACATAACAAAATCACTAACTGTTCAATGGAAATATGTGTCCTATATTTTAAAATAATTTTTCTATATTTTTTCTCAGCACTGATAGGCCCCGCCTCCAAAATATCCTCCAAGTCAAGATTCCCCCTGTGACGTCATCAAAGGTAGAAATTAGCAGGATAATAGACATAATTCATGCACAAACTAAACATTGCAATGACTACCTGCAAGTGCTTATAATAGCATCACATAGCTAGCACATTTCTGACATAAGGAAACAATTATTCCCACATGAAAGGATGTTAGATGGTATTGTGTGAAGACATGTGATGCTCTTGTGGGCAGGTGGAGGTAGTCATTGCAATGTTTAGTTTGTGCATATATTCTGCTCATTATCCTGCTAATTTCTACCTTTGATAATGCCACAGGGAGAATCTTGATTTGGAGGATATTTTGGACGCAGGGCTTATCAGTGTTGAGAAAAAAATAAAGAAAAACTATTTTAAAATATAGGACACATATTTCTATTGAACAGTTATATGCTTTTCACACTGGCAAAAATTAGCCCCGTACTATCCTTAGCCCCGTACTATCTTTAGCCCCGTACTATTTTTTGAAGCTTTTCACACTGGCATTTCTTAGCCCCGTACTATTTCTTAAACCCGACTAGCTTTTCACACTGTACTCACTCGAAATCGTTGGACTTTCTCGACAGCTTATGAATATTTATGAGTGTACGTCTTGCACATCGGCTCTTTACCACTCCGCATCAAGGTCACTCGCCCGTCGGGCCTTATCTGATTGGTCTCGGCATTTTAGCTGACATCGCATTTCCTTAGCCCCATACTATTTTTCGTTTCTGTTCACACTGGCGCTCTTAGCCCCGGACTATTCGGCTTGGCCCTGCAATTGCGGTGTTAGCCCTGCTTTTTTGCAGGGCCAAATAATCCCGGATTATTGGTGGGGCTAGCCTACTTTGGTGAAAACCAATGTGAACAGAAAGTGGTCTAAGCTTAGCCCCGTACTATAGGTGGGGCTAAGGGGGGGGGGGGGGGATTGCTCGATTGCTCATGTGGATCATATGAGGGCAAAGAACTTTCAGCAAGTTTCTTAAATGGACAATACATGAATTAACGACAATTGGTAAGAAGACTGCTCGTAAGAAGATTGCTCGATTGATCGTAAGCAATCTTCTTACCAATGGTCTTAAATTCATGTATTGTCCATTTAAGAAACTTGCTGAAAGTTATTTGCCCTCATGAGGATCATATGAGGGCAAAGAACTTTCAGCAAGTTTCTTAAATGGACAATACATGAATTTACTAAATTGGAAAAATAAGTTCCCACTAATCTATGTTAAATTATACATTAAAAACGAATTTCACATTCGTTTGCCGCAATAAAGTCTCATTTTGATGAAAATTTGAAAAAACTCACGCCTCCAGTGACGTATGAGAAGTCAAAATTCCATAGATTGTACGGTAGTCAACAATAGACCATTTTTGTAATGTATTCACAATTTCCCCCTAACTGCGTAGTAACGCGTTATTGCATTCACCTGTATCTTGTCATTCAGATTCAATGGATGGAATGCACTTTGAATCTATTAGTTGTTGCTACTCACTTCAGACAAGCTTTGGGATTTCCATTGGTAACGTGTTGTTTGAATGGCGTGAATAAAACATTTTATTTATGCCGTTGGCATTTATGGCATTTTGACTTTCCATACGTCACTGAAGCGTGCATTTTTTCAAATTTTCATCATAATGAGACTTAAATGCGGCAAATGAATGTGAAATTTGTTTTTAGTGGCTAATTTTACATAGATTAGTGGGAACTTATCTTTCTAATTTAGTAACCCTTTAATGTACACAAATTCTATAGAGCATTGAATTGAATTTGAATTTGAATTTTATTTCCACATATAAACATAAATATACAACGTACAAATACATGAAATGATTCGTTCACATGCATATACAGATAAATAAAGAGGGACATTAACAAGGTAAATACAATGCATGTTGAAAACAAACATTAGATGACTGCTTGTACACTTCGATAACAGAAAATTGATAACATATAACAATGTGGGGGGGGGGGAGCCTATAAAAAAAAAAAGCGAAGCTTGTAGGGTTATAGGCTCCCGTTACAATATATGACATTATTTAAAGATTTATACGTTTATTAAATCAAAGTGCCGTAAAGGAAGGGGGGGGGGGGGGAGCATCGCTGTATCTGGCACACAAAGGGTTAAGTTTGTGCAGCTGCGTGCATTTGTTTCATTTTTTTTTAAGTTTGAAGTTTATTTATTATTTCTGACGACCCCTTTCGAGGTATGAGAAATACATAGTAACTTGTACAATACAGTTTATATATATAAATATATATATATACACACATATGTTTTCTTTAAGAAAAAGAAAAGAAAACAGTTTCGAAATACATGTACGTGAAATAGTATTTGCAATATTTACAAGTATTCACAGAAGCAATGTATTACAGTTTATAACATAGGCCTATAAAAATGTTTGGATCAATTTATGTCTTAAATTTCGCCATTATGAGTTTAATGAACTTGGCAAGTTGTGATAATTTCTTTGAACTTCTCGTGTTAAATAATGATGACATTTTCAAGATATTTGGACGAATCACATAATAGCGAGAAATGTATTTTGCTCTATCATCTGAGAAGTAAGTACATTCAAACAGATAATGAAATTCATCTCCTATAGCATTCAAATCACATAAATTACATTTCCTTTCAGATCTAGGAATATTTACATATCTACCTGCAACACATGGCAAATGATGATTACCGCATCTGAATTTACATAAGTTTATCCTATCATTACAGTTCAGTTTTCTGAGATATGATTCGAAATCAAGATTATCTTTTACTATCCTATAATTTATGCATTGGCTATTATTTTGGACTTCATTGTGCCAGTTTTGCTTTATTGTATCTCGTATTCGTTGTTCAAAAACTAATTTCACCCAGTTTACATTCACCTGTTTCTGCTCTAACCAGATATGGCTTAATCCATACTTATCCAACAACTCAATAATATTTGCAACCCATTTTGAAGTAAACGAACATTCAACATCTTCATGCATTGATTTCATTAATTTGAACATCATACAGGATAATTTACTCTGCTTACCACTGAGCAATCTGCACCAAAATCCTATGATTCGTGTGGCAACTATATTTGAAAGTTCATATCTACCAGTTTCTCTGTAAATCATGCAACTAGCTGTTGATTTATTTACCTTCAAAACATTTCTCAAAAAATTTCAATAGAAAATTTCAACCTGCGTAATATCTTCAAAGCCCCAAATCTCACTACCATATAGTAGTATGGGAAGCACAACCTTATCAAATAGTTCGCAGGCGATATCTGGTGGCAGAAGAAGTTGTCTTATTTTACCAAGAATTTTGAACATTGCTCTTCTTGCTTGACTCACTTGTTTTGACATGGCCATTTTAAATCGGCCATTGTAGTTCATGGTTATTCCAAGATAAATGTAATCATCAACTATCTCAAGTTCATTATCACCGAAGGAAAATAATGGTTTCTTACGAATTTTCCCACGAGAAAAAATCATGACTTTGGTTTCCGAGGTATTAACAGTTAAATTCCAAAGAAGACAATAACTCTTTAAAGCATTAAGGGCTGTTTGTAAATCTGTAGGATTTTCAGCCATAATGATTGTGTCATCCGCGTACAATAATACATACATTCGTAGGTATACCTCAATTTCATCATCACTTAAACAAGTTCTTATCTGATCAGCAACATAACTTAAACCTTTATATGAACGACTAATATAATATTCAAAATCATTTAGATATATTGCAAATAATAAAGGAGACAAATTGTCGCCTTGGCGAACCCCACACTTACAGTCAAACAGAGTGGATGTCTCATTGTTTAATCTTACACGAGACTTTGCTTTGTCATATAGATTATATACTAAGCCTGAGTCATATCGATTTTTTCAGAAACCGGTGTTCGATGGCTTTGCGCCGATCGAACATCGATGCATCGATACATGACGTCACCCAGCCACTGCCAAGAGCCAATTTATGAATGAAAATATAGTAAGCATACGCAGTGCAATCCTTCCATTTCCCCACATAAACAAGCATGCAATTCTCTATCACCTCGTACCAAAATTGACCTAGAATTTCACTTTCCTATATTTTATATGAATTATGATAGGTAACCTCGGAGAATCTATTTTCTCACCGATACTGCACATGTAAGCGAATTTCGATTACTTCTTGTTTTTCCGTCAAAATCTTACAAATTAGCGTCAATATGGCATCGTATACATGTATGTAGGTTGGAATCTGGAGAGTCTATTGCAACGGGCAGAAAGTCAATCAGCTTCCGGGTTGCGATTTTTTTTTTTCGTAACCCTAATGCGTCGAAAAATCGCTTCCGGGTTTCGGACAACGTGACTGGATATTGTATCACTGTTTTGGCGACCACATGGTTATGACGTGATCTACGCGATGCACCAATCAGTGGTCTCCGAATCGCTGTACGGAGACGCTCTATTAGTCTGTACGTCGGCAGCGTGTATGCAAATGAGCCTTACGCACGATTGCCACTGTATTTCCGGGTTTTCACAACACACGATGCTATCCGTTGTACAAAGTCTATGGACAATTGTTTGTTGTGGCGTTGCGCTGTATATAGTAGTGAACGAATCAAATCCAAGTAGTATGTAGTAGCTGCTTGATCATCGAGCGACCTGTTCATTCTCTTGATGCGTTACCTGCAAAACTCACAAAAGAGAGTAGGAACCAAGTAAGCAAATTAAAATTGTGAAAATATGAAGATAAATTGTGTATAACAGGACTATCAAACAAAAGATTTTGTGTTTTCTAGTCAATTTGGTAATTTCGTCGATGCATCGAATTCATCAAAACGAAATCGGAGTTCGACTTCTTCGATCGAACACCGGCTTAATAATCGATTCGACTCAGGCCTATTATATACAACTGAAATTATTCTACCATTGATACCATTTGCAATAAGTTTACTCCATAACGATGACCTATCTACTAAATCGAACGCTTTTTTATAATCCACAAATGCACAATATAAACGTTTACCTTACAGCTAATGAGCTGTAGCTGTGTTAAATCCTGCTGCTGGGATGCCATTCTGCTAATGTATTTGTTCACTGTTCAGCTCATTCCTGTACAGCTCTGCATAATTGCATTGCTCATTTATAGAATGCGTATCACCGTGTACATTGTACAGTGTACATTTCAGTTTGCAACATATCATTAGGGGTTACACCAAATTGGATGAAGAATATCTCAAATTATTAATAAAAGATATTAATCCTGATCACCAAGCTTTTAGAATATTTCATTTGATTGCAAAAAAATAGCCTTATCGTTGCAACCATGAATAAAGTAAAAGTTGATGAATCTTGCATGTCCTTCCTAAATAATTTACAAGTGCAACTGTTATGCAACACTGAACCTTTTCCCCTTTGCCCAATGAGTACAAATGTAAAGATATCAGGGCATGTTTGTGTGTGTTATTGTTAAAAGTCAGTTGTTGGAGTAAATTTATATTTTCATGTTCAAATACTATGTGTATAACATGCTGAGCATGAGCGTCACCTGACGAAGCATTGCAGTTTGCGTGCGAAACGTTGTGTTCCACTCTATACGTTCATCGTGAGTCCAACGGATATCTCACGCATCTTGTATTCACCGCGATGAGTCAAATCTTCAACTTAACATTATGCTGTATAAATATTCAAGTTGTGGGGGTTTATAGTCGGTTGTTTGTCTCTGATATTAAATCTGTTGTGTTGTACCGGGTAATGTCTATTCACTTTCACCTTTCTGAAATTTAATTTTGAGATCACAGGAAAGACATATGTGCTTGTAGGTTCAATTAATAAAGTGTACATCCTTGGTATCATCCTGCACACTGCTCACTGCCCAGTGTCAGTGTATGCATGTAGCAATGTCCCAATAATATCCTACAATGTGATTCTATATTCACCTCACCCTTTCCCAAATCCAGACTCTTAGGCACTTCCACGTATATACTTGCCTTAGTGTTAATAAAGGCTGCAATTGGATTAGGGCTGCTTGTATTTGAGAGCGCGGGTTGGGAATAAAAACTCGACCGTGCCGCGGACCCTGGTTATAATGCCTCGTATAGGGAAGCGCCCCGGAGCGGTAATGCTTTGTCAAAAAAGCTGGGGCTGTCCTGTGACACAGAATGTAATTAAGGTGGCAAAACAAAATGACAGTGCGTCCATATCATACACATACGATGTGCATACTTGTGTTTGATATTTTCCAAGTACAAATGAAGTGTAATTGTAATTTCCGAAGGAATGTACATACTGGTATACAGTCCAGCTCAAAGGAATTGGCATAGGGCAAGGGAAAGGCAAGAAAGGGAAGGAGCCACAGTTTCAAACCGCTGTATATTTTGTCCAGCTCAGCATGAAACGTGCTTTTTAGGCTAAAGCATCATGTTACGTGCTGAACTGGACAAAATATACCGCGATTTAAAACTGCGGCTCCTTCCCTTTCTTCCCTTTCCCTTTCCCTATGCCAATTCCTTTGAGCTATAGTGTATATTGCTACATTAAATGGATGCAAACTTGTGATTGAGATATATTTTAATGAACGAATACATGTACCTAGAGGATGTATTTTATTTTATTTATGATGAGTTTCTTGATCAGTAAACAATAGAAATAGCAGTGCCTAGCTAACAGCACAAAGAAATGACAATTACCAAATAAATAAATGGTCATGTAGGAACTTCCATACTGAGCTACATTTGTGGTTGCAGTGCAGAAATATTTGAATGAAGAAAGACATGGTACATGCAACTCAAAATATATTAAGTGTGTGTTTATAATGAATGTCAAAATCAGTCAACAATAGAGCATATACAGGCCATACATCATGTCAAAATATAGAAATTACATTATCAAATGAATAAATTATATGTTGCACTTGTCTTTATAATACAAATTGGGAAATGAGGAAGAAATGAGTGAAATATGTACTTTGATAGTGAATATTGTATGATGTAAAACATAGTTCAGGTTGTTTGTTTCATGACAAAGGAACTCCCTCAAATAATTTTGTTAAATTTCCCCCTCATTTGAGGTTAGACCTGAAATGCAAAAAAAAAAAAACCCTTGTAAACATTAAAATTGTCTTCAGATTGATGGGTTATAATGTACAGCAGATGCATGTTCATTTCCCCCCCTAACCATCTTAAGTAGTAAGTCTCTGTGCATTTGGTTGCCATGGCGATTATTGAATTTAGCCCGTAGAAAGGGGTTTTGATGGAACTTGCACTCAATACGGCGTGACTGCTGCTGATATAATGGTTGTGGAGATGTTGGAAGTGACATTCTGCTCACTACCAGAGCATGTTTGTCATCGACCCGTTTTTCAGTCTATTTTTCGATTGGTGACAGGAACTTCCTTTTCAGTATGTGTACATTATATGTCCCTCTTACTGTCATACATACATGTACAACACACAGTGTGTCCCAGCTAAATCTTATCACATACATGTATGTAGGCATCATATATCTAGTGTGTATCTATGAACTTGTATGGAACTTTTATTTATTTATTAATGGAATATTGCTCCTATGTGTGCAACAATACATATTCTTGGTTTTCAGATAAAGCAAAAATAGCTTGCATTTAAGAAAAAGTGAGTGTGTGAATTGGTGACTTTTTCCTCAACCCCCCCCCCCCCCCCAGGAAAATAAAGACAAATCTAAATGTTTAACATGAAAGAATGAGATGATACTACCGGGTGCGAAATTTTGCATTGCCAAGCAGTTAGTGGATGTACATGGTGACAGGTTTACATCTGCAGAAAGAAAGGAAAGGTGTAGGAAGGATAGAAGACATACACTACAGCTCAAAGGAATTGGCGTAGAGAAAGGGAAAGGGAAGAAAGGGACGGAGCCACAGTTTAAACCGCGGTATATTTTCTCCAGCTCAGCATGAAACACCATGCTTAAACCTAAAAAGCATCGTGTTTCATGCTTAACTGAACAAAATATAAAGCGGTTTCAAACTGCGGCTCCTTCCCTTTCTTCCCTTTCCCTTTCCCTGTGCCAATTCCTTTGAGCTTGAGTGTACATACATGTACATAATTTGTATGTTGTAGAGTGAAAGAATGAGAGGGAGAGAAGGGTATAGGCAAACAGTGATAGGAGGGTGAATGAATGAAGAATGCAGAGAAACATAGATATTGAGAGATGGATAGAGAGAGAGAGAGAGAGAGAGAGAGAGAGAGAGAGAAAGAAAGAGAGTGAGAGAAAGATGAGACATAGATGAGACAGAGATGAGAGAGAGGGAGAAAGAGAGAGAGGGAGAGGGAGAAAGAGAGAGAGAGAGAGCGATAGAAATTTCAGTTGTAGTCTGATCCTGTACCTTTTTTTGTTTACTTTACTGGTACCTTCCAGTGCTCCACCTTTGATATAATTGAATACCCAATCAACATGCACTCCTGTTGCGGTAATAATATAACGATTAAAAAAAACCCTTCAACATGCAATGAGAGAAAAGTACCTCACATTCACTTCGGCATTGACATTTGAAATTCACCCAGCCCTTGGGCTTAGCCCGATATTGAATAATAATGACAAATAGCATATCCTAGGTGTTGGAGGCCAAATAGATGGCAATTATGCAGGGAGAGGGAGAGGCAGGGCTGATCAAATCAAAACACTGATAATGCCAAATTTGTTTAGCCTTGTTAGCGCTGAAAATTAATTTAGCACGTCAGAGAGAGAGTGTGCACGTACATTTGCAATTCCATGGAGATGTGCACCAAGATGTATACGTGCCGAAGTTGATGCAGCTCAAACAATTTTTTATGCCTCCGCCACGAAGTGGCCGGAGGCAGTATGTTTTCGGGTTGTCCGTCCGTCTGTCCGTCCGTCCGTCCGTCCGTATGTCCATCCGTCCCGAATCCATTTAGGCAATATCTTGAGAACCGTGAACCAGATTTGCTTCAAACTTGGTACATGTGTGTATTGCATAAAACCAATGAAGTGTGTAAAATTGGGGTCAAATCTGATTGAGGTCAAAGGTCAAAGGTCAATGAACATTGTGAAAAATTGCCCCAAATTGACCTTTTTCACATTAAATCCAAATCCAAGAATGCAATTCTCATCAAACATGGAACAAAGATGGATCACTACTTGGAGGTAGGCTGGTGACATTTTGGGTAAAATTGCTGAAAGGTTAGAGGTCAAAGGTCAATGAACTTTGTGAAAAATTGCAAAAATTTGACCTTTTTCACAATAAATCCAAGGATGTAGCTCTCATTAAACATGATAAACGGATGGATCACTACTTGATGATAGACTGATGATATTTTTGGTCAAATTCCTGAAAGGTCAGAGGTCAAAGGTCAATGAACTTTGCCAAAATTGGCTAAAAACCGCCCCAAACTTTATATTTTTCACAATAAATCCAAATCCAATGGTACATTACCAACTAAACATGGTGCAAAGATGGATCACTACTTGGGGCTAGACTGGTGATATTTTTGGTGAAATTTCTCAGAGGTCAAAGGTCAACGCACTTTGCCAAAATTGGCTATTTTTCACAATAAATCCAAATCCAATGGTACATTACCAACTAAACATGGTGCAAAGATGGATCACTTCTTGGAGCTAGAGTGGTGACATTTTTGGTGAAATTTCTCAAAGGTCAGAGGTCTAAGGTCAATGAACTTTGCCAAAAACTACCTTAAAATTGCCCCCAAAGTGATATTTTTCAAATTAAATCCAAATCGAATGTTATATTAGCAACTAAACATGGTGCAAAAGTAGATCACTACTTGGGGGTAGAATGATAACATTTTTGGTGAAATTTCTCAAAGGTGAGAGGTCAAAGGTCAATGCACTTTGCCGAAATTGGCTATTTTTCACATTGAATCCAAATCTAATGATTCAATTCAAACAAACATGATACAGAAATGTGTCACTTCATGAAGGTAGACTGGTGAAGTTTGGGTAAAATTCCTGAAAGGTCAGAGGTCAAAGGTTTATGAACTTTGCCAAAATTTGCTGAAAATTGCCCCCAAATTGATACTTTTCACAATAAATCCCAATCCAATTATGCATTTCAAGAAAACATGGTACAAGAATCACAAGGACACAAGGATGGATTTAGACGGACTGGTTAGATTGGAAGTCAAAGAAGTAAGAGGTCAAAGGTCAAATGAACATTGCCAAACTTCGCTAAACATGGAAAAACAGAATAAATTGTATTTTCATTTCACATAGGAATTCACTGGAACATTCCCAACCAAACAAACAGATTTTCTGAAAATAATCTAAATAGAGCTACCAAAGAGGCGGAGGCATATTTATCGACTGCGTGGCAGTCGAATTGCTCTAGTTTGATCATGCATATGTTTTGCAGAAATGATCTTATAGACACATGTAGATATATTGGGAGGATATCAGATACAGTGTACACTGCTATGTGTGCAGTGCCATATAGGGTGGCGCACATAAGTATGCATACCTCATGGCATTAACCTGACAAAAGTGTTCATAACTTCAATATTTTTCAACAAAACTTCATAATTTTTTCAAAGTACATAGATGAGATAATACACAATTGTATTTATTTGTAATACTCATCAGTTATTGGCTGCTTCCCCCTTGATTTTCACAATTTTTGTTTTTAACAAAAAAAGTGATATACCTCTTTGCTCGGGCAGTCAATTTGCTCTTCTTGGCCTTCTGTTTCTTGTCTGAGAGATGAGGCCATTCCTTCTTAGCCCAGGTGGATGTAACAAATCTTTTACTTCTGTTCAATATTTGTGCTACTTCTCTAATGCTTTTACATGCTTGTCGTAGTTGAATTACCCTCTTTCGTTCTGAAACAGTTGCATTTTCCCCCTTTTTTCTTGCCATTTTGATGATCCAACAGGTTGACACTGAAAATTTCAATCCTCCAAGAAAACCTCAAAGTTATAGTCGAAAAGAAACAGCTGTAAATCCATAAAAAGTTCTCGAAATTTCCTCGAAATTTCACATCACGTAGGCTGCTATCTTAGAAGTGATTGGCAGCAGTTTCGAACTGATTGGACCTATATCTACCGAGAGACGGCAGCATTGCACAATTTAGAGGGTATGCATACTTATGCGCGTCACCCTATACATGTACCATTAAGTACCTCCATACAGTACCAGTGTTTTGACTACACATGTAGATGTCCCAGATGTTCAGTTCAGTTTTAGTGAATATACAAATAAATTCCATACTTAAATATTGTCTAACATACAGTAATTTAAAATGTGAGGTACAGTGTATGCAGGTAACTTTAGTATGACACCAAAAAATGAATACATGGGAGGCAGTAACTATCCATAAGGTGATTAAGATTAAAGGGTTACTAAATGAGAAAAATAAGTTCCCAACTAATCTATGTAAGATTATCAACTAAAAACAAATTTCACATTCGTTTGGCGCAATAAAGTATCATTTTGATGCAAATTTGAAAAAACGCACGCCTCCAGTGATGTATGAGAAGTCAAAATTCCATAGATTGTATGGAAGTCAACAATAGACCATTTTCGTAATGTATTCACAACTTCCCCCCTAACTGCGTAGTAACACGTTATTGCATTCACCTGTATCTTGTCATTCAATTTCAATGGATGGAATGCACTTTGAATCTATTAGTTGTTGCTACTCAGACAAACCTCGGACAAGCTTTGGGGTTCCCATTGGGGTAAATCTCTCAAAACACAATTAGATAAACTCTTCTTGGTCCAAAAGAGGGTAATATGAACAATCTGTGATGCTGACTTTCGAGCTCATACAAATCCTCTGTTCCATCATCATAGAATCTTAAAGGTAGGAGACATTTACTATATGCAATTGGGTTCCCTAATGTACGATCTTCACTCGGGTGTACTGCCACTGGCATTAGCCCAAATGTTCTAGAAAAACAATGAAATTCACAATTATGCCACAAGACATGCTTCTGCATTCCATTTACCCCATGCACGGACTAAGTTTACTCTCAACACTTTACTTTGCACCGGACCAAGGTTCTGGAACTCTCTTGACTCAAGTATTAGTTGTTCTGTCAGTATTTCTGTTTTCAAACGCAAACTGAAGTTACACTTATTGAATAACTATCTAGTTGATTCTTAAGCTATGTTCAAAGTTGTGGTACAGGTGTACTGCCGTGTTTTATTTTGAAAGTTGAACACGATCCACATGTACATACATGTGGGACCCAACTCACCTTTTCTTTCCTCTCTTTTTCTGTCATTTACCAGCTTTTAATAATCTTCGCTCTCTCTCTCCCACCTAGCCCTATACCCTTTTATATCTTCATGTATGTTGTTTTTTCCCCACTTTCCCCATCCTCTTTTGTAAATAAGCCTCTTCTCCCCACCCTTTTCATTGATTTAGTTAACCATGTTGATATCTAAAGTTGTTTAGTTATTTGTTTTAGTACTTAAGTGTCTTTGTGTTCTACCTAAAAAGATATTTATTGGCTACTGATAATCGTTTGTCTCGCAATGTAAGGTAAACGGAATAGAAAAAATCATGACGTTTCATGCGCCGCTGCAACACTTCGTCAGGTGTGATACAAAATTGTAGTAAGTAGGGGTTTGAATACCCTATGGTCAGTGCAGCGCACTAACTGAAATGTGCTCATAAATGGTCCAATACTAATAGCCGGCGTATCTGGGTACTTGACCAACAATAGACCGTTGATGCGCCTCGCATTGACCGGCAGGTTACCGTCAAAATGAGTCTCTATTGCGGCAAACTAATGTGAGATTTGTTTTTAGTGGATAATTTTACATGGATTAGTGGGAACTTGTTTTCTAATTCAGTAACCCTTTAAGATGATTAAGACATGTTTCACAGTTTGTTCTATGACATAGGGCTTGAAAAGTAGCTCCTGTGTATATCGTATCGTGTGGTTTGTGGAGTGCCTCTTGAAGTGAAGTTTGGTGAAAAATCATGGAATTTGTGTCAATTGTATGTTTTTTTTTCTTTGTTTCTATCCATCAGTACGTTTGTGTGCCCTACTGAGATCCTTGCCTTCAGTGACCGGACGGATGAGTTCAAGAAGATCGGTTGTGAGGTGCTGGCTGCTTCTTGCGACTCCCAGTACTGCCATTTAGCATGGTAAGTAATAAATAGAGAAAGAAAGAGACAGACAGAAAGAGAGAGAGGGAGAGGGGGAGATAGAGGGGGGAGAGAGAGACCTGGAAGGAGGGAGGGAAAGAGAGAGAGAGAGAGAGAGAGAGAGAGAGAGAGAGAGAAAGAGAAAGAGAGAGTGAGAAAGAGATAAAGAGAGAGAGAGAGAGACAGAGACAGAGAGAGAGATAAAGAGATAGATAGAATGTAGATAGAGAGAGAGAGATAGAGAGAGAGAGAGAGAGAGAGAGAGAGAGAGAGAGAAAGAGAGAGAGAGAGAGGGGCATATTTTGAATAAAAAAACTGAGCCTCTCAGCATGATGTGCAGTCTTGAAAGCTCAGAACAATTTGAGCACCAAATAAATTGAAGTGCCATAGTATATTTGAAGAGGAAATTACAAACTGAACTTCAAGTGGCTGAGTGTCTCGGTATCAGGGTATGCTAGGATGTTAGGTTATAACTTCAGCTGTGAAAAGGGAGATGAAATGGTGATGAGGGGTTTCATAATCATATCGATTGTTCATCACAAAATATGCTGTTACAAAATGTATACAGCATTAAGACTTGTGTTTCAAAAAGCATTGACAAAAGTGAGTACCGGTAAAGGAAAGACGGACAATTACAAAGAAAGAGGGGAGAGAAAAAGGGAGAAATGTTGGTAAACAACCTTCATAATTGTGATGTATATAAAAAGAGATTTGTTTTGACAAAAAAAGATTGATACATAGATTTTATGCAGTGAACATTCACAGTTGCGCAAAGTGTGAAAAGCACACATCTACGAATCAATATGGAGTTTTTTTTTTCATTGATTGACTCTTGAAACAATGCATTCAGGATTCCTGTGAAATGAGCGTTGAAGTAAAATATTTTTTCCTGTAAATTAATAACTACTAGTAAGTTATGGTGTTTTCTTGAAGTTGGAATAATTCACAGATTGATTCACCATATGATCCAGTGCAAATAATTCCAATAAAATTTTATAATTTTAATATTGTAACATGTGCATTCGCTAGTAACGCCAGTTTTTCCAGGGTTCATATCAAATGCAATGCCGTAATCTATAGTTTCACACTCTGAGATGGCATGTGTCTAGACAGTAAAACAGCCCAGTGAAAAGTGTATTTGTCCTCGTAGGGTAAAATGACAGCATGGATCGGGCTTAAATAGTAGACCTTCTAAATCAACCCGTCCCCCCCCCCCCAGCCTCCAGGGCTGTTTGTTCGTGTATACAAAATTACTGTAAGTACTGTATGTATCATGTTCATTAATTCAGTGATTATCGAATCGAAACACTTTTTTCGAAATTCTTTATTTTTTATGATATTCTTTTTCCCAAAGCTCCCTAAGGAAACATTTCAAATACTGATCTTTTTTTAGGTAGCAGACATGCATTCCAGTGATGATTGAATTGTTACATTTGAAGATGGGGGATTCTTTCTTTTGTAACGAAATTTGGTGCATCTTCATCTTACTCCCAAAGTTTTGAAAGAAAACATACCAAATACTGATTTGTGTGTGTGTTGTGGGAAATTAATTATTTTGTGATCAAGCCTTGCGTGTCCATCTTATTTCATCGTGTCTCTAGGACTAACACCCCCAAGAAGATGGGCGGGGTCGGGCAACTCAATTTCCCCCTCCTCTCCGACTTGGGCGGGAAGATTGCTCGGGACTACGGCATCTACATGGAGGACCAGGGCGTCTCGCTCAGGTGAGAAGCACTCGTCATTTCTATAGCGGTGTGTTCACACGGCCAGCCAGGACGGCGTTCAAACCACTAATCAGATCTCATCTCAAAATGCTTGTCAGGTCTCAAGGCTATCACCTAGGGTGGCATTCTGAAAGAATTCAAGTCCAAACTCAATAACTGTCTCAGCTAAGACAGTTAGTAGAATCTAAAAAACTGACAGAACTCAAAAACTGTGTTAAGAGGCCAATCACAGTTCATGGATCATAGGTTGCTGTAGTCAAAATTCAAGTCAACATTTGAAAAAATGTTATGTCACTCTTTAGACGTTAAACCCTTCCAGCCTGACAAATATGCATACGTATTTCTGTGCTCATTACATGATGTCTGTCTCATTAGAGAGTGTGAGGTTTCCTTAGCGCCCAAGGACCTTGGTGAAAAATCTTAAGACTGAGGCACTAATTGGTATTGTGCTGTTACTGCACGTGTCACACGCGCTGTCTGTGGGGACCTTTCAAACATACATGGAGTGTGATTTACACTGCTGACTAGCTACCTAATGAGATGATGCCGCTTCCGAGGGAAATTGGTGTTTTAAACCCTTTTGTCCACAAGTTTGTCATTCAGGTCAGGTATAAAGTATTTTGTTGGGAAAAATTTGCTGACTCCTAATTACAGTGGGTTTTGGTATAGAGCATTGCTATAAAACATGCTCTGTCGTTGAAGCAAAATAAATCTGTCGGTCCCAAAGAACAATTTTTTTTGCAGCTATTTTATCACTCGTTTTTCCTGTTATAATGATGTAACATCGGCCTCACTTGTGTCAAGGAGTCGGTAATAAAAATAGTCTATTGTTGATAAAGTAAAGATAATAAGTTTTTTTTTTTTTAATTCATCCTGTAGCAAAGTGGTTTTCAGATATATGGTAAAATAGATTTGATGGTTCTGAGTGTAGATTTGATGGTATCAGGCATCAAAGGCAGCACCAATAAGTAAATTTGTTTGTGTTTCCCTGTAACAGTAATGTTTACGGTAAGTGACTGTTTCTTACAAAATGTCTTGCATTTTCAGAGGTCTGTTCATCATCGACCCCAAGGGAATCCTGCGCCAGATCACCGTCAACGACTTGCCAGTCGGCCGGTCCGTGGATGAGGTGCTGCGACTTGTGCAGGCCTTCCAGTTCACTGACCAATATGGAGAGGGTAGGTGTTGTGGTGGAGGGGGGCGGGGGGGGGGGGGGGGAGGTGGACGGAGGGGGGAGGGGTAGGTTAAGACTAGATAAACAGGGAGGGAGAGGAATGCTTTTTAGTTCACCGACAAACACAGAGAAGGTAGGTGGGTGGGGGAAGGGGGAGGGGGAGCTGATTCAGACTACAGGAATGGGTAGGGAGGGATGCTTTCCAATTCCAGCCCAAACACTGGTATGTTGTGCCTTGAGGGAGGAGAGGGGGGGGGGGGTGGAATTAGATTTGATTAATGAGAATGGAGAGAATGAATTTTGTGGCCTCCTTGAATTTAAAGTTGTTGTTTAGGCTGTGTGGTAAATAAAATAAAAAGCAGAAGATGTATTAATTACAAAAAAATGTTTTTGTGATTTTACTTCCTACATTTCTGCTCATGTGTGGCTGTCCACTCATAAGATGAAAGAAAGTTCAATGCATTCAGTCATTTTTCTAATCAGATTGATGTATATTTCATGAAGGGGGTGTTTGTCATAAGAGATTACTCACCCATTTGTGACATGTGTGCTCTTCATTGAAGTAATGAGCATGTTATGTGCAGTGGTGGTGGAGATTTCTGTGAATGATAAATGGTTGCAGAGGGGCGTGACAATCATGGTTGTTATTGCAATGAGGATGGTTGTGGTTTCTTTGGTTGGAACTTTCATAAATCAGGGATATAACAGGCAGAGGAAAAAATAAGGAAAAATAGAGGGAAACTAAAAAGGGAGAAGGGTGTGGGTGAGACAAAAACATGAAAAGATGAGAGAGAAAATAGATGAGGAAAGAGGCAAGGAGGAAAGAGGCAGGATAGTGGGACGGAGAGAGTGAGGAGTATATATTTCGAATTAATCTTGTATGAGCACGGCAGGAAGTGCGGAATACTCATAGATCTCTCAGAGTTTAAATCTTATTGTGACCTCGCAAGATTTCACATTGTCCCCACATTTTGCTGGTGTCATGCCTCTTAGAGATTACAGAAAGACATCTTGACAGGTACACTATTCATTGAAGTGACAAGTAATACTCATCTCTTAGTTTAAATCTTGTGACATGGCAAGATTTCATGGTTTCCCCACATTTTGCTGGTATCATTCTTCTTATGGATTATCTAAGACGTCTTGACAGGTGCACTATTTATACAAATAATGACCATGTTATTTATAGTCATGGTGGTCTTCTAGTGATGATAAGTACAAAGTGGTGGGGGGGGGGGGGCGATAACCGTGTTTGTAATGATGGTGGTGGTTGTGTTAATTTGGGGATACTAGAATGAAAGAGATTACAAGCAAAGGACATTTTTTTACAAAAAGGAGGGGATCATAACAAGAGAGCAGGGGGAAGGGTGTAAATGTGTAGCCGAAACACACCATGCTGATAAAATAGAGAAAATAGAAGATGTAACAAAAGGATAAAACTGTGGGAGGGAGGGAGGGAGGGAGGAAGGGAGTAAGGACTATATTTAGAAATTATTTTGTATGAGCACTCCAGGGAATGGGGATTAATTCATCTCTGAGGACAACGCTATGACGAAGACTTTGCAAGGCTTTATAGAGATTTCCCACATTTTGCTGGTATCATTTCTTCTTGAGGATTAGCAAACTCCTGTGGATTGAGAACAAATGAAAGGTGACAGTCTTATAGGGAATTCAGAGTAATGTCCCCACCCCCACCCCCCCCCCAAAAAAAAAAAAAAAACACGAAAAAGTATGATTCGAGAGCCTTTCTATTTGATTAACATCTGTGCTGTAGACCTGACATGGAGGAATCTCTTCAAAATAATATATGCATGGTATGATCATGTCCTTGATGTCCGTTGGAAATAGCTTATGACAAATGCTGACCTGCATGGTGGCTTCTGCCTGCCACGGAAGCCTAGTCCACCCTGAAAGTATTTTTATTTCAATAAAAGCAGACACATTAAAGAAACATGAGTGAAGGTTTGACGGAAATCCCTCAGACTTACCGGGATAGTTCACCCTGAAATTATTTTTATTTCAATAAAAGCAGACACATGAAAGAAACATTAGTGAAGGTTTGACGGAAATCCCTCAAAGGATAAGAAAGTTATGCTCTTTTGAAATTTCATTTTTGTGACAACACGTGTGATGTGCTCTCCCATACATGTATGTTGTGTGCTGTATAATTCCATATTTTTTTTTTCTGTTTTTGATGAAAGATTTTTTTTTCAGAGGTTTGTGTGTAAAAATGTGTCTCTGATGATATTTCAAATGTGCAGGTAAAATGATGCATATCCTTTTGAGAAAATGGACATAAAAAAAATGTACACAACATATGGGAGAGCACCTTGCATGTGGTGTCACAAAATCAAAACTTTAAAAGATCATAACTTTCTTATTCTTTGATGGATTTTCATCAAAATGTTTCTTTCATGTTTCTGCTTTTAATGAAACCAACTTAATTTCAGGGTGAACCATCTCTTTAAATGAGACATGGGACGGAAATGACAATAGCATAATTGAGTATGAAGACCATCAGGAATTGAGAACAGCACTTGAACTAAGCAGGCATAATCACACTCCAAATATCCTCATCACGGAACCCATTACCGTACAGTAGACGGAATGTCTGATAATAAATCTTTGACCAGTCAATTGTCCTGAAAATTCAAATTTCTCCATTAACTTTAAAAGGCAAGCTCAAAATCACAGGACACTGCATGGTGAATGTGTAAAAGATAGTTATAAAATAAACAAGAGTATGTAAAATATACACCCCCTTTTTCTGTTGCTCCTTCTTGGACTTCTCAATAAAATTACAAAGGTCATGTTTTTCCATGACAAATTACAAATTTTTCCAGTTATCAGTAATTTTTTTCAACTCGAAGGAATGAACTTCCTGGAGGGGATTGTAGATGCGACGATCTGAGATTTGTAATGTTGTGTTTCTAGGTGACGACAAATTAATCAAAATTCAGTCGAGACTCATTAAGGCCCTCTTGAGAACCTCATGTTTCTGGAGGGAAGCTTGCGTCTGCTTTTCACCTCTCTTCTTCAAGGAATGCCCCCTCACCCTTCCCCCCCCCCCCCCCCCCCCCCCCGGAACAAACAAGTACAAACGAGACATGCTCTAATGAACTGGGGTAACTAAGTTCTTCTTGCGTTTGTGCAAGATTATTCCCAGAAAGAGGTAACAAACAATGGGTCGTTAGGACAGGAATATGTCACTCAAAGCAGATTTGATCTTTAATGAATTTGACTCTGGCCATACACAATGAAGACTCTTGGAATTAATATCAGCTGGTGGTGTAATCATGTCTGAGTTCTGGCCTCGCAAAATCGTACATTTCTATCAAAACAGTGGAGAAGGATTATGTTGCCATGTTGCTTGATTAACATCTAAGGTTTCATGTTTTTCTGTGAGCAAGCTAGGTTTTTATGAAATCTTGTGCTTGCAGAGGTCATAAGAAAAACATGTCTCTCATAATTAATGAAAATGAAGCCACCTAACTTGTTTTGAATTTTGCAAAGTTTTTATTTCAATCCATATCCATGTATGCCAATCAGGCTATTGTTTGCTTCCTTTTGTATGTATCTCTCAGGGACTGGTTTAAGTTTCATGTAAATCTTCTTTGTAACCATTTTTTGATTATCTTCTGTAGAGGAATCCTGATTTTTTTTGTTGTTGTTGCTGCATGCAGTGTGTAGGTCTTCATTATGTCTGCTGGGATTAAAATCTCATGAATATATAGCTACCTTGATTATTTTCTATGATATTTTATTGAAGCCAATGTTTTGCTTTATCATTTCAAAAAAATCCCCCCTGCCACCCCTGCACCACATCCTTCAATAATTGTTGGTTGCTTTAATGAGACCCATGTTCGTTGAAATTCATTTGAACTAAAATGTTATTTGTCGCCTGCAACACAATTATTGATTTGGGGTTTAATCTTATATTGTATTCTCTTTATTCTCCCTCCTCTATTCTATTATCTCCCCGACATTATCTTTCCCCCTTTGCTTTATTCTTTTCTCCCTTTCTCCTCTTCTCTCCTCTCTCCTTTTTTCTATTTTATTTTCTCCCCTCATTCTCCTCTGTCTGTTCCACGCTCCCACTCTGAATTCTCTTCTCTTTATTCTCCCTCCTCTATTCTTCTGTCTCATCTCTATTCTCTTCTCTCCTTCTCTTTATCCTCACAGTTTGCCCAGCCGGATGGAAACCAGGTGATGACACAATCAAACCAGATGTCAAAGAAAGCAAGGAGTATTTCGGCAAGCAATAATCTCCTGCCCATCAACTAAACACAAAATTCCCCTCCCCTAAAACACAATGGTATCACCTTCAGCACCACTAGTTTTCATGCACCACACGACCAAACCATTGCTTTACCAGGGGATATGTGATTATGCTTAATCCACAATCAAATCTCCTGTGCTACATACATGTATTGTGTCATTTTTATCACACAGTCCAATATTATTTTGCCACTTCAGTTTTGATTTAAGGTGATAAGCTTCTTAAGATATGTTTTTCATAACATGTATTGTAACCAAAATGTATTATTTTAGCCAGTAAATGGTGTGCTCATGTCACTAATGTGTATTAGTTAGATATCATTAGTTCATGTGAAAGGGTCATTGCTATGGTAAATTAATTTGTATTAATTTAGTTTCTCCCAACAATCAGGGGGAAAAACAGGAAAGTGAAGTAATAATTTTATCTCCTCCTTAAAGGATATATTGACTCTCATGACGCTTTAGAAGTGAGGAAATTTGTGGAAAAGTGTTTTGTGGCTAGAATCATTGTGTAAATGACTGTTTTAGTCTTCAGCAACATTCATCAGTGTGTTTTTTGTATTTCAGGCTTGGCAGCGTTATGTCTTACTTACTTTAATGTTACCATATTCACGTTTTTGACTATATTGCAACTTGCATTTGATATATATATTAAGCCTTGCAGGTTATTTATTATGTACCAGTACAGACACGATTACTTCTCCATTCTATCCTACAGACTCTTTTCTGAAATATGATAAATCCTGCAATACCAACCCCCCTCCCCCACCCCCCCAAGAAAAAAAGAGAGGTCACATCGAAAAACAAGCAGCTATATTTGTCAAAAGTATGAACATGCTTTCCCCCCTTCCGTGTGTGTCTCAACAGTCGGTTTCTACGACTCGACAGTCAATTTCCGTGTACTTATCGGTGTATCTGTTCATTGTTATTGTGTTATTGCAGTATTTATGCAGCCAATTAGTGGTGTGGGTCCACAGTGGACATGTGGTCATGTGGAGTTGCACTTAGGTTCTCAGTTCAAAGAGAGTGACCGTGTTGTTTTATGGCTCCCTAACTGATATGTTGTAACTTCCATGGCAGTAGGTACAATACTCAGAGCTGATTGGTGCTTACCATGGTAGTTCAGATCAATGACAAGTTACGATAAGTGAAAAGGTATATATGCCACTTGGCCTTACGAGTTTCTGTGCTCTGACACAGCAATCAGTTCATTTTACTGTTCCATACCCAGGATGGAAGGAATGTAGATACTTAGCACCATGCAAAAGCATTTGGGTATTGCATTTGAAAGTTTTTTGTGAAGGATACTCCACGGAGAAGTCAAGATTGTATTTACCCTAAATGGACGTATTCAAGTTGCCTCAATTTTGTCAGCCATTTTCTTGTGGAAAATGTAGTCATATCAACATACAATAAGTTACTTGAACCATAGAGAATTGGTAAATGTATGTGTATTATTTATGTTCAGCTTCAGTTTAATGTTGTGTAATTCATCATGTTTTAAGCTAACAAATCCCTGCTAATTACACTGTGAATAGCAACTCTGAGAAGAAGCTTTGGAAATTGTGCATAGTGTGCAAACTTTCATCTTGAACTACGTCTGGAATCTTATATCTTATTTATGAGACATCAGTATTCTATGCCATAGCATTCCCACATATGTCCAGGATTTTTTTAAAAATACAATTTTGGATATGAAATACAAATTTCTGAAGAGGATTTAAAATCCATTTTTGATAAGGGATTAATAGCCCTCAGTATGGTTTAAAGCCTTCACAAAAGTGTCTGGTGGTGTTTTATTTAATGCTTGTCTCAATGGCAAGTCAATTTTAACATTTTATAGCTTTGTTTTTCAGGAAAATGGGATTAATTTAAACGATTCTAATACAGACAATTCTATTGAGGTTGCCCTCATTCATGATAAAGAGTTTTGCGGTTCGTACTATAGGCTCAGAAACATCCCTTGAATAATCTGTGTGTGATTATATTAAATGGTTGACTAGAACATACCAGTGCCTCTGTGCTTCATTCATGATTGATGTATATGCGTGAAAGAACAAACTGAACTTCTCAAATAAGAGCAGGATGAAAACCCGGGCCCCGTAACATAAAGGTTTGCGATCAATTGCAAATTTGAAAGACAAATTCTGATTGATTACTGGTCAGTCATTTGAATATAAAGTGCATGCAACAATGAGGTTGATTGGCCATTGCCATTTTGCAATTGATCGCAAACCTTTATGTTATAGGCCCCTGGTGGAGAAGATTGACGGCCAACACTTGAAAATGGCAAGTGATGTTAAAGGTAGTGGTAGTGGAAAGTAGTGGTAAAGACTATGAGATGTGTAATGAATTTAGGGGGGGGGGGGCAGATAGTGAAGAGAAGATGGTGCACAAAGAGGGACAGGGACAGGAAAGAGATGGGCAGAGATATGAGAGCAGGAGAAAGGGAGATGGAGAGACGTGAATGGGGTTGAGAAAGTTGGGGGAAAGATCAGAGAGATAAATAGGGAAAAAGAGAATATAGTACACAAACCTTCACATACATGCAGTCACAAGATACTTGTACACCCAGACTCAGAGGGAAAGACACACACATACGCACACATACGCAGTAGGAATAACACTCGCATTACCTTTAGCATGTGTGAAGGCAATGAAGGAAAAGCCATAAAAAAAATCATATGAAATGCTGTTTTCTGCAGTCAATAATTTATTCAATGAACTTAATAATTCAAGGGCAATTATCTTATGTACAGGTATTTTTGTGCTTCAATATTAAAAAGTTTGATCCCAAGCCTCCTAATGGTATCGCAATTTAATAATTTATATACAATCTCTTCAAAGTGCATCACCTGTCAGAATGAAATTTGGCCTTACAAGTAATTTTCCACAAAATACTGGCAGCCGTATCATGCGACAGAAATGTAAGGACTGCCTTTATGATAAAAAATCCCTGATCAAAATGCTACCTATCAATCAAATAATTTAGTCTAGCTTGCTTGAGGCATTTATCTATAAATAACGCATTTTGTATATTTCTTACTGAACAATGTTTCTCATGAAAACCTGTTATTTAAGATACCTGGGGGGTGTTTAACCAAGCTGTTCTTGAGCTAAGAACAACTTGACGCATGACTGGTGACCCATTCTTGTGCTAAATCAGATTCGCAATGATTTTGATTCCCATCGGCTAAACTTCAAATCTGATATTTATCAATTCAAATCCTTATGGTTAACAAGACAAATGAATGTCTGAATACAAAGTTTTTGATTTGCAAATTTGATTAGGATTGTTGGAAATGAACTCCCACCATGTTAAAACAGGAACAAACTTAGCACAAGAGAGGGTCACCAGTCGTGCGTAAAGTCGTTCTGAGCGTAAGAACAGCTTGGTGAAACACCCCCTGTTCTCAAAGACCACCTGCTTATATCAATACAGGTGTGTAGTATATTTCTTGTATCCATTGAGCAGTCTTTATATACAGGTTTCACTGAAGCAATAGTGCCATTCTCATTGGGCTTAAAAAGTCGCAAAGTTAGAAAAATCGCGAAGTTAGGGGATAGGGACAATAGGACCATTTGGCTTTTAGTACGGTTGCTAGGCAACTTTCACCCTAACTTCGTGATTTTTTAAGCCCAATGAGAATGGCACTAATAAGCGAGTTTGTACTTGCAATTTGCGCATGAGCAGATTTATGCTGGTACAAATGACCTCATGTCAAATGTGCCAGAATAACTAAGTATTTTTTAGACGGTCAACCACAATTGTGCTTATTATCACGCTGATACAATGGCTATTAATCTCTTAGAAGATAGAGAAAGAACATTCCATCATGTGCACTGACTGATACCAGCAGGTAAAAAAAAATTGACACTTGAGAAATAATAATAAATAATTTACAACTCAGATCAATCTGAAATTGACACATCATGAGAGTCAAAATGTCATTTTTTTTTCAAAGCAGATTTCATGATATTTCATCAATTATCATTCTTGTCATAATCCATGGAATTTGGATCCAGATCCAAATTTGTCCCAAAGTGAAAATCTCATTAAATATTCACAGGATTATTATAAGAAAAGTCATTGATGAAATGTCACAATTCACAAAACCTGCTTCTAAAACCATTTACATCACTTGACTTTACGTTGTGTGAATTTCAGCTTGAATCGAGTTATAAATTATTTCTTTATTATTTTTCAAAAGTGGCAAAAGATTTTTTTAACATCTAGTATTACTACACACTGTATATCAGATTTTATATCTAGACACATTCAGTATACAAAATGCACAGAACATAAATCGCTTAGTGAAACACAGTCAAATACGTGTGACACCTAAACAATGGTGTTTCTTGGTTTGTGTTCCTTGAGGCATAGCTCTGTAGAAATTCAAACAAAAACAATTCCAAATAAATTTGGAGGAAGACAATTGTAAATTTGGTCAATTCATATATATGTGTATTTGGATTACAATCATAGGCACTAACATGCTTGAACTGCATGGCACAAGTTATGTCAGTTTTTAGTGTACCAACCATCAAATTATTGACGGCAAGCTTAAGCTCAACACTGATCATTTGTTTTGTTCAAATTTTCCTGCTTGTTTTCACTGACAATCACCAATTGGACGGAATAAAATGATCACAAGGCATACAGATTTTTCTTATCACTAAAACGGACGGACACATTATTGATCGATATACCCATAATTCAACAGAAGCACGGAGACATGCACACTACAGCTCAAAGGAATTGGCATAGGGAAAGGGAAAGGGAAGAAAGGGAAGAGGCCTCAGTTTTAAACCACGGTATATTTTGTCCAGTTCAGCATGAAACACGATGCTTTAGCCTAAAACGCATCATGTTTCATGCTGAACCGGACAAAATATACCGTGGCTTAAAACAGCGGCTCCTTCCCTTACTTCCCTTTCCCTTTCGCTATGCCAATTCCTTTGAGCTGTAGTGTAGCACTGAATACTTCCCTTTAAGGTGGACATTTCATCGATTTATACGCTCCGATAAACCAAATTTCTAAAGCAAAGTAATGCATCCTTTTACCTGTGCATTTGATCCACCATTACGAACACATTTTTACACATATAGGAAAAAGTTTATTCCATTGTCCAAAACAGAAAAAAAGCAATTTATGGAATCATAAATCACACAACATATTAGAGAGCACCATTAAAAAGTAAATATGGTTCCAGATTTGAAGACTTTTATCCTTTCAAAAATTAATCAAATTCATTTATTTACCTTTTTTGTGATTGATCATGTGTATATGTTTCCTTCATATGTATTTTCTTTGTTCTTAAAATATGAAAACATCAAATTTCAAAGACCTACTGGAAGTATTGTAAACTGTTCAATGCATTTTTCCACCTAGCCAAGTCTCTAAAATGCTGGTTTCTGCTTTCTACCATAAAAATGCTGCAATAACAACTATTCAAATCTGGAGACACATTTCAAACCAACCTCAATCTAGACATTTGATTGTTTTACATGTCCAATCCCTCTAGGCCACAGAATAGTATAACTAGAGATGGCGCATTACAAATACTTTATATTATAATCATCCTGTGTCCAGACTCAGCTGTAATCGCAGCAGTGCATAGGAAAAGAAACAAGCTACACTTTACAGCCTAAAACCTATGCTATTATCCACTCAGTAGCCCCAATATATGAATGTGGAATAGTAATATAACCATTGAATATCTTATCATGTCGCATACTCTTCACTCTTTGCATTCAGCCTAACAGCAATGAACAAGATGAAAATGTAACCTGTGCATTTAAAATGCAATAACAAGTATACAAGGCAAGGCAGTTTTTTGTTAGTATGATACACTAATGATAGTTCCTGTTTTCAAGTAAGTATAACCAACTGTAAAAAACAGAAGCATCATGTCAGCAAGGCAGAGATAAATGATTCCATATTGCATGGAGAAAGTAAATACGTAGTGCAATAACAATTGAAATAAGTATTACACTACAACTGGATAACATATAACATGCAGTACATGGTATATCATATACAATACATATACAATGTACAGTCATTGTAAAAAAAAGAGATGATAGTAATCATGATAGTCTACATACAATATGACAGCACAGTATACATTGATTATCTTCATCTAGGCATAAAATGACAGCATACACGAAAGGAATACTGATGGTATTTTTGAACAATAATGCTTTAGTACCAGGAGATAAATTGTTAAGTACCTCTGCTCCTACTTGTACGTTGAAAACCAAATCATCTGATCTTGTTGCCCCATACCATCAGGCAAGACTCAATATTCTTCACCCAACATCCTTGATAAAAGGTCACATACCTCAACCATATATTAAAATAATGCCTCCAGCCACTTCGTGGTGGAGGCATAACTACACTGTCAATTTTGGCAAAGATGTGAATAGCCCTAAAATCCACACACACACCATCACACTTCCATTTTGACAGACCCTTGCAAAACATGGTTCATACATCTTATTATCTCTAGCTGATTTCTGAACTCGTAGTATTGTATTTTCATGTAGCGCAAATGAGCTGATTTGCTAGGATCTGTGCTCCATAATTTTGTAGGCAGGTTCCGAGCAAGGATTTTAAATACATGTCAGCCTTTCTTCACCAAATCGTTTTTCTTTCAAGGATCCACACAAGAGATGTTTCTTCAATTGGCAGGAGTCGAGAGCTCCCGAAGATCTTGTTCTGTTTCAGCCTGAGATTGCCTCAAGTCTGCTTTGATCTTTGCTCTCAAGTCAGTCAACTCCTTATTAGCGGCAGACTCTGGCCTGGGCTCCTGCTCGGAGAAGGTCAAGTCGGGGCGATTGTCCTTGCTGACATATTCACCTGAGGTCAGACTGCCTTCGGCTGAGCCGGGGTGTAAGGGGTCACGAGGGGTGGAGATTGGGGAGGTGTAAGGCACAAAGGGTTCCAGGATCTCGTCAGAGAACTTGACAGTCCGCTTCTTGCCGGCGGAGCGAGGCGGCGTGATGCCCAGAGAGTCTAACCCGTCATGTCGATTGATTACAATTTCTTTGGACGGCGTTGGAGAGCTGACTTCCGATATCTGTTTGTCTGTTTCTGTGATGTGGTCGCCACTCTCTGCAACATCACTAGGGATGACGATGTTTCCTGGCGTGTGCTGGTTGGTGCCCTGATCATAGGCAGCATCCTTCCACTCCTCATCTCCAAATGATGCCCGTCGGAATGAGTCGGTGGAGGAGAGAGGGTCCATGTCCGACAGTGAGTTCTTGTCAGACTCGGAGGGCGTCATAGGAGCGGTGGGGATGTTGATGACGGAATGCTCAGTGGAGACGTGGGACATAGCCGAGAGGGCAGCAGACATCACACGCTTGGCCTCGGGCGAGCAGGTGCATTTTGAGGCGTCGTCATGGCAATGGTCCTGGTGACCCTTATTGGGGTCGCCGCGCTGGACGTTCATACTGTCCACCGAGCCACGATCATCTAGACTACTCACGTCGGAAGACCGCTCAACACCCCCGCTTCCTCTCCTCGCATTCATATCGCCCACAAGTGAAATGGCGCCAAGCCCACCATCGCCTGACTGGCTCCCTCGTTGTCCAGGTTTGAGGAGCTGGTGTGAGATCTGGATGTACTCCTGGTCCCCTTCCTGGGGTCCATTGGTGATGCTGGATACCTTGTTGCGTGGCAGGTGCCCTGGACGGGCCAGATTCGGCCGCGGGCTATGCGCATTCCGCGGCGTCACCTTCTGATCAAACGAATACTTCCTGCGACTGGAAGCACTGGACAGCGCCCTCTGCGAACCAGCCGATCTAGCGCCCAACCGCTGCCCGCCGGTACTGTCCATTGGCTGGATCCGCTGCGATCCAGCGGAACGGGTCATGCTACGGGTTGGTGCAGGCATGTGTTGGTCCGTGGTGTGCGGGGTTCGGGATCCAGGGATCGCGCTGACTACCTGCCGGACATACGGTCTCTCCGGGGGCGACGTTCCATGGCCCATCACTCCCGTGATGTCCACGGCCGATCCCTGAGACCTCACTGTCGGTGGCTTATCCACCGTATACCCAGACATCTCGCTCTCCTTCCCAATGCTGTACGTCGACACTTCCTTCATCTCATCAAGCTTCCTGCGAGGACTGGTGCTGAAGACTACGCCCATTCTGTCGCCATGGACATCCTCTTCATCCTCATCTTCATCCAAGTCTGAAGCTTCCATGGTCACCGACTTCATCTTCTCCTTCAGAAGGTTCTCATAGTCTTCGTCAGTCAGTTCTTTGTACTCACCCTCACTGCGATTGACCTACAAAGGACATCGGAAGACAAAATAACAGTTCTCAATATATTTGGACTAGATGAATTTAACAGAGATGGTTCCAGTTATGCATTGTAAATACTGCAAGTAATTTACTATTACAGTGAAACCTGTAAACAACTGGTGAAGACTTTTATACCCATATTTTTAATACAATAATGAAAGTTATGATCTTTTGAAATTTCAATTTTGTGATGTCATGTGCGAGGAGCTCTCCCATATGGTGTGTGCAAAATAATTCCATAAATTGCCATTTTTTCTATTTTAGACAACAGAACAATTTTTTTTTCATGCATGTGTGAAAAAATGTATTTCTCATGATGTATCAAATGCACAGGTAAAATGATCCATATCATTTTGAGAAAACACACATTTTCAACAAAAATTACACACAACATATGGGAGAGCAAACACATCACGTCACAAAATCAAAACTTTAAAAGATCATGACTTTCTTTATATCCTTTGATGGATTTTCATCAAACCTTCACAAATATGTTTCTTTTGTGTGTCTGCTTTTATTGAAACCAACTAACTTTGAGGGTGAAGTATCCCTTTAAAGCTGTCTGCTTACCTGATCAATGGTGACATGGGTGATGCGATTATTAAGGCTCTGTGCTCCGTCGATGCCAACCTTGGCCTTGCTGTGCTGGCTGACACGGTACTTGCCAAGCATCGAGCCCATCTGTGGTCTGCTGCCCTCTTTGAGCAGCGGGTGGAAAACGACGGGATGCCGCTCAGACAGATCCTTGGATGCGGAGGAATCAAGGAACTCTTATTGTTTAATTTTTAATTGTTTATTTTGATTAGTATTTCTCTTGTGTTATGTATTGTATTATGTATCATTGTTTACATGTTTGACTTTATTAACTATATATACCTATATTTGGGTATATTGTCACATTATATACATTCTCATGTTTGTCTTTGTAAATTTTTACATTTTTTAAGCGAAGCAAATAAACCGAGGAAAATGCAATGATATCAAAAGTGACCACTCCTCACCTTTAAGAGATGGTTACATAATATCCACCTGTTAACCCTTCATGAGCCAGATGGAGTAACTTCTCAATGGAAATTGCACATATTTATTGTAACAAAATTTACATATGGCATATAAAGGCCTTAATTTGAAAGGGAGTTGGAATTTAGACCACAGTTTAAGCAAATTTTGTGGCAAATGAGCACAAAAATGCGCTTGAGTTAACATGTACACTTTAAAAGCGTCCTATTAATACCCGTGTTTTGTGTAGAGTGCTAAATTTATGCTAGTTACTATGGTTGAGACCATGGTTTAATCAAAATAATCTCAATAACCCTTGGTCTGAACCACAGTAACTAGCTTGACTTAAGCACCCTGCAAAACACACACGTTCATTCTTGGACATTTTAAAGTGTACACAATCAATCTAATAAAGTATCAATATGAACAGAAGAAACAATTAAAATGCAACAAGATAAATTTATTTTATCTCTAAATAGAGAGAGACACGTCCAACTTATTCAAAATCTTTTTTTCCTTTTTCCATTAATCTATCATATCATGTATCCATCATGTTAACATTTATTTGTAATGTTTATGCTGTGAGAAAACATAAATAAAGTTTCTATATGAAAAAAAAAATCTAGTGCATAGTTTGCTTAAAGGGCATATACTGTACTGGGAAGGCAAAAAAGCCTTCAAAATGTAATTGTTAGTAATCTTCTTGCCAATAGTCTTAAATTCATGTATTATCTATTATAGAAGCTTGCTGAACGTTATTTGCCCTCAAATGGTCCACATATGGAGTAATTAATGATTAATGATTAAATCCTCAAAATGTTCGGGCCAAACATTTTGAGGATTTGTGATTTAATCACTCATTACTCCAAATGTGGACCATATGAGGGCAAATAACTTTCAGTAAGCTTCTAAAATAGACAATATATGATGAATTTAACACTATTGGCAAGAAGATTACTAACAATTACATTTTGAAGGCTTTTTTGCCTTCCCAGTACAGTAAACGCCCTTTATACCACGGCCAGTCTAAATCTAAATCTCTTTTGTGAATTATGGCCAGAGTTAAGAGGATGCTCTGGGCTCACCACTTTTGGAGGGGGGCTTTGGGGTTCTCTGAGGCCCATCACCCTGACGTTAGGCTTGGCCACCTGCTCCGACCATGAGAGTGGGACCAGGTCCTCGGGGGCCCTCTTCCTGACCTTGCCATCGGTCTCTTTCTGGAGGGGCGTGCGGGCTGGGGCTTTGGCCCGGGCATCGCGGAAGATGTCGTCCACCGTCTGCGCCTTAGGCCTGGAGGGAGAGAAGAGGGGCAGGAGATTGAAGAGGAGATTGAAGAGGAGATTGAAGAGGAGATTGAAGAGGAGATTGAAGAGGAGATTGAAGAGGAGATTGAAGAGGAGATTAAAAAGGAGATTGAAGAGGAGATTGAAGAGGAGATTGAAGAGGAGGTTGAAGAGGAGATTGAAGAGGAGATTGAAGAGGAGATTGAAGAGGAGATTGAAGAGGAGATTAAAAAAGAGATTGAAGAGGAGATTGAAGAGGAGATTGAAGAGGAGATTAAAAAAGAGATTGAAGAGGAGATTGAAGAGGAGATTGAAGAGGAGATTTAAGAGGGGATTGAAGAGGAGATTGAAGAGGAGATTGAAGAGGAGATTAAAAAAGAGATTGAAGAGGAGATTAAAAAAGAGATTGAAGAGGAGATTGAAGAGGAGGTTGAAGAGGAGATTGAAGAGAAGATTGAAGAGGAGATTGAAGAGGAGATTGAAGAGAAGATTAAAGAGGAGATTGAAGAAGAGATTGAAGAAGAGATTGAAGAGGAGATTAAAGAGGAGATTGAAGAGGAGATTGAAGAGGAGATTAAAGAGGAGATTGAAGAGGAGATTGAAGAGGAGATTGAAGAGGAAATTGAAGAAGAGATTGAAGAGGAGATTGAAGAGGAGTTTGAAGAGGAGATTGAAGAGGAGATTAAAGAAGAGATTGAAGAGGCGATTGAAGAGGAGATTGAAGAGGAGATTGAAAAGGAGATTGAAAAGGAGATTGAAGAGGAGATTGAAGAGGAGATTGAAGAGGAGATTGAAGAGGAGATTGAAGAGGAGATTGAAAAGGAGATTGAAAAGGAGATTGAAGAGGAGATTGAAGAGGAGATTGAAGAGGAGATTAAAGAAGAGATTGAACAGGAGATTAAAGAAGAGATTGAAGAGGAGATTGAAGAGGAGATTGAAAAGGAGATTGAAGAGGAGATTGAAGAAGAGATTGAAGAGGAGATTGAAGAGGAGATTGAAAAGGAGATTGAAGAGGAGATTGAAGAGGAGATTAAAGAAGAGATTGAAGAGGAGAATGGAAGAGAAAAGAGGGGATGGAGAAAAAGGATTAGGATGAAGGGGGGCGAGTTGTGGGAATATAAAAAATATTAAAACACACTATAAGAGCTTCATGACCTAGATGAATGTATGTCATCCACTTCTCCTGACCTTAAAACTATCAACATGACACAACATGTATCAATTTCCCATTTTATTTGCACTAACACAGTGACCTAGATATAGAATTTGTAATGATTATATCAATGATATATTAAAAAATCATCATTTCCTTTTAACTTTTTATTTTAAAATATGAATTATATTCATGGGGTCTGGTGCAATGTGTTTGTTATAAGATATCTGGCTTGAACAGAAACCGCAATAATTATTTTCTCCCCTGCTCCCTTCTTGCCAAATATTGTATGAGGGTCCTGACTCACGTTTCTGTTTCACTTTTCCACTTCTTGACCTTGAGGCTGTCTGAGAGCAGCTCCCCGTTGACCCCAACGCGTACGTTGTTCCCCACATTGAGCTGCGTGGCCACACTGGCCCCTACTCGGCTCTCTATGTTGTAGTACTCATCCTTCGGTGCTTTGCCTGAAATGCAAGATGAACATTATGTATAAGAGGTGGTAGAGTTCCAGTGATATATTTAATCAATCTTTATTCCACAGAACACAACTAAAGGAAAATACAGGTAAAATTTGTATACAAATCGATATGATGAAAGTACAAGATATAAACTAATTGATGTTTATGACAGGAAATACTTCTGAAGGTGCGTACATGAAATGAAAAGACTAAACCAGGGCCCTGTCTTAAAAAGAATTACAATCGATTGCAAGTAGACTTGTGATTGATATCGTGATAGTAACTCTGTATATTAGAGATAAGGGACGAGACTTACAATCGATTCAGATCGACAGCAACTCATTATGAGACAGGAACCAGGTTATGCATTAAAAACAGATTCCACATGCGCTTTTTTTTTCATTGCACGGGCTAAATTGGTCTGAGATTCCTTGTGTTCTTGAACTTTCACTCTCCAATCATCTCTCACCTGTAAAAGCCTCGATGACCCCGCCTTCTGGTTTCTCTGAGTTGCCGGCGAAGCTGAGCCATTGGCCGGCGAATGAATCGTAGCGCTTTAGGTTCTGACTGTGGGCCTTGCGGGCCCTCTCCCGTTGCTCCTTGTCGTCACGGTCCCACCAGTCCCGGACCTCTTCTGTCACGCTGCGGAAGCCCGTGTTCTTGACCGACCCATCAGACTTCACCTTGACCACCATGAAGCCGGCCGGCTGGGGCGGCTTGCGGGAAGGGGTACGATAGCTTCTGCTCCCTGTGTGGGGGACGGCGGAGGGAACACTTAAAATTTGTATAAACAATGTATAAACAATATGCATGTATTTCTTTATATGTATGTTAATTCTTGTGGTTCCTTTTAGGAATGTTCTTATATGGTGAGAAGTTACACCATGCGATAGTCCTTAACAGGACTGGTCGGTTCATCTTTTTTAATACTGCCCTACTATGACAAAAGGAAGCAACAAACAAAGGGGACTTTTCTTGTAAATAAACAAAATTTGTCTGTCACTTGCATTGACATCAGTGCAACACCACATCATGTTAGATTGAATATCTCGCAGCATGATGAATATTTCTTGTCCAGATTTTGGCCACATGTAGGGAATGCTAGGTACAATCACAGAATACCAATAACCCAGATTTGAGTGATTTGTCACTTGCTTCCTTTTGTCGGAGTAGGGCAGAAAAGCTCTGAAAAGAACTGCTCATAGAGCAAGTAAGAAAAGAAAGAAAGAAGATAGAGTTGGGAGGGTGAAAGTTAGAGTACTCTTTCAGAGAGATTATCTCTGAAAAGAACTTATGGCTCACCACGAACATCTCTTTTTACAAAGAAATCTTAGGCATACACCCAGTAATAAGGATAGCATGCTCCAACCTGTAAATGAATATTAATGAGTCAGATCAAATGAGACACTTTCGGTATTTGTTTCCATGTTGTCGTTTCTTGACTCGTGAACTAGAAATAGCTTGCGTGGGTAAGTCACTGCCCGGTAACCAGTCGATTGCAGGTTCAAATCCCGTCTGGTTCCAAGATTTTTTTTCTGACTTGTTTTTCATTCATTTACAGGACGGAGCACGCTTTCCTTACTACTGGGTGTATGCCTAAAATTTCTTTGTAAATTGAAATAACCCCAGAAAGCCCTTTCACTAAAAATCTAGATGAACATACCTGTTGTGTGTGGTCTGCTGGTTGTGGTTCTGTTGTTGACCTGGGGTTGCAGGTCCAAAGAAACGTCTCGTGCTGTCTGGGGTCGGTTTTCTGCAAATCAAATAAATCTCACAATTAATTCTCAGTACCAGTTCACAATGAATGCATGATTGATGTACATGTATATATGTAATCGACAGTATTATCCTAACCAGAGCCTTTTGCCTGGCAGATCAAGTGTTAAGTGTTTGTAAATTTGTTTGTACGAGGTGTTCTTTTTCGAAAACATCAGGTTTTTCTTTTACAGTACCAATGTAGGTGGAGGGACCTGTTTTAATAACTTCAATTTCAATACGATTTCGTCATCTCTGAGATTCATTTATTTTTCAACATATTTTTTGTCATGATATTTGTTTAACTGTATTATATTGTTATATTAATTATTACATTGTCTTAAGCCAACGATGCTTTTTCTTTAGTTGCAATAAATGAATCTATCTATGGCTATGATTGTCATCTTTAAAATGTAACACCCAATCAACATTTCACCGAAAAAGTCAATTTTAATGTTATCATATCAACATATGAATTGAATAAGGGATCCTTACAGAAGAGATAACCCAAGAGCTCAGATGAAATTGCAATAGACAATTATTTTCAAAGTTGTAAATCTCACACAAATGAAGAATTTGCAGTTTTAATATTAAAGATCCAAGCTTCTATAACATAAAGCTAAATACAAGTCTGTGTTTAACCTTTTGCTGCTCTAAGTGGCTGGCATTACTTGTGTAAAAATGCCTCTATGGCACATAAAGAGTTAACACATTACACTACAGCTCAAAGGAATTGGCATCTAGGGAATGGGAAAGGGAAGAAAGAGAAGGAGCCGCAGTTTTAAACCGCGTTATATTTTGTCCAGTTCAGCATGAAACATGATCATTTTTAGGCTAATGCATTGCGTTTCATGCTGAACTCGACAAAATATACCGTGGTTCAAAACAGCGGCTCCTTCCCATTCTTCCCTTTCCCTTTACCTGATACCAATTCCTTTGAGCTGGAGTGTATGTCACCTTCGTCTTAGAGGATACTTTCATTACTTTGCTTGGAGACAAAATGGAAGCAAAGCTAATGCAGGCCTAGCTCGTGGTTATATAAACCTAAGGAAGAAGCACCATTTACTCCCAGCATACATACCCATCATGCTGTGAGGTCTATCATCCAGAGAAGACTCTGGTCTGCTCCACACCTCCAGAGTAGAAGCCCTGAAGCAAATAGGTTGATTTGTTTTTGTTTATTTGAGAAGGGGTAGAACTGGCAATGGTTCTAAGTGGTATCAAGCGACACATGGACAAGTAAACTCACTAAATTCATTATAACTAATGCTCTGAACAAACTATCCTGATACTTCACAAAACTGTTAAAGTACAACATACCGCATACTTCATTGTGTAAAGAGCCATCTATCAATCCATCTACCCATCCATCCATCCATCCATCCATCCATCCATTCACCCAACCATCCACCCACCCACCAACCCATCTACCCATCAACTTTCCCATCCATTCATTCATCCATCCATCCATCCAACCATGCATCCATCCATCCATCCACCCATCCATCCATCCATCCACCCACCCATCCACCTATCCACCCACCCATCCATCCATCCATCCATCCATCCATCCATCCATCCACCCATCCATCCATCCACCCACCCATCCATCCACCCACCCACCCACCCACTCATCCATCCATCCATCCATCCATCCATCCATCCATCCATCCATCCATCCACCCATCTATCCAACCACCTATCCACCCTCCCACCACCCCCCCCCCCACACCCCCCCCCCCACACACACAAACACACACACACACACACACATCTATCCATATATTTTCTACCTGAATGTTTTCTGATACGTGTTCCTTATCTGGTGGCTCTGGTCCGAGATGATGGCGTCCGCTGACTTGGTGTTGATGGCCCTGGTCTCTGGGAAGTCCAGATTGATGAGAGATCCCATCAGGCTTGGCGTCTGCTGCGGAGCCTGATACCGATACTTCCCATTCACATCGCCCAGGCTGCGTTTCTAATCAATACAACAAAAACAAAACAAAACAAAACAAAATTTAATTCCACATTGCCAAAGCATTCATTATGAACTACCAAAGTGATGTCATCACATCCATTGTTACCCCAGCTTATGGTTCAAAACAACATCGCTTGTGGGAGTTTCACTGGTCCAACATTGTCTAATGGGCTAGTGTTGGGTACCGGTATTCTAAATAAAAGTCCCAGCTCTGATCACTGATGTTTGCTCGAGCCTCATACTTTAGAACCACTTTTCTTGACAACAGGCCCATCATACTTTGGTACTCTATAAAGTTAGTCCTGATAATGATAATGATCCTGGGCCCTCTTTTATAAAAATGTTTGATTAATCGCAACTTCACTTGTGATAGATAAAACTACATACATCTAACTACATATAATTACATAATGCTACATAAGAATCAATTGATTCAAATCAATCGCGAATTTCGACAGGGCCGAAAAGTGTAAGAAATCACCAACTTGAAACACATTACACCCACTGTCTAACTGAGAAGTGAACGCTACAAACCTAGTTGTTCAGTACATGCACATGTCTATCTACTTGAGAGGCAAACACTAGCATTAAGTGTTATCATAACATTTCCATCATACGCTAGCAGTACAAAAATAATTTGTGCAGTTGGAGATTTGTAACAAAGTCCTGAGACCCTATCTCAATGGCAGACAATATTGACAGTATGGCTACACAACTTCCACGTTCGTATTTGCACTTTGCAGTCGGATTTTGCCATTGTTTGCTCAATATATTAGCAAAACAAATAATGCCCAGAGATACCTGTCACTATTGATTGCAAAGACATACAAGAATTAAAATTCTTTTGTCACGTTGCTCATATTGGTTGTTGGCACGCATTGTTGCTAGGGTCTAGCTAGCTTTGGCTCAAGGCTGTATAGTGACCAGACTGCAGTTCAACCGGTATCGTAATATTGCTGATGCACAACAGTAAGCAAGTTTCTAGCGAGCCTTTTTAAGGTAGCCCGTCCCTTTTGCAGTCCTAATTCTGAAAGTTCCCTGACTTTGTCATCATTTGAGAGAGGTTCCCTGAAATCAACAAAGCTTAATATTCGGTTGTGAGGAAATAATCTTGCCAATTGATCAAGCTTTCTTTTTTCGTACCAAGAAAATAGTCAAATCTCAGGGAAAACTAGTCAGATTTATTCTACGAGAGTTATAGTACCTCTGACCTTAAAATTTCACAGTTGGTATCCCAAAGATACGTGCCAAATTATGTGCAAACTTTCATGAAGTTTGCAGATGTTTGTAAAAAGGATGGGCCATCTTTAACACTGTTCACATAAAAAAAAGCTGTAATACTGTGGCAATTAATTTGGATCCGGTGGAACCTCCCCCACATCTCTAGAGAGAGCAAACACACAATGATGACTCTACTAAGCAGCATGAGTGTCAGTGGTGTGATTTGTGAATCCCATACCAGATTACGACGCAAAAAGCCGCAACATTTAAAGCCATTTTGCAGGCGCAGTTTATTAGACTCGATTACTGCAATATTGCGATATTTTTCCGAGAGGTTTAATCCGCAATGTAGCAGCAAAATTGCTGGAGAAAAAGGAGGAAGCTAATACTGCATTATCCGAGTGTCTCCTGTCCATATATTTACGCAGCTATTGGTAAGCCATCAGCAAAATTGCTGCAAATGTTACGCCTATTCTGTGGATACATGTAGATCTGTTTCATTTGACGCACTAACTGCCGCACTCACACTCAAGTCTGGACACTTACTGGGGTAGGCTTAATCATACTTTCTCTGCAGGAAGAAAATTTTACAGAGACTCCGCTAGGGTGATTAAGATCCCACAAATAAAACAAGGCATTAGCAATATTGTGTCTCGCCCACTTCCGAAAATAACCAGAAATATCGCGATCTCCGTTGCTACGCAAAAGAAAACTGAAACAAACAAATAAGCAACTTTAAACAGACAACATCAAAATCAGGTGCAAAATAGTGACTTTGAATAAATTTGCATAAATGTGCATGAGTAATGTTTGCCTAAATCTACATCAGTAATGCTCACACATGCTCACACAATTCTGTGCACAAGTTAGGAAGCCTTCACCAAGAGTCTTGCAAGTAAACTTTAATGTATGACCTCAAATGACCTTTGACCTTATCATGTGACCTCTTACAGCACAATAACATGCAGGTGCCCCCAGTGCATCCATCATCCAAGTTTGATTGCCATTGTAGCAACATGTGATGAGTTATGTGTGATAAGAGAGTCTTGCAAGTAAACTTTAACGTATGACCTCAAATGACCTTTGACCTTATCCTGTGACCTCCAATGGTACCATAACATGAAGGTACCCCCAGTGCATCTATGACCCAAGTTAGGTTGTAATCCAAGCAACCTATGTGAAGTTATTTGTCAAAAGAGAGTCTTGCAGGTAAACTTTAACGTATAACCTCAAATGACCTGTGACCTTATCCTGTGACCTCCAACAGCACCATAACATGTAGGTACCCCCAGTGCATCTATGACCCAAGTTAGGTTGTAATCCAAGCAACCCATGTGAAGTTATTTGTCAAAAGAGAGTCTTGCAGGTAAACTTTAACGTATGACCTCAAATGACCTTTGACCTTATCCTGTGACCTCCAACGCCACCATAACATGAGGTACCCCCAGTGCATCTATGACCCAAGTTAGGTTGTAATCCAAGCAACCCATGTGAAGTTATTTGTCAAAAGAGAGTCTTGCAGATAAACTTTAACGTATGACCTCAAATGACCTTTGACCTTATCCTGTGACCTCCAACGCCACCATAACATGAAGGTACCCCCAGTGCATCTATGACCCAAGTTAGGTTGTAATCCAAGCAACCCATGTGAAGTTATTTGTCAAAAGAGAGTCTTGTAGGTAAACTTTAACGTATGACCTCAAATGACCTTTGACCTTATCCTGTGACCTCCAACAGCACCATAACATGAAGGTACCCCCAGTGCATCTATGACCCAAGTTAGGTTGTAATCCAAGCAACCTATGTGAAGTTATTTGTCAAAAGAGAGTCTTGCAGGTAAACTTTAACGTATGACCTCAAATGACCTTTGACCTTATCCTGTGACCTCCAACGCCACCATAACATGAAGGTACCCCCAGTGCATCTATGACCCAAGTTAGGTTGTAATCCAAGCAAATTAGTCTCGCCTTCACCTCCGGTGGGCGAGACAAAAAGGCCAATGGAAAGCATTGTTGCTAAGGTACAGCATGCAGTTGATAATTAGCCACCTTGTTTTCATGGACAACTTTTGTGTGTGAAAGCTACAGCACATGCAAGCTTACTGTATTTAAGGAGCATCACTCACTACATGGACAATTAAATTCATTTCTGATGCTTCTTAATCTAGGATTATAGCAACATTTATCAATATTGGAGCTTGAAAAGGTTTTAGCATTTTTTGTTTTCATGTAAGTGGGCTACCAGTTTGCATAGTGGTTCAACATAGTGGTTAAAAAGTTAAAAAGTGCGGCTCCATCCCTTTCTTCCCTTTCCCTTTACCTAATGCCAATTCCTTTGAGCTGTAGTGTAGATCCATACAATAGGTAATATTGTCAATGTAGCAAGTTCTACATACCCTACTCTCAACAAGCATAAACTTCTGATTGAAGCTAAAACCTTTCTTTTCCAGTTCCAAAGCATCTACACAAGACATTCACACACAATAAGCCCCGTTCATATACCATATACCGCTATTATTACCGATGCACATCGGTAAGCAAGTTTCCAGCGAGCCGCAAAAGCACCGTTCATATACACCCCCAAAAGCCGTAATGTTGCGGTGTTTTGGACAGCTGGACTCTCTCCAAACATGCTCCGCTCAGCCATACGAGCGGTAGGATTAGCGACCAACAGGCCAGGGCGCGATGCTAAAGGCGCAACATTTACGCCTATTTTGCGGACGCAGTTTATAAGATTCGCTTACCGCAATATTGCGGTATTTTTACTAGGTCTCGATCCGCGAAAAAGCCGCAAAATAAGCGCAAAAAAGGAGGAAGCAAATACCGCATTATTTGAGCGATTCCCGTTCATATACGCAGCTATCGGTAATGCATCGGCAAAATTGCCGCAAATGTTGCGCCTTCTTCGCGGATAGGCGGTGTATATGAACGGGGTTATAGATGAAAAGCTGTTGATAAGGATGCTAAATGTCTGCTTTTCCTTGTCTTCCCACAAAAAGACAAACAGACACCACAAGAATCCCTTGACTGCACATGGACTATCAGCCTGCTTCTTGTAGTGTTGAAAGCCTCCTTAGGACCTATTGTTCTCTTACATAACAGTTGATCAATACTTGAGGAGATACAAGGTTAGACAACTGTAGTCTACTGGTAAGCTATTTTAACAGTACAAGGCAGCTTTCAGTAGTTACTCTTGTCAGTTACTCCTAATCAATCACATGCAGGGACTATGTGTATAGATGTTTTTACATTTGTACATGTTTCATTTTGACATGGGGCAATTAAATCAGTCTGTATTCTCACTCCCAGATAAACATTTAAGATGGTGTCTCACTATACAGTCTGTGTACGTAGACTAGGTACAAGTTTGCCAACTACCATGTACCTAGACTATTTGTCAATGGGATTGACACTGGCACTACAATTCTATCTGAGCAGGGTTTGACACTTCTACAGTGGATAAGACGTCTAGACTACTATGACACTTTTAAAAAATAAATTACAAGACCCTTCAGCAACAGAACTGAGTCACTGGCCATTATTTTTGTTTTAATCAACCCTTTGAGTACCAGGCCATATACCTTTTTGAGGGATCTGTGTGTGTTAACTCCGGCAAAAATGCAGCAATGTTGCATAAAGAGTTAATGTTCAAGTGTAGTTTGTCATTTCTGAGCTCTAAGACAATGAAAGTCATACTCCAGCAAGGATAGCCTCTCTATAAAGACAGAAGGCATGTAGGCAATTCTCTGGCACTGGTTGAATGGTTAAAATGTCTTGAGATATTATTTATGTTTATTACTGGAAACTGAATACATAAACAAGCTCATTAAAATTACTGAAATTTATGAATACCTATCAATAAATCATAAATATGGCAAGACAAAGTTTGGTACCCCACGCCAGAACAATGAAAGGGTAAAAATAGACTGTAAGAATATAGGGAATTAAATCATAGAGACAAACTAGTCAAATTGTGACTTCATCTCAATTTCATGGTAATGAATTGATAACACTGTTAATGTTTGAATTAGGTCTGGTATAAACAAGAAAGATATTTCTCATCTTTTTTTTCAAGGTAAGGTTACATAAACAAGTCCTCTTCATTATCTAAGAACCATTATAACTACCCTGCCATGACAGCAGGTCCAATTGTATATTTGATTTCAGTATCATGCAAGAGAAATCTCAAAATTACAGTCAGTGAAATCAAACCATGACAAATCTGTGATAAACATTACAGGTCCCATGACCTCTGCAACTACAACACTGTTCCAACCATATCCCCCTCCCCTTCAACATAAAAATAATGACAAACATGAAACAGTTTTAGTATAAAGTATACATACTTTGACACGTTTCCGAACGATTTCTCTGTTCTTGAGATTGACATAGTCGTACACAAAAAGGCCCTTGTCTTCCATGATTTCCATAATACTCTGGTCGTTCTTCTGTGTGCAGCGTTGGGATTCACGCTTTGGGCATCATCATATTTCTGTTAACACCACTGGTAGATTGAAGTTGGGTCTCTATCGTATCGGTGATCCCATTTCTTTGAAGTTCGGCACGAAAAGCCTTTAACCTGAAAGGAAGTGAAAAAGATTGAGAAAAACCATGAATTATTGTCACAATCGTGACAAGAACAATCCAAGCATATCTCTTAAACCGTTTCATTTTTTACGGTCAAAGTACAGTCCTATGGATAGATTATGATCTCACTTTTGTGTGATGCTGTAAACTGTGCCATGTTCAATTTGTGGCCCAAAACAAAATATATGCTTCTAAAATGTGTTCCATGTGCAAATTAAAAAAAAAAAAGTTCTAATACTGCAATATATGTACCTCTTATTCCTACTATTCCTAGGAAACAATCATTTGCATACATCAAAGCCGTTCATATCTAGTCCAAGAATAAATGGGGGCCTAGTACAGTCTCTTGCTCAAGGAACACCTGGCGGGTGCTTCACCAAGCTGTTCGTAAGTTATGTTACGAACAACTTTAGAAACGACTGGTGATCCCTTCTTGTGCTTAATGCGATGCCACACTTTGTTCATTGAGAATCTGGTTCAAGAAGGGATCACCAGTCGTTCGTAAAGTCGTTCGTAAGTTATGAAAAGCTTGGTGAAACACCCTCCAGAAATAAACACTTGCAGGGTAGTACGTACATGTAATGTGGCTTGTTCAGGCCATCTGAGGAAGGCTGTTATCTAAGATGTTTGAAATACGATAATGCTACTCAAAATCAGAATCTACAGTCAGTGTGTACATCAGATGAATCTAGAGTCTGTGGACTCTAGTCTCTAGTCATGATCTTACTTCCCATTTTCATTATAAAATCACTGAATAATAAAAATATCATCAACTGCCCACATACCAAATCTATTGTATGAGTCCCTTAGTTATGGTTTTATAAGACTAGAGTCTATAAAAAACTATAAAGACCTGCGAGTACGACGTACCAGGGCTACAGTTCTACGGTTCTTCGTACTCGTAGGTCTAAGTAATAATAGTAATAGTGTCAAGTGCATTTCTTTGGCTTTGCCAATTAACAATTTTGGTACAAACATATGGGACTAGTTTGCCTGTGAGCAATTGAGCCTTCAAACTTGTTGTTGGGGCACTCGTCTCTCGATCAGTCACTGCACGGGTTGGTAAGGCAAGGCGAGTTAGAAATCATCCCATTCTACATACAACTTGCAAGCATACTCACTCACGCTCATGACAGTAAAGACTCAGAGACAGTCCCATTCACTGTTGTTGTTGTTGTTAACTTAAAAACTTATCACACAAACGTTGAGAAGTGAACCTCGTTCAGAAAATAATAGACATGATGAAGAAATACGTTTTATCTGTTCTCCAACCCCGTATCCGACAGCACATTGGTGTTCTTTCCGATCCTTTGCATGTGTGTGAAGTGGCAGTGCAATGTAAATGCAAACAAATGTGGTGACTGTCGCTTGCACAGCTGTAACGTACGCAATATAGTATACAGCACGGTAGGCGAAGCCGCGCCGTGGTTTAGGGTACACCGCCGCCGATGATGGTGGTGGTATAGTACCGTCCGGCTTCGTGTTGTCAACGACAACCGCACAGCGCTACAGCCAAGCGAGCGAGCCACGCCGTGCTTGCCGCGCGGATCGCGTACACTGCATTCATGCGACATGACTGATGATGATTCGGACCATTTCCGCCGAGCGCCATCACTTGACCGTATCGAGAAACCAGAAGGAGGTGATTTTCGAATGAAGATGTTATAAGAATCTCATGAAAAAAAAAATACATCGTTATTCAACACCTAGCTGTAAATAAAATGTTATATGTGCCGATTTAAAAAATTTTTTTTTTACAAATATGCAGCGTATCACAAAGAAAAATATAGGGAGGCTTCGAAAAGTTGAACAACAATATGAGGTTGTCCGTCCGCACCCATGTCGATCCACCCCACTTCACCACCACCACCACCACCACCACACAGCACCTTCATCACCACCACCACCCTGCACCACCACCACCACCACCACCACCACCACCACCACCACCACCACCCTGCACCTTCACCACCACCACTACCACCACCACCACCACCACCACCACTACCACCACCATCACCACCATCCCTGCCACCACCACCATCACCACCACCCTGCACCTTCACCACCACCACCACCACCACCACCACCACCAACAACAACAACAACAACAACAACAACAACAACAACAACAGCAATAACAACAATAATACCACTACCACCACCACTATCACCACCATTGCGACCACTACTACTATTTCCACGCTTCTTCGCATGGTGTTTGAAAAATTATAATGTGTTATTCATGAGTTATTCATGCTCATTTTTAGTAATTGATAGCGTTAGGGTGCGTAAGATGTATTTTGTGTGTGTGTGTGCGTGTGTTCGTGTGCGCATGCTTGTGTGTGTGCATGTTTTTTTTTTTTTGTGTGTGTGTGTGTGGGGGGGGGGGGGGTTGCTTGCTACCTTTTGTGGTGCTTGCGGGCTGACAAAAAAATACCCGCCATATTTGATGTAGTTGCAATGTCTTCTAAATGATATACGGGAGTTTAAATCCCTCTCCCTAAAAAAAAACCCAATAGAAATGAATAAATAATAATAATGATTATAATGAAGAAACAAGATAAAAGAAGAAGAAGGCTTAACAAAACAAAATATTAGAAACAGATTATCACAAGTTTGAGTCAAATCATGCAAGAACGATAAAACAATTGCCAACATTTGAAACCTAGTGGAAAGCGTGGTGAAAATTTATGGATTTGTCAAACTTCAAATTGCCAAAACTTCAAACTTTCACTTATTCCCTTTTCTTATTTTGTTCGTATGGATTCCTAAATTTACCGTTAGATTATTAGGTCCTATTTGAGACCATTCTTTATGCGGAGGCCTATACTAACGTGACCCGGATGTTTTTCTCACTTTTTTTTTTTACTCATTGAGCAGAATTTGATATGACGCATGCGTGCTCTGTCATCATCGGTTTGTAACTTCGCTATGAGTATTCCTTCAATAATTACTTCCACAATGCTTCAATAATACTTGTAACCATTACATGGACTGCAACCTAAGCAAATCGTCTTAACAAAGAAAGACAGTGGAAACTAAAAATGAGAGAGAGGGAGTTTGTGTGTCAATGAATGAGAGATTGTGATTGAGAAGGAGAGAGAGAGAGAGAGAGAGAGAGAGAGAGAGAGAGAGAGAGAGAGGGGAGAGGGGGGGGGGGGGGAGGGAGTGAGAGAGAGAGGGAGGCAGGGAGAGAGAGAGAGGAGAGGAGGAGTAGGAGGGAGATGACCCGGGGAAGATAGGGAGGGGAAAAGGAGGATGAAGAGAAAGGGAAGTGGGTAGATGAGAGGGAGAGGATGATGGACAGAAAGGAGAAGAAGGTGAAGGGAATCAAGGGGGTGGTCCCGGGGTGGTGGGGTGAAGAACGAGGATGAGTGAAAAGAATCAGAAAGCAGGGGGAAAGGATTTGAATCATGTCCTTCCTCCACCTCCTCTTCCACCAAGTATATCGTGATTGATATGCTGATTTGTAAATTGATTGTTTCGGTAACTTCTTCATTCATTCATTCATTCATTCATCCATTCATTCATCCATTCATTCATCCATTCACTCATCCATCCATTAATTAATTAATTAATTAATTCATTCATTCATTCTTTCTTTCTCCCCCGCCCCCTTGTCCACATATTTTCCTTATTTTCATCTTCCTCGTCTTTCTCCTCCATTTGCCCTCCACTCCTTCTGCCTCGTTTCCTAGCTTCTCCCTCCCCGCCTCTTTTCCTTCTCTAGCACATTCTCCTCCCCCTCACCCTCCATCTTCGTACTCACACTCACCCTGCTCATATTCCACTTCTCCTCTGCCTACTCCTTCCTCCTCCCTCCCCTCCCCTTCTCATTGCCACCCTCCCCCTGCCCCATCCTCATCTTACATGGACATAACATGGACCCTAGGGTCCATGGACATAATAAACACATTGAAAGTAAGATACATTGCTTTTGATCACTCATGTTAAATTAAATCCAAACAAAAAATTCCAAAAAGTGAAGGCAGTCATCATCATCATCATTGATCATGTTGGTCGTGCGAGGAATGTATCACATTGAATCTAAAAACTATCTCAGCTAAATTAGATCTAAATTGTGAAAATCATAACAACACACAAATACATAATACACACAAACAGCGTTCATGAGGCGGAGGAAGTTATGATGGAATCAGGCAACAAAAGTTGGGATAAAAAAGTACAGAGAACAGATTTGCAATAATGATAGGCTATAAGACATCTGTTACTAAACATTAAACAGTGTCGCAACAAAATGTATTATATGCAGGGTCATAGGTAAGGCGAAGAAATAAGAAGTCGATCAGACATGGCCCGACGGTTAAGTCGCTGCTCGGTGAGCAGTAGATGCAGGTTCGTACCCCTGTGATTCCACTTCTTTTGGCAGATTTATAATTCCTTCATTTGGATGGGAACGCCATCCTTCCTCAATTTCAATCTTTCTCATTTCTTTCAAACACGGATAGATCTAATGTCAACTTTGTAAGATAAGATAAGATAAAATATTTATTGTGATTTTGGCGGGAAATAGAAGATAGAATAGATAGAATATACATAATGAAACAAAATTGAGGCTGAGGGATAGACTACTAACTAGAATGCTTTCATGTATTAAGTGATTCATACGTCACAGTTAGGTTTCATACATCACAAAATGAATCGATAATGCAAATGAGTTTTACTGAATATTAGATATTGTCTGCAAGGGATGCAATAACATTCAACAAGACATCTGAACCCGCTACAAATCACTTGCGCACGAACCAGTTGTCATCATAATGAGTTACACACAATGGTAGATATTGTCTGCAATAGGTATGCAATGTATTAAACACGATGATAGATTACATTCAACCAATCACTTAGCCGACAGACCATCAAGTCATCTCCTAGGGCTCAGGCGAGGAATTTGGGTAATTTACTGAATTATTGATTTCTGAATAGATTTTTGTCAATGCGTCACCGCACCCTTTGCCCCTCCCCGAAGAGAGCTACTCTAAAGAGATACCAGTATACCCTCAACCTCATCATAGTCTTTGATAGGAGACTCAATTCGCAACTCTGTCAAAAAAAAGGTGCCTGTAAGATTCAGACTAGCGGCTTAATGGCACTAGTGTTGAAATAAAAGGGGCATGCACATATGGAATTAAGATAGATAGTCTTTATAATATGTGCATGTTCATTATTTGAGACTTTCTTACTGACTGGCTTTCTTAAAAGGGTTTGCGTCTTCAAACTATCAGCAGTTCCACCCTCCTTCCACGAGACAAAAATACTAAGATGATGTCATCCCGACGCTCTCATTGTTATGGTGCGATGTAAACAGCTCGCGACCAGCATGCAGCGCGGAAATCGTACAAGCGTGCAGCCGAGAGAAGACGGCAAATGTATGCGTAGGCGGTGAAACTTTGGACTTTGCAACTTACTGCTTACTTACTGCTAGGGCGATTTCCTAGGTGATTTTTTCTACTGGTAGATGCTGTTATTGAGAACCATTGATGCATGTTTATAGGTTAGGGATTGTAGACTTTGTAGCGGAGAGGTAACCACGTGTTATTTTAGCGGGAAAATTGTGGAAGTGTTGCGAAAAAAGAGCAAGATCGCGTGGCAAGTCTACCGTATACCGTACGACAGGTGGTGGAGCTAAGTGGAATGTTTTGGGATCGACGTTTTTTAACTGAAAACAGCGGTAACGTTAATCAAACTTCATAAATGGAAGACATTTAATTTGCGACGGCATTTAACTACACACTGGAACCACCGCTCAAACCTGGAATATTACAATGGAAATAGAAGGAAAACCAAGGCGACATAAATCCAGATCAAAATCTGGACATAACGATGTGGAATCTAGCCCCGCAGATGCGACTTCTTTGTGTAGTTCTTCGTCGAGTTCAGGAGCCGTTCGCAAGGTCCGCAGACGGTCTGGTGAGCGCTCGCGATCCCGGAACCGTCGGCGCAGCTCGAGCTCGGAGAAAGCCCAAGTCCAGCAGCAGAACTCGACCACCCCAAATGTTGGAGATGAAAAAACAAGTACTGAGGCTGAAAATCCTGCAGCAGACTCGAGGCAGAATGGGTATGTGTAAAAGTATTAACTCAAAATTGACAATTATAATTTTTTGAGGTGTTGGCAGAACTTAATTTGGTGTTTAATTTGCAAGGCAGTAGATTCTACTATTCTGTGATCCTGTTTTTTTGTTTGGATATTATTAACAATAAAACATAATTAGATGTACTTCACACCTGATGCCTGTTATTAATTTTGAATTCTTCTTTTATCTGAGTTGTGGCTTATATGATTTATTGGCATTTCAATAGGCTAACATTTGGGAAACAACATATTTATATTGTGAACTATTTTTAGTTTGTACACTGTAGAAAGAATGATTCATAATCCATATAGAGGAGATGAAGTAGGGCCAAGGGCCAATAATGGTTTAATAAAAAGAAGCCATAGTTTTAATCTAGCTCAAGAAAATTGAGCCTAACAGAAGCATTTCTGTGTGTTTCTGACACAGACGGAAAGAGCACCACTAAAAATGAAATTGGAGGACATATAGTCACTAAATAATCATTAAATTATCTTTTTCTTTCAAAACTGATAGTGAAATATGAGGTGGATTTCTTTTAGGTTTTTCAATGGCTTGTGGAATGAGAAATGTACTTAGATTACGCTGCTGCTTAAACAATGCACAGTAAGCGGATATGGGACTCAGAGATTGATAGTGTAGAAGAATCAGTGTCATTGTGTGAAAATTACTCATTTGCATAGTGTAGCTATTCAAATAAAAGGAGGATTGTTGCATTTAAATGTGCATTGTAACTGAAATCTGAGACAAGTTGTATATGTAAACAATCTGCAGATCAAAGCCTGCTATATTATACTACATAAGAGTAAGAAACACTGCATTCAGAACCACTCCCACCACAGAAAGTGTCTTATGTTCTGAAGAATCAATGAAACTTGAGGAATTGCATAAGAAAGAGAGATAAAGAGAAGAGACGGAGAGAGGGAAAGAGAGAGAGAGAGAGAGAGAGAGAGAGAGAGAGAGAGAGAGAGAGAGAGAGGAAGAGAGAGAAAGAGAAAGGTGTAGGAAGAGAGAGGTGTAGGAAGAGAGAGGTGGAAGGGGGGGGGGGGGGGTGGCATGAGAAAGGGAGGGGGGACATGAGAAATAAATATGAGATGAAAGTTTGAGTACCTCTTTAAATGGATATTATAAGATGATTCAAATTAGAGGGATGTGAAGATTTGAATAACAAAAAAATATATTTGATGTTTTACCTTGTCTTTATAAACAACAACAAACCAAGTACGGGTTTACTATTATTATGCAATGCATCCTCATAGTGTAGGAGTAATGGATCTTGTATCCCAGTAGAATCTTGTAAACACTTATCTCCAAGGCCTTCTTTACTGTATGTCCTGGCAAATGATAGCTCTAAGCTTGAACAAAGAGGCTAACTACTACACATTGCATGATTGAGTAAACACCTTTACTGAGCAACGGAGATATATCTGGTAGCCACTCTCTGGGACAGCACACAGTAGGCCCTGTCTTGATTCACACTGTCCATTGTGTGTGTTACTAAGTGCAAGCCTCTTTCAGGCCAAAGATACTATGTACACACCCAGGTTGATGCTCTTGCTAGGATTGGTTTTGCTAAGTGGTAAAAAGAGCCTTATTGGGATATGAAGGGCTGATTTGTATCTGCAAAAAGACCCTTTTGGTAATGGCAATGCGCTATTATGCACCTGTATCTACTGTTTCAATTGGTGGAATATCCTATGAGTCTTATTAGTTGCTGCTACTTGGACAAACTTCAGACATGCTTCTGGGTTACCATTAGTAACCTATTGTTTGAATGACATGCATAAAATCTAAATGTGTTTTTTTACAAAGAAATTTAAGGCATACACCCAATAGTAAGGATAGTGTACTCCATCCTGTAAATGAATGAAAAATAAGTCGGTAAGCAGTAGATTGCAGCTTCAAATTCTGTCTGATTCCAAGATTTTTGTCTGACTTGTTTTCCATTCATTTACAGGATGGAGCATGCTATCCTTAGTATACTACTGTGGGAGTGTATGCCTAAAATTTCTTTGTAAATTAAAATTACCTCAGAAAGTCCTTTCACTAAAATCTAGCCAAAATGGTTCATTGAAGAATTAGAACTCTGGAGGAGAGTGAGAGAGGAGGAAGGAAGGAAGGGGGGTGAAGAAGAGAGCATGAAGGTGGACGGAGGAAATGTGGTAATAGAAGAAGAAGGGGAAAGAGACGAAAGGGGAAGAGAAAGGAAGGAGTAGAAATCAAGAAGGGGGAAGGAGGAGAAGTATTAGAAGAAGGAAGAAGAAGGGAAAAGAGGGGGGAAAGAGAAGAAGAAAGGGGAGGAGAAAGGAAGGAGTAGACATCAAGAAGGAGGAAGGAGAAGAGGCGGTAATAAGAGAAGAAGGGAAAAGGGGAGAAGGAGAAAGGAGAAACAAAAGGAAGGAATAGAAAGCAAGAAGGCAGAAGGAGAAGTTGTAAAGGAAGGAGAATAACGAAAAGTGGAGAAGAAAGGAGAAGAGAAAGGTTTGAGTAGAAAGAAAAAAAAAGGCAGAAGGAGAAGATGGTTACAGCAGAACTAGACAAAAGGGGAAAAGAGGTGAAGAAAAAGAAGAAAGAAGAGGAAAGGGGAAAAGGTAGGTATAAGGAGAAGAAATCAAGAACAAGGAGAAGAGAAGTATTTTTTTTTTTATTCAGACCGGTTATTTTTTATAGTGGGAAAACCATAAAAAACTCATTCTGTAAATCATTATTGCTAATTATTCATTGGTTTGAAGAGATGGGTTGAGAAACCGGCAGTAATATATTGTATACTTAATGTAGTGCCAGTAGGCCAAACGATTATAGGAGTAGTCATTAAATGACTGGCCTTGTTCTCTGTGGCATGTTGGATTTATTCCAGAACCTTGATTTATCACTAAATGTGTGGAGTGTGCTGGACATTATGCAATGATTTGGCAATATCAACTTAGGCCTACATAATGTCAAGCAAATTTGCAAGCGACAGTATATTGCATTCAGTACAACTGCAAAGTGTCTAAATTATGCCTCTACACAGACAATGTACATGTATCTGTGGTGAATAAATAATTAGGTCCACGCATAGCTTTATCCCTGCCATGCAAACAAGAGCCAGTTGTATTGACCTATATGTGTGAAAACAAATGATTCAAACCATACAAATTTATACTATCCCCATATAAGGATAAAGGGCATTCATGTATGTAGCATGGTTCAGTTTATGGTGTGTACCTCCCTCCCCTAATGTATGTAATGTATTCTTCCTTTTCATGTACTCTGGATTCACCATCATTAAAATATATTTTCAGCAATAACACAAACAACCTTCATGGAGGCTAATGAGGTCATAAATTGGTTATGGGGTCAGTTGGGACAAGAGATTTGTAGTCTTCTAATTTAGTCTGAAATGCATACTTTAGGTATGTGTAATGTACTATGTTGCTTGCTTGAGGCCACTGTTATCATTTGGAAGAAAGGGGGGGGGGGGGGAGGGGGGGGGTGGCAGGTCATTCATTACAATCACTCACACAATTAACAATTGAAACCAGTTAATGTATGCTCAGCCTACAAACACCAAAAATATAACGTCACCCAATGAGGAATAAGATATTTTGAGATCTTCAAATGAGATTTAACCCCTTCTCTGACAGACTCCATACTGCCCAATGGGAAAGGTGTGTATTACACTGTACCTGTGCAAAAATGCCTCAATGGTACAAAAAGAGTTAACTCCTTCTGTGCCTGACTCCATTTGTGTATTACCAGTGCTAAAACGTCTCAATGGCTCACAAAGAGTTAAATAAAAATTAAACAGGCCCTCCCTATACATTTTTAGAGGAACTGAATTAAATGGAGGTTGTACTCAAGAGACACCTTTCCGTTCTTTCTGCTGGGTAGGCGTTTGAGGACGGCTGCGTGGAGCCGTGGACCGGATGTTCTCCAAGACCTGTAAAAAAATGCCTCATTGGCACATGAAGAACCAAGAATGTGTTGAGCTTTGTACATCCTTGATTAAACAAAATGGTTCCCACCATGGTGATCATTTTAATTTGTTTTAAACTTCATTTAGCACTGACTGACTCACTTATTGTTTTTATTGTTAAAAATGTACTCAACATTCCAATATGGTGGTTGAACCTGTATGTGTACATGAAGATATACAAGTATGTATATTAAGAGGAAAATATGTGAATCTGCTATGATTAAGCTTCATTCCTGAATTCATAATGACTTATGCAAATAAACAAAAAGAGAAGACAAGTTCAAATTTACCGCACCCACAAATTCCAATAGTTCAAGCCCAGGTGAGCAGCCAAACAAAGAAGTTTGAATCACGCCGCCCTCCATTGAATCACAATGAGGGGAAAAGAACTTATCTAACGGTAGAGATCAAAGTGCAGTATGTCGTAATCTATACTGCCTTGATCCACACTCATACTGTACTACACAAGTACTGTACAGTGACTTAGCATACTATACAGCTAGGCTGGTACTGTGTCAGCACAGTGGGATATCCCATTTAGGCTATCCCACTCCCCATTGAGTGAACTGTTTTTCCTGGTATTTTGATTCTGCGGTTTGTGACCGTTTAAGCGCGGAAATCAGTTGGCTGGTATAGTAATCTGTGGACTGTAGGGTATATATAGCTCGGATAGTACGTGGATGTTGTGATATTAGTATTGCCTGAAGTGACATGTCATAAACTTACATATTACACTGGCTATTTGGTGCATATAGACTGGAGGGAAAGTTGATCTTTTCATCAGAGCCTCATTCTATGGAGCAGGTTTAGGAATCACAACCTATTGGATTAATACTGCAGTATTCAGACAGTTGGAGAGTGTTGTACTTTGTGAATTATATTCAGAACATTGTACTTTTGGGAATTCCTGCACATGTAACATATTGGTGAGTAAAGACACATATATCTACATAAAATTACATGCAATTTATTGCAAATTGCTAGTGCTGTTGGTAGAATTTAAAAGGGTTGGCTGTTTATTAATACTTCATGTGTTTAAATTACATCTTTATGCACAAAGTAGGCCTACATGTATGTGCAGTACTCTGTATTGGAATGTTCAAGGAGTTGGGGGGGGGGGGGTGGTGGTGAGAGTTTTAGAATTGGTTGTGTATAATTTAGAGAGGGTGTTGGGCATGTGATATACACTACAGCTCAAAGGAATTTGCATAGGGAAAGGAAAAGGGAAGGAGCCGCAGTTTTAAACCACCTATATTTTGTCCAATTCAGCATGAAACACAATGCTTTAGCCTAAAAAGCATCATGTTTCATGCTGAATTGGACAAAATATACTGTGGTTCAAAATTGCGGCTCCTTCCCTTTCTTCCCTTTCCCTTTCCCTATGCAATTCCTTTGTGCTGTAGTGTACATGTAGTACGCCAGTATAGTATTGATGATCCTTACAAAAACATTGTTTGACATGAACATTTAGTTTTCCCAAATGTACATGTATAAGCCAGAGTGCAATTTAATATTTTGTTCCAATCAACTACATGTATCGTACAGTGTACATTGTTGAGTATGGGTATAAGTATGAGTATGTGTTTCTACTTGCATGGTTCAGTTGCACATGCAATATAAAAAAATACATTTGGATTCACATTTAAGAATCATTGAAACTTTTTGTAGTTGACTGGATTTACTTAGCATACGCTAGGAATGCAAAACTACGAACCTAAATGTGCTAAATACATAAAAAGTATGACTGTACCAAAATGTAATATACAAACAAAATGTAAACATACGAGCCGTTACGCCCTAGTGTAAGGGTGAAACCGATCTTAGTCATGTACTCTGGCTCACGCTCTCTTGGCAGCTGTCCAAAACTCTGTCAAATTAATTTATGAACGTGTCAGTTTCTTCTCGAGTGAAATAATGCTGGATAATTTCATAAAAATGTGTTTCATACGTCACTTATACATGTATGAAAGGAGAAGGAATTGTTGTGGACGCCAGGATGAGCCTTTATACACTCATTTACTCATTTTGAAGTTTATTAAAAAATGACAATGAAAGAAATATATTGTGAGTGATGAGTATATCAGCATGCATGCTTGGATAATTTTATTCTTCAACAAAAAAAACACACACAAGGCAGTAGTTATGCAGGACATTTATCATTTCACTATCCAGTCATTTAGCGATGGTCGAGCATCATGTGGTAGGAGGTACGGTAGATGGAGTTGATACAGTGGGGTGTGGGGCATCATTCCCAGTCATGAGTACTTTCATTCTCCTTGAAGACAAAAAAGAAACACACAAAAAAACATGGTGACTCATCAGAATTCATCAATTAATTTATGCCAGTTGCTACACTTCAGTGATTTTCTGTCACTTTAAATATGGAGTACTGTTAAGAGCTTTAGCACCCCGTTAACCATACAAGCGATGATTTAGTAGTAGAATAGAAGAAATGAAAAAATGCTTTTGAAATGTTTCTTTAAATGTAATTTAATGTGAAATGCATGCATGCTTGGATAACATAATTTTAATAATGGAAGAAACAGGGCAGCGCTCAAGGCACTCATTCGTGTTAAAGCGATGTATCATGGTGCAGTATCATGTAGTATATACAGCAGTGTGTGGGGTATTCCCAGGCTTGAATGCTTCCATTCAGCTTCAAGACAAAATAATGACTATGACTCATGAGACATGTACACATGCACAACATACATACATGTATTAGGCTCATGTAGAATAGCCTGCGCACCCCCCTCGCCCCTGCAAGGAGGGACTGGCCTAGTCTGTAGGCAATTGACTGTCCCACTTAGTGCGTCTTCATTAGCCCGATCAGACGAAATAGGGAGCTAGTTTGCTGATCTGGGGAACTAGCCTGAAGTTTCAATTGTGTCTTCATTAGCTCGAAACTCGGGATAAGTAAGCGTGAAACTCGGGATGCATAAATTATCCTGAAGTTCGCACATACGCAGTGTGCGACGGAAATAGGCCATGACCGCATGGCTTCGGTTATGAGCTTGCACGTATAAAAACGTAACATAAACAATGCCTCATGTGCGCTGATGCATGCCGTGATCAGGAAATTTTCAGGCTAATTAAGACGCTCCAATGTAGCTCAAGCTAGTTCGCGAACTAACTCGAGCTAGCTCCATCTAGCTCAAGATTTCTTGGGAAATTTTCTCGACCAAATAACTAGCTATTTTGTGATCTCGCTAGGTTATCCCGATCAGAACTAGCTAGTTATTTCGCCACATCGGGCTAATGAAGACGCCCCTACTTTCTCAAGACATGTGACAAGTGCCTTGACTGACTAGTCCAAAAGTAGCCCAGTAAATAAATGTGTGACTTTAACCCAGTTTACAATGTAAGAAAAACAAACCAAACCCCCCAAAAAGCAATCAAATTAAGCTTTCAGACTCTGAAAAAGAGCAGCTGTCTCTATAGACCTTTAGTTCATACAGTACACTACAGTACATGTAGCTGGCCATTTTTTCTGACGTCATTATAAGCCTTTTGTGAGTTTTGTCAGGCCAGGGACAAACGAGAGAATGAACAAGAGTCCCCCAGGAGCAGATGTCTATTGAAACAGAACGCAATCAATTCTTTTCAGAGGATGCAATTTAGCACAATGGATTTGGTGCTAGTCTTATTCCCAGTCCTCACTTTGTAATAAAAAACTTGTAAGGTTTCATCTTCATATGAATGAAAGACACTGTCAGCATAAAGAAATACACTTTTGTACAATTTGGGTTTGTTTTTTTGGCAGATGCTCAAGTATGGAAAGCCTATTGTTTGATATTTTTATTTCTACATTCACCCAGTTCAATTGGTACCTTTCATTAATTGAATTCATACATTTTCCCATTAAAACAGGGCATAGGAATTACAAGCAAATCCTATACAAAATTCTTTGTGATGTATACTGTATATCATTCATTACATATTTTGGTCATGTACTGTTGCATGTATACATGTATGGACTTCTATTTGCTTACAGTACACTTGACAGATTCAAAATTATCATATTAACTATTCTGTCAAGTTTGCTTTGTGACGTACCTACATTCACCCAGTTCAATTGGTTGTACAATCTTGCATCAAATATGAGAACAAAGCTCACCATTCCGATATGCCGACTGGAAAGCAAGGCTATATCTGCGAGTGGTGTTGATTCAATATGAGTTTACCGGGAGTCATGGCAACCACTACAACTCTACTGAACTATTAATAGACGTTGGTAGAGGCAGTTTAATATGCCTGCGATGTAGGTTTCTGAACAGTTTGCTTGCAAGATGGTGTCTGTGTAAGTAGATGTAGTTTGATTTTGCAGCAGCTGGGAATAATTTGCCTTAAAGTATAAATCAAGAAATATCATGTAATGGGCATAATCAAAATACTGTGTAATATGCACAATTTGTCGTTTCAAGTACATGTAAGAGAAAGAAATATAATTATTTAAAGCATTGTACATGTAGTTCTGTATTGTCCAATGTCCATGTTATTGTTTACATTTTTTAGCTATTATTATCACCCATTTAAAAACGATTTGGGTACAGTGAAATATATGCACTAAAGTATGCAGCAAAGTATTATTTATTCTGAATCAGATGAAAATGGGAGTAGGCTCTATCTACAATTTTTTATTACACTTTTTTGTATTTTTTTTAATAGGATTACACAATTGTGCAAATTGCGATGTTTGAGGAATTAAACACATGTACTTCCACACAGATCTTCATGTCATACATGTATTATTGCTACAAATACTACGTACATTTTGCATGTAGTTTTTATAGTTTAGTCAGCTAAATGTTTTTCTGATTTTTAATTCTATGTTTCCGTTTTTATATTTCCTCAGATCGTCAACAGAGAAGGAGATGAGGCGAATGTCTAAGCTGGATGACCCACTGGAGAAGAATGCCATCAGGGAGAAACTCCGGGCCAAACCGGGCACCAGGAGAGAAGGGGGTGATGCACCCAGGATAAAAGGGCCCATGGTAAGAAGGGGGCCAGGGACGACGGAATCATAGGGAGGGGAGGGAGAGGATGGGTTTAATAGAAGGGTGGGGGGGGGGGGGGGGGGTGAGATTATGAAGAAACTCTGGGCCAAACCATGCACTAGTAGAGGAGGGGGTGATACCCCCAGAAAAAAGGGTCCATGGTAAGGAAACCTCCAAAATATTGGGGAGGGGGGGGGGGGGGTATTACCATTGGTACTTTCTTCATTCTTCTTTTACATAGTGCTTTTAATCCAATTCTAGAGTAGGTGGGGAAGGTTTTCAAAACATAAACAATCAATTTGTGGCCCATGCACTCATAATATGATACACAATATTTCATAATCATCAGCAAATGCGAATATTCTTGATTGTTCAAAATATCACAATGAAATTCACCTTGTTACAAATAATTGTGCCTAGTCTGCTAGTTTGCCCTACCCTGGAAAGAACCCAGGGTAACATACAACTGTACAGTTCTTTCCATCACGATTCAATTTTCACTGAAAGTGGTCAGTCATCTTCAGAGCAGATTAGGTGATGATTAATCTAATACAGTTTTTGATGCGTAGCAAGGACATCGTTATTTGATTCCTGCCCATTCAATCAGGCTTTAATTAATTTAGTCATACTCAGCACAGTTCTGCGATATCAAGATAACGGGGTGGGTATGGTGAATAATGTAACATTTATGAAAATTGACACATGGTAGTTAAATGTAGCCCATCCCTTTTGCAGACCCAATTCTGAAAGTTCCCTGACTTTGTCATCATTTGAGAGAGAGAGAGAGAGAGAGTGGTTATATAACCTTTCCCTGGAATCGACAAAGCGTAATATTCGGTTTTGAGGAGATAATCTTTGATAATTGATCAAGCTTTCTTTTTTTCGTACTACAAGCAACAAGAATTGGAATAATTATAAGTAAAGAACCAAAATGAAACCAAATGAAAACTTCAAAATACACAAACATATCAAATCAGGATACTCTACTCACACATGTATGAATGTGCATGTAGTACAGTGTAGATTTATGCACTGAGAACAATTTTCTGCAGACACTGAAATATACATTTATCCTATGAAGTCATGGATGAGGAAACGCCACAAATTATTCATCGAGCTGACTAAAGAACCAAGGGCAGGTGATGATATCAAAAGAGATTTGGATCAATATGCCACTACCTATTGTGTGTGTTTGAATGCCCCTTGTAGTTGCATGGGAGGAAGGGGATATGACGTATTTCCTTTTTATACCTGATTTTATAACGGGCAGGTGGAAAAGTGATGAATGAGATATAAGAGGGAAAAAATGCCAAGATTATAATGAGGTACATGTCATGCAGTGGAAATAGTTTGTGGAAGGAAGTGCATGAGTGATGTATGTTAGTGCATTGTACCTTTGGATGTATGTCTGTGATAGCAGATATGATAAGCTGGAATTACTTCTTAGTCATACATGTATCAGTAACTTATAGAGTGAGGACCAGAAGTTGTAAATATATTTGATCAAAAGTAGTATTGGTATTTCATACTTGAAAATTCCTACCAGAACAAAAAAAAAAATCCTTAAATGTGCACATACATGTATGTTCATGAAAAAAAAAATCAAATTGGCAATATAAAATATGTGAGGAAATACTGTAATGTTCATTTGCTCTTCAAATTGGCACAAATAGTACAGCATTATTTTTATTTTACATTACAATGACTTACAATGGAATGGATATGTTCAATCTGATGTGAAAAAAAAATGATGTTGCCTGATTTCCTAGCCAAAATAATGATTAATTTTGCTCTTGAATATAGCCTTGATTTTTAATGAGGGTCATATGTTTTTTTGAAAATATGTACCATTAAATGATTAACATTCTTTGCCTCCTCCTTCTGCCTTGTCTCTGCAGGTTGCTCGCCCCCCAGCCTCCCCTTCACCCGTTGAGGGGTGTTCCTCTGCCTCCTCTACCCCTCCTGGCCCCTCTCCCAGGGCCTCCTCCTCCCCCCTGATGGCCCGGTCACGGCCCCGGTCCCTTTTACCCCAGCGGTCACACTCCCCCTCCTCACACGGGGGAAACCGGGAGTCGCCTTTTGCTAAACAGGTAAGATGAATGATTCATTTTTCATGTTAAGCGTTTCTTTGTACACTTTCATCAGGTCCCAATGCATGCAATGCACCACACTCTGGTTTAATTCGCTAGCTAAAAATATGAATTCAGGAAGGATGCATGCTTAATCTTTCATAATTGTCATATCTGTAATTCATTTCTTCATTATCATAAGGCACCAAATTGTGTAATATTTTCCATTCAATTTGCCATGGAAATCCTGAAATTAGATAGGATTAATTGTTTAATTGTATATTCAATGTATTTGAACAGGTGTACTTCATTTATTTAGTTCTGATGATCTATTTCCCATTATTTTAGATGTCTTTAGGGAAATAGGAATTCAGGCCATGATATATTCTTTAGCGTATTTTTCCTATGTTATAGTACTTATATACTTTGATAAAGATATTCAGTGTGAATCTTTATTATTTTCACTACCCCCCCCCCCCAGGTTGTAAATCGAGTGGCCTCACCCACCTCACCCAGACTCCCCAGACCCAGGGGCTATGTCTCCCCTTCTGTAAGTACACAGTCTCATTATTTTGTCACAAATCATTTCAGCCCTTTGCTTGCATCCTTCTTTTTAGATTCTCTACCTTTTCTGGTCTCGCTTCTATTACGGTACAAACACAATGCTTTTATAAAATATGTTTTGTTGCTCTTTGGTGATGGTAGGACCAGCAATGCTGTAGATGGATTCGTAAAAGCAATATTTCTGAATTTGTGCATGAATGTAACAGAAGTACTAGAAATTTATTTGAAAACAATGTATACATTTGTGTATGAAAAGATGGAAATTTAAAGGAAAATCAAACTTTATTGCAGTTTTAGCTATAGAGATAATTTCTTATATTCTGATGGATTTTCATCAAACCTTCACTTATATGCTTTTATCATGTTTCTGCTTTTATTGAGATCAACTTAATTTCAGGGTGAACTATCCCTCTAAATAACAAATTCAAACGTTGGTTCCACCAGGGTTCTCGACCAAACTCTCCGACAAGTGGGCAGAGGAGGGCGGCATCACCAAACAACGACTCGCTCTTTACGTTAGCCGTGGGTGTTCTGAAGAAGCGTGTGGAGAGGGCGCTACATGCGAGGCTTTTCCTCCTGTCGCAGATTGGCCCAAACTCTTTTCTGATTGGTGGAGACTCCCGGGACGACAAATTTAAAGTTACCATCGGATCACAGGTACGAGATGAAGCACTTTAAGCAAATTTCACTGTAGTAATATCTTATGTTTGAATTTGTGATACTCTTTCATATCCTGTTTGTTAGACATTGTATCTATATGTTCTTCCTTTCCTTCTTGCAAATTTTATAATTCATTTAATGTAGTAAATGAGAGTGAAATAAGAGGAGAATCTCATTTAGAAATATAGACAGTGAAAGATCAGGCAAATCTTAGAATTTAAAAGATATATAAATGTTTTTTAATGCTTTGATAAGTAATTGATATTCTGAGTTGCAAATGGGGAATCCTAATCATGGAAAGAAACTCCAAATAAATACAGATTATCAGTGATTGGAAGTTTATTTTGTAAACAAGAAATGCATAAGTCATGCAGAAATCAAAATATGACTCCCCGCGCTACTCAGAGTATCAGCTTAGGGTGGGGAGCGTGAGATATGGTCAAGGTCTCAAATGCCTATCTGGTATTCCAATCAAAATCATTCATTTTTGTTCATGGATTCAGCAGCGAAACGCACGTGATTCATATCTAGATGAATCAAGACTTTCCCCCCTGCATTTTGTTTTGTATGACATGACATGCCCTGCTTTCATTAAGGGCGTTACTGAGTTGCCAATTTGACGAGTTGTGTACACAAAGGAAGCGCAGCCACACATCTTGAGTAAATACAGCGAGCGATGGAGCTTAGAGACATTGGCATTTGATTTGTGCATGTAGCACAGTTATGAATGTGCAAAAGGCTGCCTGTTATTAAGTCATGGAAATGTAGTCATAGCAGTTAATACAGTTAATATCAACAATATTCGTTATTAATTGATATGTTGTAGGTAGCGAAATTGCTCTAATCTTGTTTATGATGTAATTGATGTACCATATGAGCAATATAGTATCATTCATTAGTGACTAAACATTTAGCAATAAAGGACAGTAGTATATGGTCATGAGTTGAAAAGAATATTCATGATTTTTCTTTAATTGCTATATTCTTTCACATTTTTTTGCATGCATTCACTCACTCACTCCCTCTCTTTCTCAATTTCTTTTTGTCTATATTTCTCTCTCCCAGTCATTCTTTCATTCAATCTCTCTTTCTCCCCCTTCTCTTTCTCTTTCTCTCTTCCCTTTTCTCCCTTACCTAATTCTCCCTTTCCCTTTTCTGTCTCTGTCTCTCCTCCTCTGACCTCTTTCAATCACTCTCTTTCTCTCTCTCTCTCTCTCTCTCTCTCTCTCTCTCTCTCTGTCAGGGCATTACTATATTGTTTCACTCTGCCATCTGTATCTGCATTGTATGCTACTCTTACTATCTCTTCTCTCCTGAATAATTTAATGATTTGTAGCTTTTGAATGAGTAAATGCATTAAAGTGCACATTTTGACAATTTATTCATGCCTATTAGATATTGGTGATAATCATGTATTTTTATAAGGACATATCAAAAACTTTTTACAATAATTAAAAAAGATATACAGTAGAACGATGATGATGTAAATTGAATCAAAATGAGTAATTAAACTCGCAGAGAGAGAGAAACAATAAAGTGACCATATTGCCTAAAACTTCAAGGGATAGTTCATCCTGAAGTTAAGTTGGTTTCAATAAAAGCAGAAAGATGAAAGAAACATATTAGTAAAGGTATTATGAAAATCTGTCAAAGGATAAGAAAGTTGTGAGGTTATGTCAATTTTATTTAGCAGGTATATTAACTTGGAATGTTACTCCCCATTCCTCCCCCATAGAACTGTAACTGTGGGAAGGGTCCGTACTGTGTGCACCTGCTGTTTGTTATGCTGAGAGTATTCAAGGTGTCTGAAGATGACAACCTTCTCTGGAACAGGACACTCAAGAACTACGAGGTAAACTTCAACTCTATCCTTGTGATAATGCAAAAATTCTTGGAAATACATATATCTATTAGAGGAATAAGGGGGGAAAATGAAGTTAACTTCAAATCTTTACAAGAAAGGATGCCCCCCTTTTTGTCAGACTTTGTCATTTTGTAGTAACTCATGTTGAAGAATGGAATAAGTGATGTGAGGAATAGACTGCTGTATTATTCTTATATTCTTACTTGGAAATCTTATTTTGCTTTTGTTTATTAAAAATATATATGTTACTTTTTATTATAATTTTTGTTGTGTGTGATGCATGTGTAATCATTTCACACAAAATATATGTAATATTTTGGCTGATGTCCATGATGAATATGTCTTTGTCTTGCTGAAGTATCACTATAGATCTAGAGTATGCGTGACACTGCACAATCCAGAAATGAGAAATGTTTTTATGAGAGTAGCACAATAGAGATACAGTACATATATTTGCACAGAATCAATCGTATAGAGATTTGCATTTCTGATATTGGAGCATTTGTGTATACATCTTTGCTACCAAATGACTATTTCCTGCTCTTGTTCTTGCCTGTATCGTAGGTGGAGCTGCTGTTCTCCAAACATGAAGCGATGAAGAAGAAGAAGTTGAAGCAGTCACCCACCGGTCAGTCTGGCCACAGGTCACGGAGGTCATCTCAGAGTCCGTCCACCTCGCACCTACCCCGCCCTAGCTCCCCCTGCCCCTCCACGGGCAGCAGTGACCAGAGGTGAGGCCAAAGAGTCAAGAACGATTCTCAAAAGTGCACCTACTTTTATGATGTAATCATAACCAGTAATGACAATGAAAAGGAGTGGACCTGAAGAAGCTTTCTAGATACGCAGACAATGGCACACAACTGAGAAGCTGCGAAGGAACTGGTCAAAAATCCGACAGCACAGTGACCCAATGACCACACAACTGGTCAAGGGACTGATGATGATGAATCAATTTTAAGCTCATTAGTTACTATTTAATCAGGATTATGTCTTTAGGTTGTCCTTCCATCTGTTCCCTGTATGTTAAGGCAATACCATAAGAACAGTTTGATGGATTTATTTCAACTTTGATCCCTGGATGGAATTCATTGCTCCATTAAATTGTATAGAATTGGGGCAAAATATTCAACTGTGGTCAAAGGCCAATGAATTTAAAAAAATATATATTTGCCCACTTTTTCCAGAAGGAATGCAATGACTTGAATGATATCACCCTGTATCCATGTACAAACATAGCCATGTTTGATCAGTCACATGACCAAGTGATCACCTGACCATTTAGCATTGCTTGTATGTCATGTGACAGGGAGGACGAAGACCTGTGTCCCATCTGCCTGCTGGACATGGTGGAGGGAGAGAGTCTGGTTTTCTGTCAACATGGCTGTCACAACAAGCTGCACCACCACTGCGTCGCCATATGTGAGTCTTCAATCATCTCATCATCTTTCATACATAAAACAGCAGAGAAAAGAAGTAATACAAACAGCAAGAACTTGTAGAGATATCATGTATGTGGCTGTTGAAAGATTAATGATGTTCTCTTATTTTTGAGTAATAAAAATGTTAACAATATTTACCTATTCTAATGATTAAAATAATTTCTATTTCTGAAAAATATATACTAGCGTTATGTTTGGCCAATGCATATCTCTTGGATCTATCAACATCGTAACTCAGGTTATGGCCTATGATATTTTAAAGTATTTTTATTTTAAAGTAGAGTCATGCTCAGTAATGGGTGCTGGAAGTTAATGCCCCTGATTATGTTTAACCTCATTATAACTCAAATTTCCTTGCATTTTACTCTGATTTTGATGATTTTTTGTTGTGTCTCAGGGGCTGAGGAGTGCAAGCGCCAAGAGGAGCCCATGGTTTGCCCCCTCTGCCGCGCCGTTTGGTCCAAGACCGTCCCCCATGAAGAGGGGGCGGCGGAGGGCGACGCCCCCCTGGAGGCTTCCTCCCACCCTGGCCACACCCCTGGTGGCTCCGGGGAAGGGGGTCATGGGGGGATGGAGACCAGCAGGCTGGAAACCTTTCAGCAGAAGAAGGAGAGGTGGAAGGAGGTTAGCCCCTTGTTAACCCTTTATGAACCAGTCAGATGCCCACTCTATGGGATTTGTGTGTTGAAGGAAATGAAGAAATGAATCGCAATCCATGGCCCTGTCTTATAAAGTGTTGCAATTGATCTGGAACGATCGGTAGTCCAATCCCCTATCTCTAATGCACAGAGTTACGATTAATATCAAGTTGCGACCAATCACAATTCTTTATAAGACAGGGTCTAGGTGTATTGCCCAGATTCAACCAATTAGAATCATCGATCTATAGGAAGGTAGATGATTGATGATGAGATTGATAGTCAACTACTTTAAGAAGAAATACAAAGAACAACAAATGCAAATTAAAATAGAATGCAAAGTGAAGAATACATCATTGAAAAATGAAAATGGGTGAACCGTGTTAGCTATTCCACAAAGAAAAAAGAAAGAAAGACAGGGAATGCAAAGTCACAGAAGTAGGTTAGAAATAAGAAATTCGGTTAGAAAACATTTATCTTGTGCTTTTGAACTGCATCTTCATAATAAAAGCAGACACATCCTAATTCCTTCTTTGCCAGATTCCATACTACCCGATGGCAATGATGTGTTTCACCAGTGCTAAAATATCTCAGTGGTTCACAAAGAGTTAAATAAAAATTAAACAGGCCCTCCTTGTAAATTTTTGAAGGAACTGAATTAAATGGAGGTTGTGCTCAAGAGACACCTTTCCGTTTCTTCTGCCATGCAGGCGTTTGAAGACGGCTGCGTGGACCAGATGTTCTCCCGAGACTGGAGTGACCGAGAAAGCGCTCTCCACACCCTTAGCCGGCTTCTGATGACCGCACTTAAGGAGGAGGACGGGCTGTCGAGCGAGCCGCACGACGAGGAGACGTGTGAGGAGCGATTCAGGGCAGAGGCTCTCATCATGGAGGCGGGCTTTGATATGGTTGCCATGGCGTGTTCTGATCCAGTCTACAAGGTCTACGTAGCAGCTTTGGTAAGCGGTAGCGCGATCTGTTCATAGCGTTAATCACTTCATTTAGTTTGGTCATGCAATTTACTTTCAAATTTTTGTTGTAGGGCAACTCTTTCAGTAATTGAATCACTCTTTCTTGCAACAAAAAAGTGAACCTATGAAAGATTTGAGTATTGAATTAGCATGAATTGTTTATTTGAAAGAACAGCATGAGAAGAGTTTTAAATGACCTAGAAGTTGATTTTTTTTTTTATGTATTCATGATTTCTTGCTGTGTTTTGATTGATTTATGGTATTTAGTACACATGATTACTGGATAATATTTTCAAAGCTGAATAACATATGACTAACTTTAATTTGTGAAACTCATTGAAGCTTGTGTAGCTGGATGCTGAATAAGTGAGGTGTCTTTGAAACTGATATATCAAAAAGTTTGTCCAAGTTTTGAAAAACTATTGTACCTAGATGAATGATGAGCTCATTCCCAACATTGAAGATTCGATCTGCTCATTTTTGTTGTTACTTAGCGAGCGTTGAGGGCGCTGTTGATGTGTTCGCACTGCAACAGTGAGTCACAGCAGGCTCAGCTAAGAACCTGGCTCCAGCCCGTCATGGCTGCAATCCTAGTCAAATGTGCGGACGGCAACAGGTGTGTACATATGAATCCACCAGCATGGTTTGCTGCAACTGTTTTTGTGACCATATTTTAGGCCAATTACCATCAACATATGGTCTGGAGCTGAAAGGTTTGAAAATCATAACCAGTGTATCAAACAAAAGAGTTTAAATATTTGCTAAAAATGAATTTAATTATTATTGTCTTTGTGGTATGTATCTTCCAAAATGAAATAAATTGTAATTATCACTGCATCTTGGACTTTGGCAACACACTGGACAGATCTAATCATGGTTAAATCTTTCAGTAGGCACAATTCTTCCTGTAAATTGTATTTTTTCGATGTGTAAATGTTCCATTTTACAATAGAAATATGATGTAAAAGAAATATTGTTGCAGCTTTGAAAATTTTATAGTTTTGTTTCATCTTATTCTGTATTATCCCTTGGTTCTCTTCAGTACCTTTCTCCTCATTTTAAGTATTGTTGTTATTATTATTATTATTTATACATTTTTGTTGTCCAGACGTACTGCTCAGCTGTCGGTGTCGGCCATGTTTGAGCTGGCCAGGGGGGATGCCGGGGAACTGGCTGTCAGCAAGGAGCTGTCCTGTTCACGTAAGGATTTAACTCTTTATCTTTCACTCTCACGCCCTACGTGGCACATCTAAACACACACAAATCTTTTGGACCAGCCTCGTCACTGGAACAGAAAGGATTAATTCTCATTCTTAAAGTGTCAATCATTCAGTATGATTTGAGTCTCGTAATTCAGGAATGACACTTATGTTTCATAAGGTGAGTTATGAGAGACCTAACATACAATGTCCACAAGACTATTGTTGAATATCATGACATATAGGGTCAGCATGGATTGATAGGTGGACCGTGGTTGACTGTTGTAATTTTGCTTAGAATATATCATACAAAAAGCTGATGAAAGGACCAACATTACATATAGGTCATCGTATTCAAAACAGATGTATATGATGGATAGAAACTTACTTATGGCTTTTACGCTCTGTTTTATTGTAGGGTGCATTGGGCTAGGCGGCCTTGACTATATTCTGTCCTGCCTCATCAGCGACATCCAGATTCACCTCGACAGCACGTCCTGGCAGAACATCCTCGGCCGCCTCTGCGTGCTGGAGAGAGTCTTCTCGGACTTCCCCGAGAGCTTCGCCATCACCGACAACGGCTCCGATGTGGAGAAGGAGAGCAAGATCGAGTGCTTGCTGTCCATCGCTATGTGTGTGTCCCCCTACCTCGACAACCAACACACCAGGATCTGCAAGGTGGCTAAGAAGATATCGGTGAATGTAGCCAAGATTCTAGTGACGGACTCGGCTGCGTTCATGCGTGTATTCGACATGATGGGCAAGCACAAGTCACGGGAGGTCGGGACCCGAATGCAACGACGGCTTCAGAAAATCCTGGACGAGCACGAAGGCGCAATGGAGGAGGCTGCCATGGAGAGAGCGGATGCCGATGCGCACCAGGAACTTGTTGACCGGTTGGAGGGTGCCTGCTTGGAAACGGATGGGGGGATGCCGTCCCGTTGCCATGACACTGCACCTATCAATAGCCATGCTGCTGAGGGAAGCGATTGTAAAGAGAACAGAACACCGCAGAGGTCATCCCTGAAGGACAGAATGGAGTCTCGAGCGGGATGCACTCCAAACGTGAAATGCGACGAAGAGCGCACAAATGTCAGTGACATTTCGGACCTCTCTGCGTCCCCCACCACACCCTGCACACCCATCACATTCAAATCCGAGGTGGCGTCCTCGCCAAAGAAGCGAATGGCGGCGCCATTTGACTTCCCGGTGCCGGGAATGGGCTCCAAGAACTGCAAGGATGAGGTGGAGGCGGAGGAGGCAGAGGCACTCGCCATCGCCATGGAAGCGTCGATGCACACGCAGGGTCCTCTGCCCCACGTGCCCGGCTTGAAGGTGCAGAAAAATGGAAACGTCATTGTCCGCATCCAGCAGAAGGTAAGACAATGTGACAAGCATAATCCCTTTTAAAAAATCCAGCAAACCCACAACAACATCAAATGCAGTACTGTCAGGTTATTTGATTCACAAACAAATATATGATGTAGAAGTGGAAATTAATGCTAATTTCTTCTAATATATATACATATATGCTACCTATCATTACTTGTTTATAGGATTTGTTCATAGAAGAACAAATGTCATTGCAAGAAAATGATAATAATGATATTCTTTCATAAATTGTGTGATGTAATTTGCATCTGGATGCAAAGTACAGAGAAACATGGCAATGTACTATACTTTGGAGAACATATAGGAAGGAGTATTTTAAGAGCATACCCCCGTAATATCCTAGATATGTATTACATTGGAGTATGTCTTGATTTACCATATTGAAATAGAGCAAACTGAAAATTATTAAGCCCTTCCATTACTTTTCCCTCAGACATCAGAAGATGACAGCACAGATAGCATTAGTCCGCGGTCGCAGCAATACGTGGAGGGTGACAATTGGACGAAGGGCGCCCTCTTGGGCACAGGAGCATTCTCCTCATGCTACATGGCACGGGACGTCTCCACTGGGACATTAATGGCTGTCAAGCAGGTTTGTGAAAAGTTTGAAACTTACATGGGAAATTTTCACATTGAATAGGAAAAAATATACTTATCAGAGATTGCAACATTGTCAATGGCAGAACAAAAATAAAAAGGAATTTATCATTTATGTAGCAGATTTATCAGTTGGAGGGATGTGAATGTACATCAAGAGTCCTTTTTTTTAGTGTCAATGTTAGTTGTTCATTACAAAGTCATTGTTGACAAGTGAGGAGTGGATTGGAAAAAAAGGCCTTAATTGAAAAGAAACGATTCCTGCTTGCTTTGAAATGAATAATAATATGGTATTTTGTGAATTCCCGTTCCAGATCTCATTCTGTCGAAACAGCTGCGACGATCAGGACAAGACCTTGGCCCTCATTGAGAAGGAGATCAAGCTGATGTCGACCTTTGACCACGCCCACATCGTTCGCCTCATGGGGGCGACACAGCACGACGGGCACTTTAATGTCTTTGTGGAGTGGATGCCCGGGGGCGCCGTTTCGACGCTGCTCAAGGACTTTGGTGCCTTCAGCAACGCCGTGACGGTGAAGTACATGCACCAGATTTGCCTGGGTCTGGCGTATCTCCATGACAACCGTGTCATCCATAGAGATCTGAAAGGTATGGGCATCTTCTTTGCACTTGTATGTTATGAATTTATGCACTTTTTATTCAGGATCTATGAAAAGACAGGCACCTACATTAAATCTGAATGTGTGCAGAAATAACAGTATACCCTCAAGTAAAATGTCAAGAAAGTAGCATATATGCTGCTGAAGGACTTATTTCTACTTGCACTATCGATAACACAAGCCTTTTCTGTTGTGATGATGGTTCAGGGGCCAACCTGTTGCTGGACAGTACGGGCCACCACCTCAGAATAGCTGATCTGGGCACGGCAGCCAAGATGAATGCCGAGATCACACGGACGGATGAGTTCAAAGGTCAATTCCTGGGGACCATTGCCTTCATGGCTCCAGAGGTAGGTTCAAAGGGATTTGACTTCTGGCAAATGTTATCTCGCAACCTAACTAGAGAGCTTTATTCACCCTTTGTTGTCAGACAAACTGCTTCTCTATGGGATTTGTGTGTATTGCATTTCTGCCCTACTCTGATAAAAGGAAGCAAGTGACAAATCATTCAAATCTGAGTTATTGGTACTCTTAGATTGTACCCAGCATTCCCTACATACAGGCAAAAATCTGGACAAGAAATATTCATTTTGCTGCGAGATATTCAATCTAACATGATGTGGTGTTGCATTGATGCCAATGCAAGTGACAGACACATTTTGCTCATTTACAAGAAAAATCTCTTTTGTTAGTTGCTTCCTTTTGTCAGATTATGGCAGATTTCTTGTGACTAGTCATGCACACATACCTACATTGATCAGCAGCTAGTTTGGCTCAAAACCTATGAGTTCTGTTGTATTATTATCATTGTTACCAGCTGAAACAATAGTAGCATTCCTGTTGTTACGATTGATATAAGTCATCTCATTGATATTATTATTATTATTATCATTAACATTGTCAATGTTATTATTATCATAACATGTTCAGATATTGGCTGTCATCAGCACTGTAGGATAAAATCGGATGGTTATGTGGAAGAAAGGAAAAAATGAAATTTGAATCAATGATACACTGAAAGGTACAAATCACCATGGTGACCATCAAACATGCTTGTGTTGTCCAGGTGTTGAGAGGAGAGCAGTATGGCCGAGGCTGTGACATCTGGAGCGTTGGATGCTGCATCATTGAGATGTGCACCACTAAACCACCGTGGGATGCCAGCGCTATCTCTAACCATCTCCAGCTGCTGTTCAAGGTAAGCATGTGGATTACACACATGGCCCAGGGATGGGGCTCATAATGTCCATCCATGATGCCCCCCCCCTAAAAAAATGTGTGTTAACCTCCCCCCCCTCCCCCTCCCCCTCCCCCCCCCCCTGTGCACAAAAAATTTAGAAAATAGGACCAATAATGTTGTTTTTCCAAAAGGGTGGTATGTTTGTATATATTTTTGTTTACATGTTTATAGGCATATATATATTTGTATGTGTTTGTTTTTACGTTTGTGTATATGTTTGTGTATTTTTATTATGTGTGTATAATTATTTGTATATGTTTATACATCAGTCCATACACATTTATCCTTCTTACCTTTGCTGGAAGTGAGTAACTAAGAAAGTGCATCTCCTCTCACTGACGTTGTACACATGTGTGGCAATAGTAATAATAATCATGATTCTAATCGTTATATTACCATTACTTGACTCTGAAATATCACCTCTTTTCTTATTCCTCCCCTCCTCCACAGATTGCCAGTGCCAACGGCCCCCCTGCCATTCCAGAAACCCTCTCACCTGCCCTCCGAGACCTTGCCCTTCGCTGCCTGGAGCCCACCCCGTCTGCCCGACCTAGCGCCGTCGAGCTCCTCAAGCACCCGGCCTTCCTGCAGATGAAGAAATGAACTCCTCCGTCTGTCATTAATAAGAACTCATGCTGTGCTGGACAATAGGCTGCTCTATACTATGTGTGTGTATGATTGGTGCAAATCTGAGGGATGCATAACTATGGCGACTCCAAATACTCCTTATTCAAAAACATACTGGTGTATTGGGGATGTACGGAAAAGGCAGCATGAAGTATTCAACCTGATGATATGTCAGGCAATTGGCCTAATCTATGAACCAATAGCAGAGATGGTGACGATAAATATTACCATTATTTTTTCAATTGTGAGAGTGTACATTGTTAAACAGTGTACAAATACTGCTCTCCTTTATTTTCATAGAATTATGATTTTAAAATTTATTTTTTAAAATACAAGTTTATTTTTCAAGAATTGCAATTGATATTGGTGTTTTGAAAAGTCATTTCATTGTAAAATGAATGTTATCTTTAAAACTCTTTGGGATACACTTATTAGGGCAATGGGGGAGGGGGGAGGAGGGTGAAAATTTTGCATCTCTGCTATTGGGGTGTGCTGATATTTTATGTACCGGTTACCAAAGAGAAAATGTACCAACATTGCGACCAATTGAGTAAAATGCTTTGTTATTTCTGGTGAGAACTTGTCATACCTCAGGTTGATATATTCCTCATACCTGTCACAATAATGTGTTTCAGTGCTATTTATATTGTCGGTAAGAGTTTGTCGGTATTGTTAAATCCTTCTGAGCAAGATAGAGTGCTGCTCAATGTGAGTTATGTGTATCATGGGTGAAATATGTGAAGGAATTCATGTATGTGTACATATTGATTCATCACGAATATGTACAGTAATTGATTCTGTAAGTCTGCGACAATCATTCTTATTTTACCTCAAGTGATACAAGTGTGTGGTACTAAATCTTTTACCTTCTCAAGTATGGACAGTATAGTTATGTGATTGCAATTAATAAATGCTGGCGTAAATTGTGGTTAAAAATGTTGGCACTGGTAAAAAAATTATGCTGTAAAAACATCAACCTTCAGTTATCAATGCTGAAGTCTATTTGTGAATTGTTTTTAGACCATTTGTGTTTGTGCTAGTCTGTTATAAAGTATTAAATAAATTGACAAATATATTATGGCCTTTGCCAAATTGATATTAAATCTTAATGGTAAGATCCTCCATTTTGATTTTTTTTCATGAGCCCTCAAAAGAAATAACTTTTTTAATTGCATCCATCTTTCAAACTGTGAGTAACTGCTAGTTGTATGTAATTTGTTTATGTGATCATTTTAAATGCCATTTTAGATGTGAATATATGATAAATTTTTCATAACAAATTCTTACCACACCGTCCTTTTGTGATTTCAACCTAGTGATGTGCCTATCTTTGAGCAATTGCCTAATTTGTAAAATGAGTGAAAAGGGATTATCTGCCCTTAATTTGTGTGCAGAGGGCCAGTTTGTGGTCTTTAAGAATGTTAAAAGTGCCCTTCATACATATCCATATGACATTTCACCGCAAAACCAGTAGTAAGTCGACACACTGTAAAGGTGAAGAGGATGATTGTCTTTCATTGACTCGTGTTACTGGTAGAAAGACGTGTAACCTGTGCTGCTCTATGTGAAGTAGAGGCATAGAAAAAAAAATCTTACTCTGTCCATTGACATTATCCTGTTTTTTCTGGTGAGTCGCCATGTTCAGTTTACTTTATACAAATCATTCCTTGTGCCATTTTGATACTGACAATAATTTTATAACATAAGCTTAACTTTTCTTTACAATTTAAATTTTTACATATAGTTCACGTTTTTTGTGACCCTTCCTAATCATGGGAATTCATTTTAATTGGACACTTGTTGTATAAGTGTTATTTGCCTTTATTTCACTGTGTGAGATATGTTACGATATGTGTGTTGGTGCAGATATATTGCGTCATTGTATATAAATGAGTTTGGAAATGTATATGTACTACAGTACAACATGTACATGTTGGCAAAAAAGCAAAAGTTCAAGCCATTTTAAACCTTTTAGTCCTATAGGCAATTAAATGTGTCAAAATTGACATGGGACTATGATAGTTTGGTAATGAGAGGATTAACTTATGTAACATGTATATTGGGGTTGTTTAATTACGCCCTCCTGTTAACAGTGTCTTTTCAATCCACCCTCTTTCCTTCGAATAGTCAACTGTATTCATCTTATCTTGCCTTGTAAATTGGACTTGTAATCACCCTGATATGAGATATCAGATATTTTTCTAGAATGTGATTTGTTGTTTCCATGGTTATAGCATGAAGCATATATTGAAAAGACTTACAGAGAAAAGTGTGGTCTTCATCAATACTATACCCGGATGTGTGTGTTTTATAGATTGTTATGCAATGGATAATTGAAGGTTTTAAGAGCTCAGTGGTAGCATCCAGCTACACACAAGAAGATATTAGAAGAGTGCTATGCTATTTTTCAAATACATGTATCTGCTTTTCATTTAAAAGCTTCAGACATATCATGAATGTCTTCAAAAGAAGTTGATGTGCCATTCTATACTGACTGCCTTTGTTGGACAAATGCTGCAATTAATGATACAGCATTTTATGATGACATTCTGGCAACAAGTGAATGCATTGTATATAAGATGTAATTTTGAAGTATATTAGACATAACATGGTGCCTATTTCTACATGTACAGAGATTGTATATATTGTGTTATTTTGTATTAAAGTGATAAAAATATTAATACTATGTATTGATTTATGTATTTATTGGTTCAAAGAGTCACCCGTATAAGGTAGGAAGAGAGAGAGAGAGAGAGAGAGAGAGAGAGAGAGAGAGAGAGAGAGAGAGAGAGAGAGGGGGGGGGGGGGGCTGGAGTGGGGAAAGGAGAGACATAGGAGGGAGAGGGAGAGAGAATGAAAATGAGAATATTTGAGTCCATCTACATTCACAAGGCATATCACACAGAAAATTATGTAATATATGTTGATGTTTGAACATATGCAATTACTAAGCAATGTTGAAGAGCAGCAACGCTGAAGAGTATGATTATGGGTATGAGTATAATGGTGTACTTCAGTTTGTAATAGGTGACACACAATGTATGTATCTTATACATGTACCACATGAGATTTGAAGTGAATGTTTGCAAAATTACACATCAATGAAGCAACATGTTTATAGCATCGCCAACAGTAGAAAGAATTTTGTTTGATGGCTGGGCAGAGATCTATGAGCTAAAAGTATTTCCCAAAACTATCAACATGTTACATAAGCGAGCTTGAGAATGAAGGATATACAGGTGTACTTTTCTTTCTTCGCACACAAAACCACATCACTTAATCACACAACAAAACACTGAGAAGAAAGAAAAACATTGGCCAGTTTCGTTTCCAGTCTGCAAAGGCCCTGCAGCATGATTTCATTTTATTTATTTTCTTCTTATAACACAGAGAAAATATTATGTTCATGATTCTGTTATCTTCTCTCTCTCTGTACAATCCTCATTATTTACACATTTTTACAAGCTTTAAGTCTTCAAGACATTTTACATCCTTAGATGACCTTGCTGGATCCATCAATATGTGAAACATACAGTAATATAATACTATTTTCCCATCTTGCTAAATAAAATACACAAATTATAAAAACAGATGAGCAATAGTATGAGAAAAGTGAGATATATCATAAGGAAGTTTTTTGTTTGTTTAAAATTCTTAACCACTAGCCCTGTAAGTATACAGAACTGTCTAAATGGGAGCTAAGCAAATGATGCTCTGAGTATAGTCTTGTTTACGTAGAGTAAACAATGACATCCCACACAGCATGTCCTTTCCTTATCATATGTCTCATTTTTCTCAAACTGTTGATAATCTCTTTCTCTATTTCTTCTGCTTTAATTCAAAGTCAACTTATCACAGGGGTTTACTTCCCCTTTAACCCTTGCATTACCTGGGGGTGTTTCACCAAGCTGTTCGTAAGCTACGAATGACTGGTGACCCCTTCTTGTGCCAAATCACATTCTCAATGATTTTGATTCCCATCAGCTTAAGTTCAAATCTGATGTTTATAAGTGTCTGAATACAAAGCTTATGATTTGTTAAATTTTGTAAGGATTGTTGGAAATTAACTCCCAATATGTTAAAACAGGAACAAAGTGTGGTATCGCATTTAGCATAAGAAGGAATCACCAGTCGTTAGTAGCTTACGAACAGCTTGGTGAAACACCCCCTGGCCGTGAAAACTCCATTGCCTTACGACACAATTTCACGCCAGTGATAATGAGAGAGTTAAACGAGTGATTCTAATCAGCATCTAAATGTTAAGATGGCAGCTTGCATATCAAATCAGACACATCACGGTATTTCAATATGGAACAAAAATGTATTGATCAACCTTACCTGGAAAATTACGAGACAACAGGATGAATGATAAATGTATGCATTATCATCAGTTATTTCAATTCATGTGTCAGTACCACCAGCTCCTAGTACATGTATTTCAATTTAGTTAATATTTCAAGTTGACATTGTCAATTCCAAGAGGAATTTGGCATGGTAAACACCCTCCTACCGTGCGCTGCATCGCCTCAACGTCACAAACGTTAAAACTGTGCATTATTTGTTTTATAAGACAGGTCGGAATATAAAGGTTATTACACTTAGGTCTACAGGTACCTTGAAGATTTTGGTGCATCTCCCATATTACAAATGTTTACACTACGAAGATATCAAATGGCTGCTTCCACGGACGTCAAATCTGAACACCAACAGAAGGACACTAGTTTTTATGATGCAACACTCCAACATGAATGGCATAACACTTAGGCCTGGAAGTCCTAAATTTTTATGTGAACACATTTAAAGTTTGTGTAGACTCGACATGTCATCATAACTTTTTGAAGTCCTTCTCTTGGTTAACTCCTCAATATCTTTGTCCGAGAGAAGTTGGAAGTGCGGATTGTCATTTTTTTTTCCCCGTAAAAAACACGCTCAAAGATGAAGCGCATGTGCATGCAGGTAGCTTGCGCGCACACGCGCATACATCATGCGCTGGATCGATCGGCCCAGAGCAACCTACCTTGCGTAGCGTTTGTACAGAAATGGGAAACACACAAAAATTGCAGTGCTGCACAAGAAATGCACGGCTGGAATAATTAGTAAAATTAATGCATAATGTGACTCACATACCGGATTCCTATTGGTCACATTCTTTAACCTGTCTGATAATACATCTTATTACTTTCTGTCTGCATTCATACATTGTAGCTATAGTAAGCTGCTATGACCGCTACATAAAATATAAATTCAATATGCAAACTGGGTTTGCAGATAGCTGAATTCATAGAAACACCGAATCTGTTACAAAGACTACTGTCTGTTCAGACCAATCACTTGAAGCCTTTCAGAGAAGTTGGCAAAGTCTATCGAGACCACCTGTCTGTAAAGACCACTTGTCTGTAAATCCTTCAGCAAAGTTGGCTATGTCTATAGAGAGATGCATAGCAATACAGACTTTCTAGACACATTTGACAATATTTGGATGTCTGGGTTCTCCTCAACACCAGAAAGTGTCAAGCTCTGGTTCCTCTTGGCAGCTTAAATGGATTGTTCACCCTGAAATAAAGTGAAAAAACTTATTAGTGAAGGTTTGATGAAAATCTGTCAAAGGATAAGAAAGTTATGATCTTTTAAAGTTTTGATTTTGTGACGTCACATGTGAGGTACTCTCCGATATGTTGTGTACAATTTTTTTGGAAAAGTCCATTCCCTCAAAACAAAACCAAGAACATCCTTTTACCTGTGCATTTGATACATCATTAGAAACACATTTTTTACACACAAACCTCTTTGAAATAAAAATATCCCATCAATCAACCCAAGAACAGAGCAATTTATGGAATCATACAGCACACAACATACGGGAGAACACCTCGCATGTGACGTCACAAAATTTAAATTTCAAAAGATGACTCTCTTATCCTTTGACAGATTTTTGTCAAGCCTTCACTAAAGTGTTTCTGCTTTGATTGAAACCAACTCATCTTCAGGGTGAACTTTCCTTTTAAATGTTGTGTAATAATCCCCGCCCCGCCCCGCAGCAGTAACAGAAATAGCAGCAGTAGCAGCAAACAAGGCAGCACAAAAACAGCATTTTCTTTAAAGGACTACACAAGACAGAACACATAAAAAAGCAGGCACTTTCACAATGTACTTGGAACTCTGATACATCTGATTTTGCTCTCTTACAGTTTGAGATACATTATGTCTCTACTAGCTTTTAAAAAAAACTTTTTGACACTTTTGAAAAATAATCAAAAATGAGTTATAACTCAAATGAAGCTGAAATTGACACAACATAATGTCAAGGGATGTCAACATTTTTAGAACATTTTTGTGACATTTCATCAATTACTTGTTTTTATGGTAATCCTGTGAATATTTAATGTGATTTGCACTTCATGATGTGTCAACTTCAGCTTGATTTGAGTCTTAATTTATTTTTTCACCCTTTATTCAAAAATTTGGAATAACTGAACATTTTTTGCCTCCATCAAACTTTGGTAAATAAAAATGACCAAAGTCCTGAGCACTAAAATATTTCCAAAGCATACACAACAAAAAGTTCTGCACTTTCATAGATAGTGTGACTTTTAAAAAGTGTCACATCAGCAGCATATTGTAACATAAGTAGAAGGGTATTTTACACTTTAAAATAAAAACATTTCAAACACTAAACCACCTCTACAAAGCACAAAGTACCTAGGGTGAAATGATAAATGTCAGGTTTCTTTAACAAAAAATTCACTTTAAGAATTCCCACCAAAATCTACCAAAAATAAGCCTATACCCATCTTAAGTACCGATATATATTTTAATAGCCCTTCTACCAAATTGATATGAAATCTTTTAAGCATACACTAGGCAGAAATATGAACAAAATTTTTCAGACAACTTTATGAGGAATTTTACCTGGATAGTTATGCATGTGATCAATATCAAGTTAAACATGTTTTTTTTTTTTTAAAGAAAAGCTACCTCATACAGTGAAAATGTACAGAGCAAATGTGTATCCATTTTGAATGAAAATGGGGAAGCTGATCTTTTTGTGCAACACTATGTCCATGCAGGTATGACACTATTGTAGACTTTGTTCTACACATGGCAAACCATAAGGGAACGATCGTATAAAAGGCATACACTACAGCTCAAAGGAATTTGCATAGGGAAAGGGAAAGGAAAGAAAGGGAAGGAGCTGCAGTTTTGAACCATGGTATATTTTGTCCAGTTCAGCATGAAACGTGATGCTTTTTAGGCTAATACAGCGTCATGCTGAACTGGACAAAGAAATACCACGATTTAAAACTGCGGCTCCTTCCCTTTCCCTTTACCCGATGCTAATTCCTTTGAGCTGTAGTGTACGTACTATGAAGTCTCCTATGCTTTTCTAATATAATGTGGTACTTGCCACTTCTTTTTAACTCCTCCTCTGCCACATGAAATGCCATAGCCACATCACATGTTATTCTATGGCATTTGAAGGCATTCAAGGTGAAACAGTCCACCAGTAACACTTAGGGAGTTAATGGTAGTGTTAGGAAGTGAACATTATTAATTGGTAAGCTTGACGGCAGTGCGACCTTCTGGCTATGAGAAGAACAACTTTTTGGTTCAGGCAAAGAAATAAAATCAACGGGAAGACTCGGTGGTAAAACATGCACAGAGATGTCGTTCTTTCCGTCGTCAATCTACGAGCTCGACGGTGTTGAGGGCATCCTCCTCGTTGATCTCCATGGTTGCTATGGCGCCGTCGTTGAAGATGAAGGAGGAGCCAGCATCAATGACGAGAGCGGCGTCCCAGCACCGTGACCTCATCACAATCCTGCGGAGAGAGAGAGGTGGGGGGGGGGGGGGGAGGGGGGAAGAGTGAGAGAGAGTAAGAAGAGAGCAGGAGAGAGAAACAGGAGGGCGGGTGGAGAAAAGGAGAGAGAGGTGGAGAGGTGGGAAGGAGAGAGAAGAGAGGAAGAGTGAGAGGGTGAGAAAGAGAGTCAGAGAGAGAAGGGAGGGTGGAGAGAGAGGAAAGAGAGAGGGAAGAGAAAGAGGAAAGAAAGATGAGAGAGAAAAAAAAAGACCAAGGGTGATGCAAGTTACATGAGTAGCAAACAAACTCGTACAAATTGATTTGTGTGATGTTTATTCTAATCTTGCTAGTTTAAAAGACACAATACTACTTCTTTAGACGCCCCATAAAAACATCCATTTGAACTTAAAAAAGTAAATATTACTTTAAAAAAAAGACAGGCTTCAATTCCTATTTTTTAAGTGCAGTTATGAACATCATTCATTTTAATAATCATACACAAGTTAATATATTTCACCTACAAAAGGGATACACTACAATGATTTCTCCATACCACATAAACGGGATAGCTGTCCCATCATGCAACACACATCGACAAACACTTTTCTTCCAGTCATATCTGTTTTCTTCCTCATGCACTACTTCACCAGACCAGGGCCCCGTAACATAAAGGTTTGCGATTAATCGCAAAATGGCAATGGCCAATCAACATCATTGTTGCATGCTCATTTTGTTCAAAAGACCAGTAACTAATCAGAATTTGTCTTTCGAATTTGCAATTGATCACAAACCTTTATGCTACGGAGCCCAGAAGAGGACATGACTTTAAACAAAATTAAAATGTGGCTGTGTGGTTCATTATGGGGCAGCTTTTGCCTGATATGCCGTAAGAAGAAGTTAAATGTTATTTACTTTCTTGCAAATCCCCTGGGCATGCCAGACTGGTAGACGCTATTGGTGACGGGATCTCTGACTGTGTAGGCCATGCGTGGGTCACTGCCATCAAACACGAGAGAGGAGTTGAACCGCTCTGCTATTCTCTCTACCGAGCTGTCATCCACAGCCGTACTGCAGCCAGTTTCTTCAGTAGCTGAAGAAGAACATTAGAAAGATTTATTAACTGGGGGGTGTTTCACTAAGCTGTTCTCAAGCTAAGAACAATGTTATGCATGACTAGTGACCCTCTCATCTGTTGAATCAGATTCTCAATGATTTTGATTCCCATCAGCTAACTTTGAAATCATATCTTTGGAAATTAAGATTCTTGTTGTTAAAAAGGGTCTGAAAACAAAATTTATGACTTGTCAAATTTGATTAGGATTGTTAGTAATAAAATCCCACTATGTCAGAACAGGAACAAATTGGAGTATCTCATTTAGCACAAGAAGGGGTCACCAGTCATGCAAAAAGGCATTCTTAGCTTAAGAACAGCTTGGTGAAACACCCCCAGATGCTACTGATAAATGGACAGATAGACAGATAGACAGATAGACAGATAATGCTAACAAGCTTTCATCTATAGCCATACTGTAGGCAGCTTCTACAGTGGCTACATAAGAATAATAGAAAGACAGGCCCTTTAGCAAACTAGCAAATGCTACTGATAAAAAGATAAAAGAATGATAGATAGAAAGAAATGAGAATGATAAGTCGACTGCAGCCAGGCCCATTTATCAAATAGTTTGGAAAGAAATGTCTAACAGCCTGAAAGCCAGGCTAAGCTGTTGGCTGCATGTCTCAATGTCTGTTTATCAAAGCCATGCTGCAGTACATGGCATACCAGACACAAATACTGCAAGGTAATCAGATTACATATCACTAGTGTCTGTCAGCCCCTTTTCTGATTCATAAGACAATGCTAAATTCATTTGTATTCACAGAGATATTTTTATCCCAGAGCAAACATAGTATTCCATTGCTTATCAAAGTGATATCATTTTTGCCTCAATTATAACTACTGGTTCAGAAGAGGGGCGCGTGGGAGATGAAGTCCATATTTCTGGAACAGATTAGTTTTAAGAACAATAGATTCTGACCTTTAGGGGTCGACAGAAATAATAAATGAACTTCAAACTTCATCCGGGAACTTGCTTCCTAAAATGGCACCCATGTCGTACTACAGCTTTTTTGGAGAGTAATCCGTCTTGCGCTGCCTCTAAGGCCTTTGGTCTTTACCATTACTACCCCTTCCCTTAAAAGCTTAGCATGTTATCAAAGTGCAACTGAGGAAAACATGGTGGAAATAATCTAAAATACTTACTTATTTGTAGAATATCTTTAACACTTTGGTTGGATAGTTTGTTAATGTTGAATGACCTAGAAAGGAATAAGTAACAAAAATCACATTTTAGTGAAAGGGCTTTCTGGGGTCATTTCAATTTTGAAAAGAAATTTCAGGCATACACCCAGTACTTGTAAGGATAGCATGTACCATCTTGTAAATGAATGAAAAACAAGCCAGAAAAAAAATCTTGGCACCAGAAGGATTTGAACCTGCAATCTGCTGCTTATTGGGCAGCAACTTAACCATGCAAGCTATTTCTAGTTCATAGATCAAGACACGATATTATGGAAAACAAATACCTAAGAGTCTAACAAATTCATTAAAAAAAATCACATTATATCACCATAAATTGAAGAGAACAGGTGACAGGTTTTCATCATTATTACTACTGCTTTCCGTAGAGTACAATATAAAGAGGAAGAAAATATATCACTAAAGGTATCACACTGCAAAAATTGTCCCATTCTGCAAGATTTTTCATTGGCAACCTCTATATCATGACATGTGATTGAACTCTGGATAAATTTAGCTTAAGAAAACAGTGTTTACACATTATGTAGAGTATCCATCCTTAGGACTTGTGTACTGTTTAACCCTATCTAGCCCTAAGGGGGGGGGGGGGGGGGGGGGGGGGCAAAAACAGCCCCCCCCTCGACATTTTTCGCAATAAATTTGTAACGCGAAAAGATCGCGCCGCGACATTTCATGACTTTTTATCTTCAAGTCTCACGCAACTTTTAAGACCAAATTTGCGACGCGGGGGTACACGGTTCCGAAGTTACGTAACATTTTGTATGTGCATGTCAGACCAAAAATTGCTCAAAAACGTGATTTCATGTACAAATCCAATGCAAATTTTGTATCTAGCAAAATTCATAAATGTATCATTATTTCTCTTATTACTGGTGAAAAACAATAGATTTCATGTTATTTATGACTGAAATAGTGTTGCCAACGATTTCCATCGAAAAAAACAATGAAAAACATAAGTCGAAAAAACAAGGAAATACATAAGAAATTTAAAAAAAACAATAAAATACATAAGAAAAACTTTGATATCGTCATTTTTTAAAATCCTAATTTGATAATAATCCTAAGAAAAGTGTCTGGATTGATATCTAGCAGTTTTGGGGATATATTTAAAGATTTACAACCAAATTATGATTTTTATGCATTTAATTAGCATAATTAATTAATGAAAAATAAATTTGAATAATTTTGGTGCAATTGACAATTGAATTGTGGAGAATACGGCATCGGTGACGTAAGTGCCAATTTTCGTCGCGACTCGCGCGATCAACTGTCGAGATCTTAGGGGGGGGGGCTGTTTTTGCCCCCCACCCCCCCCCCCCCCCCCCCCCCCCCCCCCCCCCCCCCCCCCGGGCTATGCGATTTCAAAATAGCCCGGGCTATATAGGGTTAACACTGGGGGTATGAAAAAGAAAAGTATGAAAATATGAAGGCTTACCATACACCAATCTATCATCATACGGTAGAAAAGGAGGCTCATGCTTGTCTAAAACTTATAATCAAGGTGGCCCCTTTTCTGACAAAAGCCTGATTTCAAACTCAGACATCACATTTTTCACCATTTATAATTCATTTTTGTTGTGTACATTGGAAAGATCATGGGGGAATGAGGAAAGCACAATCAAATGGAGTGTACATGTATGTCACATAATGGCTTCAACCAGTAATGCTGGTGTGAGATTCAGATCATGGAATCTAACCAGTTAAAAGGATAGCTCACCCTGAAATTAAGTTGTTTTCAATAAGAACAGAAGCATGAAAGAAACATATAAGTGAAGGTCTGATCAAAATAAGAAAGTTTCATTTTGTGACGTCACGTGCAAGGTGCTCTCTCAAATGTTGGGGACAATTTTTTTTTAAATGTTATTTTTCTCAAAAAGGATATGCATCATTTTACTTGTGCATCTGATACATTATTAGAAACATGTTTTTACACACATACCTCTATGAAAAAAAATCTTCATCCAAAACAGAAAACAAGCAATTTACGTAATCATCCATCACACAACATATGGGAGAGCACCGCACTCCTGGTGTCACAAAATTTAAATTTTAAAAGATCATAACTTTCTTATCCTTTGATGGATTTTCGTCAAACCATCACTAATAAACTGCTTAATGAATTTCTTAACTTAACTTCAGGTGGACTATCCCTTTAATAGGGACCTTTCGATTTGGACGTGACGCCAGGCGTCACTGTGAATGACGTCACTTTTACGCACCGCGCATGCTTTAACGTCGACACCTCGGCTCAACACTCCTCGGCTCAACGCGTTTACCCAGGTTTTCACCGACCACCCAATTCACTCGCGCCGGGCTCATCCCGTGCTGTCTATGACGTCATACTCCTCTCGATATGGACGGTGCCGGAGGAAGATTATGCTGAGTTACAGCAAATCAGTGGGAAGTTCAACGATTTTTCCATTTATTTTTTAAAACAAAATATAAATAGCTATATTACCAGAAAGTTCATCATCTTCTCACTTAACATGAGCACCACTGACGTACCAACTACGGCCTGTCAGGTACCTGTTTGCTCTGTCGTCTAGCAAGTTGCAAATGCACACTACAGTCCCACATATACATTTTAACCGCGCCCGTATACGTATTGCAACCAGTGGGGAGATCAGTGATTGCCACGCGGGCCACAGGGGCCATGACGTCACTACGTTGACTAGACGTGACGCCCGAAATCGAAACGCATTTCAGGAGCGGCTCAACGTAGGGAGTAAACGCGTTGACATACGCCTGCCGCCGGGCGTCACATCACTCTCGTTCACCCAATCGAAAAGTCCCAAATGTCAGGAGGTCTGTGACACCTACCAGGAAGTGGAGCCAGTCCCTGTGGACACCGTGACCCCTGAACTTTTCTGCTTCTCCATGGGCCCATCATCCACAGCCATCTCATAGTAAGACATTCTGCAATCAAAAGGAGAAAACAGTGAAACTTGTGTAAAGAAGAGACTCAAGAAATGTGGTCTGTACGAGCATGTGTACAGGACAATTTCATCCAGATATTAATGAGAAACATTTTCAAGACACAGTAAAATGTTCTTTACAGATAATGGTCATTAAAACAGGCTTTATCGCACGCATAGAACTCTGCAGCAGATTGCGCAAATAGCCCCATAGGCACAGAGGCTGATGCATTGACAATAATAATGGAAATTGAAGGTTAATGAAACCCAAATCATGCCAGCATATGCAAACTCAGGTACATGTGTTTTAGTAACATGGACTCAGAGCTTGAGCACTCAATCATGCTGGCTCATAAATATTTAGTAAAACCATCATTTCAGACCAAAATTAATGTCATTTGATAAAATTTGGCCACCTGCATGAAAAGATATCTACCTGGATGTAAAAATGTCTCTTTGCAAAATTTACTCACAAGCTTCAGTGCTGTCTAGCTTATCAATCAATAATTACACAAACCTTCATGAGAGTGACTCTTCGACAAAGATCTCATTAAGAGCCCAGACAGGCAGCACACTCGGTTCCTTTGATCATGTCATCCCTGTCTAAAGCACATCTTTCTCAGGACGTTGGTATGGTAACACACAGGTTTGAGTGCTGTCTCGTCATCCTTACCTTGATGAGAGTGAATCTCCGACAAAGATCTCATTAAGAGCCCTGAAGGGCAGCACCCTTGGTCCCCTGATCATGTCGTCCAGACCTTGTCTAAGGCATGTCTCTTTCTGGACGTTGGTATGGTAACACACAGGTTTGAGTGCTGTCTAGTCATCCTTACCTTGATGAGAGAGACTCTCCGACAAAGATCTCATTAAGAGCCCTGACAGGCAGCACCCTTGGTCCCCTGATCATGTCATCCAGACCTGTCTAAGGCACATCTCCCTCTGGATGTTGGTATAGTAACACACAGGTTAAAGTGCTGTCTCGTCATCCTTACCTTGATGAGAGTGACTCTCCAACAAAGATCTCATTAAGAGCCCTGACAGGCAGCACCCTTGGTCCCCTGATCATGTCGTCCAGACCTTGTCTAAGGCGCGTCTCCCTCTGGAGGTGGGTGTGGTAGTGCTCCGGGAAGCTCAGCTCCAGTTCATGCAGGTCAATGGGATCCTTGTTCACCAGGCAGCCGTCAATGGTCACACGAATCCTCTGACGCTTCTTCCACCTACAGCTCCATCAAAGGCAGAAAAACACATCAACTTAGATACATGTACACTACAGCTCAAAGGAATTGGCATAGGGAAAGGGAAAGGAAAGGAGCCACAGTTTAAACCGCGGTATATTTTGTCCAGTTCAGCATGAAATATGAAGATTTAACATAAGAAGCATCATGTTTCATGCTGAACTGGACAAAAAACAACGCGGTTTAAAACTGCAGCTTCTTCCCTTTCTTCCCTTTCCCTTTCCCTATGCCAATTCCTTTAAGCTGTTGTGTAAAAGATACAATCAGATTCTTGCATGGCGCTGTTCCTCAAAGCAGGGTGGTCACCAGAAAATCTCTTATGCGTGGCTCAAAAGGGCAGAATGTCACTTATCCTCAGATATCTGTGCTAGACGTGTGGTACACAACTATGGAACGCATAGCACAAAGAAAGCAAAAATAATGAGACTGATATTGACTTTACACGTGGCTCACAATCACTTTCTGGACCCCGCGCGTGGCGTTTTCGTCACATGTTTTCTACCCTGGTGGCCATCCTGCCTAAGAAAAAAACAGCACATAGTCTGTCCCGTATCACTTAGTTTCAGAACAGGGCTGGTATTCTGAAAGAAACTTAAGTACAAAACTATCTGAGCGAAGTCAATTCTCCCTATCACATATAGCTCTCTAAATCTAAACGCGTGTGGCGCTATAATTTTTTTACCTTAAATTCTTGGGATAATGGGATAAGAACTTCCGGTTGATGAATAATCTATAGCCATCGTCTTGCTTGTCTCTTGTCATTCTTTCATTAGTCCATCCACAATCAATGTTGAGGTAGGCAAAAACATCGCCGTGAGTGATTGGTGGTATTTTTTTCAAGTCCTATGTCCATGTAACAACCCTTTACGAGGGTCGAAATTACAGATTCTATGCATTATTGCGTGAATTGAATACGTACCATATTCTTACTGGAAGTATACGTCCCAAGAGCAATCATTCAGATATCTGTATCAAGAGATGATATCGCTTGATATTGGCTATATGCGATAGGGAGAATTCGAATTGTGCAGAGTGACTTAAGTCCCAAACTGTGCGAATAGGCCAGTCACAGTAATGGATCGTTGGGGACTTACCTAAAATCTCCTGCAAGAATCCTCTTCATAGCTTCATCGAACCTGCGGGTGTACCGGTTGGGCAGACAGAGGTGACCCTCTGACCCCTTTGGGTCAGTGTTGACCCCTATGACGGGCGTTTGGTCGAGCACCTTGCTAGCGGCCAGGAGGTACGTTCCATCCCCGCCCATGGAGATAATGAGGTCCGCCCAGGCAACCGTCTCCTCGTTGAGTTCGGAGCGGGGTATCACTCTTGTGTTCAACTTCAGCTCTCTGGGAATATGAACATGATAGTAATACAGTGAAACATGTACACTACAGCTCAAAGGAATTGGCATAGGGAAAGGGAAAGGGAAGAAAGGGAAGGAGCCGCAGTTTTAAACCGCGGTATATTATGTCCAGTTCAGCATGAAACATGATGCATTAGCATAAGAAGCATCATGTTTCATGCTGAACTGGACAAAATATATCGCGGTTTAAAACTGCTGCTCCTTCCCTTTCTTCGCTTTCCCTATGCCAATTCCTTTGAGCTGGAGTGTACAGAAAGATTGCTCCAGACAGGCGAGAAATGTGGTCTTTATGAGCAGCTGGTTTTAATGTACAGGTTTCTTTATTTTACGTTTCAATGAGACACACTGTTCAAGGGAAGCAACAAATGTGGCCTTTATAGACAGGTGGTCATAAAATCAGGTTTCACTATTACACTTATTTAAAATCTAAACCAAAATCTGATGAAATTCTATTAAATATCGCTCAAACAAGAACCAGACAGAGGTACTGACAACCTGGATGCCATGCAGGTCATAACATGGGAGAGATATAAGAGCAATACCTGAGGACATTCTGGCATCGTTCTGTGTTCTCTGCATGTGCCTTGTGACGATCTCTGATGACATCCAGATCCGATCCTCGCTCAGCCAGCTGCAGAAAATCAGAGAGCCGGAGAAAAGAGGAGAGTAATGATGGAGTGGAGCATTTTGGGGGGTTTGTAATCGAGCAGTGCCATGTCATATTAAAATAAATCTAAGTGGGTCTAAGGTGATAAGCCCACACTGTGCAAACAAACGTTTATTGACAACACAGTTACTGATTGTAAAGCACAAAAAGTAGAACAAAGATTTCAGGAATAACAATTGATTCAAAACTGATTTGGAAGTTAGAAGTTAGAACCCAAAACGCTACATACTCAGTTCTTAATCCTGTCCCTTGATACCTGTCTATGCCACCATTCAGTCATTTAAAAAAAAATACCGCTCAAACCTGTGTAGGAAGATAGTTGTTTGTGTTGAAAAATGATTCTCATAGATTATAGACTATTTCAACTAGACCCTAGACCCTTTGTCAGGTTTGCAGGTTTCCGAGCCCTATAACAAGGTAACATCACTGGTCGTATCACTGTATAGAAAATATGGAAAGAAAATAAAATTGATCAAACTGAAGAAAATGAAGGATTGATATTGACAATCGTCATGAAAATGATTTGTTATAAATCAAGCCTCAACCTAAGATTCTAGCAATTATTTTTATAGAGTTTGAAGAGAAAGGCTGTAAATTTGCCTGCATATTCTGATCCACTGTGGATACACGAGACATCACTCATTTCTGCATTAGCATTCACTTTGAAAAACGATTCGTCATCATTGTTACGAGCGCTAGGTCACTGGCATTCTAATGTAATGCAAATGTTTTATGCCATTATGAGTTGAGACTAATTAGTAATACTTTTTAGTCTAACTGGCGACTTGGAACCTCCTTTTTTGCTTACTCTCAGCACCACATCAAGGGTAATTCTCAAAAGTTTCCTATTATTCAGAAAATAAAGTCATTCTTAAATTCATTACGTAAAACTTTCTGCCAACTTACTCTTTTCCTCATTTCATCTTCTGTTTTGTTTTCTCCAAATCGCTGCTTTTCAAACTGGTATCTCGTCTTTTTGGGCACAACCAGTACATTTGTAAAACGATTCTTCGTGGCTGTAGAGAAATATCTCCTCCATGCTCTCTTTCCAGAAGATTGAAAGCCGATATTTCCATGGGAATAAAGGGCGGTAAACTTGTTTTGTTCACTGCTTTTTGAGCACACACGAGCATCACCGCCACTGCTGCTGGACGCCAATATTAGCGGAGATGAGGAAAAACTGACCCCGACGTTACGGCGGGATGTACAGGACCATACCCGCTCCAAGTTCGACTTGAACAACGGACCTTTGGCGGATACGATAGCAGGTTCCAGACGAGAAAACCAAGGCATTTTCATGCATGCCATATTGCTTAAGTCTTTAGAAAGCGCGGTAATATGTCTTGTAACTTTGAAAAATAACTTTTCAAATGCTAAAAATTGTTATTTCCTGGCGCAACGTGACTCAGTTCTCCCAGGTACGAGTACGATACGTATTTCACAATTAGTCTCTCTACCAGACAACATTTGTGTTTTTTGCCATTGGCACTGCATCTCCGCTGTGGAGCCAGGATTTTGAAATAAGTTAGAATGCACGAGGGCAGACTAAATGTTTCTTTTGGATATTATCGTAATATAATATATTGTGTACCGATCAAAAAATTGAAGGGGATTATGCCTCTTATGCTCCAGCTTGGATTCGCCACTGCGTGCATCATCCGGTTCAGGGATGTGTTTGTGTGTGTGTGTGTGTGTGTTGGGGGCAGGGGGGGGGGGGGGGGGGGGGAGACATGCAACCAGAAATTTCTTATTCTTGCTCCCATGCACTCATACATACACACACGTAGGGCTGCTCTTTCTCTCTTCACTTTCACTCTCTTTTTTTTCTTTCTTTCTCTCTCTCGCTCTCTATTTCGTCTACACCTTGTAAGTCTTTCTCCTGTGCAGGGGTGGGGGGGGGGGGAGTGTAAATAAACATCCCTGCAAACAGAACTGTCTTATTCTTGTTCACACACACACACACACACACACACACACACAAGCACACACATAGTGCTTCTCTCTCTCTCTCTCTCTCTCTCTCTCTCTCAATCTTTCTGCACCTTACTCTTACTTCTGAAACCAGAACTTTCTTTTTCTCCTTCTCACTCTCACACACAGACACACACACTCTTTCTCTCTTGGCTGCTTCTCTCTCTGTCTCACCATTAGCTAGCAACAATTAAGACAGAACAATAAGAAAAGAAAAGAGGAAAATAAGGGAAGACTACATTGAAAATCAAATGAGAATGAAAATACATGAAAAGAACAGAAAAAGGAGTGATCAAATCAAGAAAAAGGAGAAAATCAAGAGAAAGGGGACAAAGAATAAGAAAAGGAAATGAAAAGAAAGAAGACAAAAAGATTTGTAGAAGAAAGGGGAGTACAATGATCACTTCTGCCCATGATCTAATCCCCAAAAGAACACAATTATGCAGAATAACAAAAGCAGAAGAATGATTCATAGGCCTACCAAATTACTCAAAATTTTATTCTAAATATTGCTATGACGTACAGAAATTCATAACATAATTTCATACAAATGTTGAAAGGGCTCATAATATGTTAAAAAACACATTATTGCAGTGCATATTTTTGTGGCAGGAAAGTACACAAAACACAAACTGAATGCATTTCAATACATATTCATATTGGGGAATTTCAATTAATCAATTTTAAATGTTTCCAGCTGTGCATTCAAGTATTTTTTGGTTGTTAACATATTGCACTAAGCTTTCATCATAACTACTGTATGGTTACATAGGCCAGGTTATAAATGTTCAAATCTTGTTGACAATCTTTGAAGAAAACTTTATCAGAGTTGCCATAATTTGCATACATACACAAATTACACATAAAAACAAAATGGACAAGGAAGTTGAAGTCAACATGCATAACATTTAATGTCATTTATAAATATGTACTTCAAGAGCTTTGCTGAGGATGGCGAAGACCAGTGCTGGAATCCGTAGTCCCAAACCCACAGCAGTGTGAATGGGGCTAGGCAGGGCAAGATCATAGTGGCTAATGCTTGACATACTGGTACTTACAACTTGTTTTATTGCATATTCTTAAAAGACCCACAACATTGTTGTAGTGTGAATTGCATAGATATAAAACTGCACTAAAAACATCTTTTATGGATATAATGGTATTTCTATATAAATAAAATTTCATATGTTTTGCACTTTCTTTCAAAAGAAAATAGTGAAAATTGCTAAAATCTGAATTGCATATCTCTATAAAATTCAAATATAAAATAAAATCTGAACTTCATGTATAATCTTTCATATATTATTTTCAGATCTATTTTGCGCTATCTTTCAAAGAAAATGAATAAACATTACTGTAATACATGTAAAATTTGCATAGATCTTTCAAATTGCTCCAAACCATTCCACAGATACAATTATGATATGTCTCTCAGTAATGGAAAAGTGGGTAGTGAGGTATCACAAAAACAAACCAATTGCACAAACTATATTCTGAGTGACTATATGATCAATATAAGCATGATAGAAACTTCACTGCAGACACATATGACGTTTTCTATTCCACCTACGAGCATTATCATACAGAAAAGGGAATGTCTATGCTATCTTGCATTATTACGCACCTTAAAGTACTTCTAAGATACAAAACATGTATAATAGAGTCACAGGAAACTTAGCAAAAGAATGTCAAATCATGGCTTTAGTAACATAAAGGCACAAGATATTAGTAACAACAAGGCTTTTACGGTCAAAAACCCAAAATATAAATGACAATGGAAGCCCCTTGTGAGAAAGACATTGACAAGTCTGGCAAGAATGTGACAGGTAAACCTGCTTTAGCAGCCATCTGTCTAAAAAGACCACATTAACTGTGTCAACTGATCAGTGTTTCTCATTGAAATCTATACATAGAAACCACCTGCTTAAAGACACATTTCTTGAGTGGTTGTCGTCGGTTCACTGTTTGAAGTAACAGACTCGGAGGTATATATCACTCTTTTCAAATCTATTACATTCACCTTCTGGTTATACAATATGATTAAAATATCCATTATCATGAAGTTCTGCCCAGTACTTTGTTTGACTTTTGCTTTTGACCTTTGACATACGTCTTTGACATACGTCCGACTGATTCTAATACATCATATGTCTGGATTGTATCAAGATTGTATCAAATTTGATGTGTTTTTTCCATTTATGGTTTAAACAACACATGAATGGATGGATGGACAACCTAGAAACATAATGCCACGGCTAATTTCTGTGGCTGAAGCAAAACAACTGTTTTTCATTCCAACCCAATCATTTCATTACATTCAAAGAAACTTATGACCTCAATGTTCTTGCGATTACTGACCTGAAAACAATACACCTATCATACTTCTACGTTCTAAAATCAAACAAAGTGCCCTCTTGGACGAACCTCTCTATTTTCTCTGATGCACTGCTGGAATGGCTAGTCTTTCAGAGTGAGGTCCAAAAGTTTCTGTTAAGTAGAAGAAAATGTTGAGAAAATGAATAATCAACAGGAGGTAAGGCATCATAAAATTGAACAATGCACACTCAAAATACGCTGTTGAATCTTACAAGGGTAGTTCACCCTGAAATTAAGTTGGCTTCAATAAAAGGAGACACATGAAAGAAACATATTAGAGAAGGTTTGATGAAAATCTGTAGGAGGATAAGAAAGTTATGTTCTCTTAAAATTTTGATTTTGTGATGTCACAAGCGAGTTGCTCTCCCATTTATTGTGTACAATTTTTTTCAAAACATGGGCATTTTCTCAACACGATATGCATCCTTTTACCTGCGCAATTGATTTATCATTACAAATATGGTTTTACATATACACCTGTATGAAAAAAAAATCTGTTGTCAAAAACATAAAAAGAAGAATTTATGGAATTATTCTGTACACAGCATATGGTCGAGCACCTCGCATGTGACGTCATCAAATTAAAATTTCAAAAGATCCCAACTTTCTTATCTGTTGACGGATTTTCAACAAACCTTCACTAATATGTTTCTTTCATGTTTCTGCTTTTATTGAAACCAATAAATCTTCAAGGTGTACTACCCCCTTGAAGGTAAGAAGAGTTTTGGGTAATAATGACCAGCCGTAATCATGACAGAACCATTCTACCTTCAACACTGGGTTTGGATTTTGTTTGGTTTCAACTATGTTATCATTTGAGGATCCATGATTCCTTTCCAGTTTCCAGAAACAGACCAAGAATGCAATCCATGGTCATAGCCGAATAGCAATCCACTGATTACTAGTCCCATAGTGATAGTCTTTACTGCTACCATCTTACCTCAGGAGTATACTGTCAAACTGATAGTGGCCAAAAAACTTCTATTACTTAGGGTAAATCCCTTCAACTTTTTATCATATCCTCCAGCAATTTCTGTTCACATCATAGAAAATAATCTACAAAATGGTTAAGACATGTCAAGATATTACATTTCACTTCATTCTGATCTGATAAATGCAACCATTGCTACCAGATTCCAGATTGAAGAACTTGTAATACTTTCAGGTACAAGAAAAACTGCACAAAACATTCCAGAAGATGCAAATGTTTGGAAACAATTGCCATGGTTATCCAGAGGTTGCTAGAGCAGGGGGATGACAATTTGCCAAAATCTCAGTTTAAAAAAAAAATATATTGTTTGTATATGGTATATAGGGTCTTTCCCATCGCAGTCCGGAAACTGAATTAAGAGGGATGCTACAATTAGAGCCCTAGTCGCTGGATACAAGTACCTATCATATACAAATATGTGCACCATCTCCACTCCCTGAAGAGTATTCCTTGCCGGCTGCACCTTATCAGGGCTGGGTCAAAATCATTCACATAATCATATACCTCCTACTAGGTACCCATTTATACTAGCTCCTGGGTGGAGAGCAGCTATGTGAATAAAGTATCTTGCTGAAGGACACAAGTGCCATGGGCGGGATTGATCGACCTGGAACCTGGGCTTTGCGATTGACATTAATTGTAACTCTGTACATTAGAGATAGGGGATTTAACTTAAGGTTGATTCAGATCAGTTGCAACTCTTTATAAGCCTGGGTTCTGGACTCACCAAACATGCAGCTTCGGTGCTACTAGCCTGAGTGATCTGCTGTGTTTGTTCTCTAAGTTTCATGATGTTGACCAGTGCCGGTTTCGGAGGGTGCTCAGCTGGCGGTCTGCAATTTCACGGAGAAATAGAAAAAGAAAGGAAGGAACCGAGATTAATATTTTTTCTGATGCATCCATCGCCACATAATGCGTACAAGTCATTGATATGGATAAGGAGATATAGGGCAAACTTACGTGCTCATCTACAATTTCATATATTACAGGTTCACATAATGGTATGGCCGTTAACACAGAGACATTTTCGTTTATGTGATTTAAGACAAGTTTTGTAAGATATTGATATGGCAGGAAAAGAAGACACATGCGTAATACATGCCTCAAGTTTTTAGTCTTACCCAGCCAGAGCAAATCTCTGCAGGATCTTGTAGACAGCCATGTGGAGCGCAGACGTAACGGAGCGCGAGAGGCCTGTTGCCCCACGGTCGCCAAGCACTCTCCTCTGAGGGTCCTCCTCTGGTAGCGCCGCCCACATCTGGTCGTCGATGGCCACCTCGCAGTCCAGCATGTGGATGTACGTAGGCTTGGGCGGCAGCGGGCTGGCGCGGATCGGAAAGAGGACCGACGCAGCGGGGTCAGTGACCCGCGACCTCCAGATGGCGACATGCAGTTCCTCCATGCACTCAGGGTTCTCCAGGTAGTTCGGGGACAAGACCGGTATGATGCAGCCCGCCCTCTCCAGGCCAACCAGCTTCTCTTCCACGTTGCTCGGCACAGTCTTCACCTGCAGCTGCGGGGCAGCCTCGCGCAGCAGACGAGAGGCGTAGTCCACAAACTTCATATCGTCCCCATGGTAACTAAAGATGACATCGTCGACGTCCTTCGGTGTTGTCACCGCACTCGGAGGTGGGGCAGCTTTCTGTGTGAGGACGGCGTCAAGAGCTGGAGGGAAGGTGTGCTTTTTTTTCATGGCATCCTTGGAAGTGAATTCATGGTTGAACTTTGCAGCCCTGTATGATTCCATCTCAGTGTTTAGATCAATGGTTGGGATCTGGCGAGAACACAAAATTAGAAGTTGCATTAAATGGATGATTTTAAGTTGGTACACATCACAAGTACATTTTCTCTTCCTTCACTGATAGACGTTAGAGATGAAAGGACCATATTATTTTGTTGTCAGACTTAAAAACTTCTTCATTTGTTTGTATAAGGATTTCTTTGCAAAATTTCTTATGCAAAGTCTTCATGAACTTTGCTTAGCTCAGAGGTAAAAATGTACTTTTAATAAACAGACCAGCTAATACTGGGGTAGTGTTTTTGTATTTTTAGCTTTTAAATGGATGCATATCATACAGATTTGTTTTTCTAACTTCTTTCATATTTTGGTCTTTCCTTCCCTTGTGTGGTGGACTTCGCAACTGCCATCAGGAACAGAAGCAATGGAAAGAATATTTAATATGTATCATTGTCATATGCGCAGATTTATATCATTACCATGTATTACAATAAGAACATGTGAAAGTATAAGGCGAGGATCACAGCACTTACGGTCTCCTCATCAAAGACAGACT